>CM040182.1:51357605-51750105 GCA_022606455.1 Callitettix versicolor
CTCGTTTAAGTTTCCAGCTCTAAGCATTCATGTAAGAACATAGATATTTTTTTTAAATACAGTTACAGTATTGGTGAAACAAAGCTATCTTTCATAAATAATTTTTAAAAATTTAATTTAGTTGCAGAATATTTCAAAGAGTACTCATCCATATGTTACCTCTGAGTTCCTCCATATGAAACAACAATTCTGGCAATTGTCTGTCGACAAGATCTTCAGCAGTTTTCCCTTTATTCTTTTGCTGAGGTGGATTGTCGTTATGTCTTAAGAGCCAATAGATTTCATCTCTTGCGAAACACAATCCAATAAAGATCAACAATGCCTACAATTTAACACAAAATTATTTTAAATCATTTATAAGCTTAACATATTCTCAAACTGGGATTAAAAGCATGCTTATATTAATATAGTACAGGCTCTGTAACTCGACAGTTCACTGATCCGACTGTTCTTGTGATGTTTCACACTGACCGGGAATTTCATGTTGCTGACTTTACATTTCTATGTCACTGCTTTACTAGTTCTTGAGTAAACAGCAATCAGTCACCAGTTGTATCTGATAATGAAGAAAATGAAGAACAGGAAGAAACTTGATAAGAAATTCCCATTGTATAACATAGCGATGATGTGAGCATCAACATATGTTTTACACGGGCTGAAGAAAACAACTACAAGCAGCTGATCTTTAAAGACGCTGTAAAAGATACAGCTCTTCAAAAAAATTATTAACAAGACATAGAAGACGGATTTTAGAGTAATTAATCATATTCCAAACTGTTCATTAAATAACATTATTTTATTGTTTAATATGTCTTAATAATTACATGTATATCTTTCATTTTAATCTATACTCTTAATATTGCTTCACTTTTTTCAATAATTTAAAAATGTTAAGTTTTTTTTTTTTTGCGGCGAAAAACCGTTCAGGTTATTGCCGAAAAATGTTAGTTTAAATAACTTTGAGCAGTCAATCTGCTTCATCTCTGAACTGCGGACCTCAAGGTCATGGGATCGAAACTTGTAGTTCCTGATGTAAGCTTTACCCTTTGTGTTAATGCCAATCTTTTGTCTATTCATTAGTCTAACTGGCAAAACATATGGACATAAAAAATTTTATTTTTTGTTAAACATGCAATAATTCAACTGATATTTATAAACATGTATTGAATTATGGAGAAACTATAGTATTTACATTTCCAACTTTTGCTTTAACAAATATACTTTTGTATAGGGAATAAACTTTGAAGCCTAAAAGTTTTTTTAATATGTTTTAGCTTTTGAAGTACAAGGTGTGACAATTAAATAACCGGACTGGTGCTGCTATCCACAAACAGCAAACAAGCTGCTGCAGGTTTGAATATGTCTATGCCTCATGATGCTTCCCCAACCTGAGCTTCAAAGTCATGGTTGTATGTTGCTCAGTCTCACTGTATCATTGCCTGTTCAAGTCCTTGCACTAACATCTCATCGAAAAAATTCAGTGTTTGGATGGGGGGGTTCAACTCAAGTTTTTTGTAAAACTGGGGAAAACTGTTACAGAAGCTCATGTCGTGTGTTGTATTGTATAGGAAGCTGTTTTTAAAGGAAGTGTACAGAAGTGAATGTTTACCGTGCACACGTTTTTGAGTGGTTAATAAAGGAAGTGAAATGACATGATAATCATGGACGATCCTCTACATCAAAAACAGCTAAAAAAATCCAGAAAATTGGTAAATTAATCCGCAAAAATCGTCATCCATGTTCTTGATGAAATCTTAGGAATTAACAAAGAAAATGTCCATCAGATTTTGCAAAAATCATTGAACATGTAGGGAGTTTGCCCAAAAATGATGTCAAACTTCTTATTCCAAAGCAAAAATTAATCAAGAATGAACATGAGAATGCAATGGAACATAAGCCCCATCTCCCCACTGTAAAAAAAATTAGTGAGTCAAAATTTAAGGGTGTGATTGTTTTTTTTTACACACTTTCACTGGGTCAAAGGTCAGATCAACATTATTACTTACATCAAGGTTCTGATAATCCTTCCTGAGCAAGTGACGAGTGAGAAGATAAAACTTTATAAGAAGATAAAGTGGAAAGACTCTTCCAGGAAGTTATGGAAGACCAATTCCTGGATGCTTCATAAAGATGATGTGCCTGCTCATTCTGCCTTGTATATGGTGTTCTTTGCAAAATACAGCATCATCATGTGGGATTACCCACCATACTAGCCCGATCTGGCCTCCTGTGAGTTTCTTTTTATGAAGATCAAAGGAGCATAAAGGGGACAAGATTTCAGTTGGAAAGCAAAAGGTTCTCAAAAAGATGACAGAAGCAGACTTCCAGCACTGCTCTGAACAATGGAAAAAAAGGGATTGGTAAGGAGAATACATTTAAAGGGATAAACTTGTAATGTAATTGGTAATCAATAAAATGTTTTGTAGCACCATTTCAATTATTTAATTGAATCATATACAATTACTTTCAAGAGTTAATTTGACCAAAATGTTTTGCACAACTTCAAATTAGTTTAAAGCAATTGAGAATTTGATTTTTAAGGAAACATTTAAGTATTAGTACAAATGTGGAATCGCTTACAACCTATTCACCATATAACTTGGTAAAGTTATTTTATTTATTACCTTTTATTATTAATTAAATAAACACATATTACGTATTTATTACACAAGATACAAGTATTAAGATGTCCTTCTATAAATATATACTTTTGACATACTAACTGATGACAAAATTATGTGTATACAAGTTATATAGGCAATAATTATAAACTTTGCTAGATTTAGTGATGACAATGTAGTTTTTAGCATGGTAAGCATTTTCATTATACGTAGAGAAGGAAGAGCATAAGATCAGTGTTAGTCGAGGTTTCACTAAGTTTGCATCTCAATGAATATGAGACAAACTTAAATAATTATTATAAGTTTTTACGTGAATATTAAATTCTTATTGTAATTAATAAAATTTGTTTTTCTTTTAAAGCAATATCCTTGAAACCATACCATAAGTGGCATAGTCGGTTGGACCCCCTTGAAAGTTCTTAAATGAATATTAGGATCTTTTCGGTATCAACCGTTAACGAGGTGGAACAACATGCTTTGGAAAGTTAAGAGTATATTGATCTTAAAGAGTAAGGCTTCTGAAGAATAAGTGAACATTAATTCGGCAAAGCAAGATACCCAAGAGTTAAGACATATAACATCCGTCGGTGTCAAAGAAGAAAGAAGAGAGAAGAAGGAAGAAAGAAAAAAGAAGAGCGAAGAAAGAAAAAAGAAGAAAGGGAGAAGAAGGAAGAAAGAAGAAGGAACACGATCGCTAAAGATCAAAGACTACTTAAACCATAAACTTAATGTTCTACATCCTATTGTAAGTAGGAAATCTATAAATTAAGACAGTTGCCTCATTATTTAAATAAAACAAGTTTATAATATTCAACAAAGAATATATGTCATATTAAAGTGTAAAATATTTTCAGTGAAAAATTACACTAATTTTTGTACATAATTTTTAAACTAAATAATTTCATAATTTAATTGCTATAAATATATTTTGATTGTAAGTTATTTAGCTTGTATTATTGAAACTCGGTTTAGTGTCAAGATAAATTATATATTTTAGTTTACCTTAAAAGTAAGAATTTAACAATGACAATGAATACTCCAACATTGAAAAGAGAATACCTAGATATCATACCTGAATATAGTGGTGAACCCGATATGCCCAACAGGTTCATTTCTATTTGTAACAAAATTGTTAACAGATTCTTTGTAACTGAAAATTCCAGAAGACTTTCCTAGTTATTCGGACAAAAGAGATTGTTTTACTTTAAATTTGGAAATGGCAGAATTAAAGCAGAAAAATAAAGAATCACCTTCTCATTTCCATGAAAGAGTCCAAAACTATTAAACCTACAAATGGCTTTCTTTTTAAAGAAAGAAAAGAGGTATACAAAAGATATTTTGTGTGCCTATGTACATAAATTAGCTTTACAAGTGTTATTAAGGGGTTTTCAGAAACTATTGGGATCTCTGATGTGCCTAGCATGCCCAATGAAGCTTTAAATATGTTGACTAATGACTTTCAGTTTAAAAATAATAAATTGTTTCAAAATAATCTGCAAAACATACCACCAAAAACTCACAATTTACCAATTCATAAACCTGTGATTAATAACCAATCTTTCCAAAATCAATATAAACAATTTCCACAAAATAATCCTAATCAATTTAACAGACAAAATTTTATAAACCATAACCAACAGCAGAAACATTTTGGAAATCATACACAACAAACAACTAATCAAACGTATCAACCCACACCTATGAGTCTACACGTCAAACGGGAAACCCAATCAGACAAAATAAACTGTACGAGATAACAGGAAAGCTAGTTGAGGAAGAAAATAAAACCAGTTCGATTGACCAACTTGTAGAGAAAATGCTGAATATTTCATTAGCTGAACAGAATGGAATTGACTTCACAGAAGATTATAGCGAAACACAAGACGGTTATGACACTTTTGATAACTTTACTGAAGAAGACAATGCATACGGATTCACACAAGAAAACGAAAACGTTCAAAATCATTTCTTAGAACTTACGACGTTAAACAGAAATTTTCCATAATGCATATAGAAAATAACACAAACAATTTACCATACGTAACAGACCCAAAAACTAATCTTAAAATATTAATTGACACTGGAAGTACCAGATCATTTATTAAAAAATCTATTGGTTTTAATATTTTCAAAAATACTATTAAACAAGAACTGTTTCAAGTAAGCATAGCACATGGAATTTCAAAAAAAAATTTAGCTGCAAATTACCAATTTTAGGAAGGAAGATTTCAAAATTCTATTTATTTCATTTTCACAAAGATTTTGACTTGTTATTTGCAATACATAATATTAGGAAATTAAAAATTACCTTACATTTCGTAAATAATAAATTAGTATTTTGTGACAAGAAGATACCTATGCAATTCTTTAACACAGATGAGCCTAATAAAAATAATATTCATAACAATAAAGAAGTAAAAGAAAACGGTACCACTTGCTATATAATTAGAGCATGATCTAAACAAACGGTAAAAATAAAAATTCACAATATGTAAAATGCAGATGGAGTATTACCCCACAGACTGCAAGATGGGATAGAAATACCGCAGTGCATAGTAAAAGTAGAAAATGGCAAGAGTTATTGCCCTGTAATTAATATAATACAATATCTGATAGACGTTTAATTGTTGAACCAATGGATGTAGAACCACTAAGAAATTTTAAAATTTGTAAATTAAGTAATAATCAAATGAATTCACCAAATTTCAATGTGTTAAAATATAAAGATAATAAATTCGATTTACAAAAAATTAGAACAGATAGTACGAACACTGAGGAAAAACAAGAAATTATAAAATTAATTTTTAAATATTCTGATATTCCACCATGATAATAATAATTTGAAGTTCACTAACCAAATTAAGGATGTAATCAGAACAACGGAAAAAATACCCATATACACAAGAAACTACTGATACCCGGAAATTTATCGTAAGGAGGTATAAACAAATCCAGGAAATGCTTGACCAAGAAATAATTCGACCCTCACATTCACCATAGAATTCACCCGTATGAATTGTTCCAAAAAAATCAAATGCATCCATCAGACAAATGTTTAGGCTAGTAATTGCTTTCCGAGGACTAAAATCAAAAACTATTGACGACAAATTCCCACTTCCTAATATAACAGACATATTGGACAAGTTAAGGTGATCACAATATTTCACGACCCTGGACCTTGCATCAGGCTTTCATCAGGTTGAAGTGCATCCCGACAGCAATGATAAGACAGCTTTATCAAACGAAAATGGTCACCATGAATTTCTGAGAATGCTGTTCGGACTGAAAAACAGCCCACCTACATTTCAACGTATAATGAACATGGAATCCAGAACGAAACTTGCCTAGTCTATCCCAATGACATTATCATATATTCAACTAGTTTACAAGAACATGTGCAAAGACTGAGGGAGGTATTTGATAGATTAAGGGAAGCTAATTTCAAAATACAATTGGACAAAACAGAATTTTTAAAAAAAGGAAGTTGCTTATTTAGGACTCGTAGTAACACCAGATGGAGTAAAGCCCAACCCAGAAAAAATAAAAGTATAAAAAATTACCCAATTCCAAAAATAGCTAAACAAATAAAGGGATTTCTCGAATTACTTGGATATTACCGAAAATTTATTAAAAATTTCGGAAATATAACTAAACATTTTACTAGTTGTTTAAAAAAAAATGTCAAAATTGACCCTAATAACCCAGACTATTTGAATTGCTTTGAAACATGCAAAAATATATTGACTAACGAACCAATTTTACAATACTATGAATTCAAAAAGGAATTTATATTAACTACTGACACTAGCAATTTTGGAATAGGAGCAATTTTAAGCCAAGATAAAATTGGAAAAGACCTTCCCATAGAGTACGACAGAGTACCTCTTAAGCTCGAGATGAATCTCATGCCTACACCAGTAAGACCACTGCAAACAATCCACATAGATAGCATTTCATTAGAAAAAAAGAGATTTCTTAGTATTATAGACAGATTCTCTCACTAAGCACAAGTGTATCGTGTGGGAGGCGCATATGCTACCGAGGTCGCTGATTAAACTCTTAGACTACTTTGCATATTATGGAGTACCTGAGTCCATTGTTTCAGACAATAGAACTGAATTTAATAATAAAATAACTAACGAAATCTTGGAATTAAACAAAATTAAAATACAATTTATAAGTACTCAACATCCACCTTCTAAGGGATTAATTGAAAGATTTCATTCCACCCTCATTGAACACATTAGGCTTTTAAATAACCAGGTAGAATTTAAAAACAATAATATTACAAAGAAAGAAAAATATGCAATCATAGTTTAAAATAATAGCATACATTCAGTAACAAAATTAACACCATTTGAAGTATTGTATGGGTATATTGACTCAAATAATGTCTTGAATATTGACATTGAAAATCAGGTCACTAATGATTATGTAATAAGTCATAAAGTGAAAACAAAGAAATTGTACGAACAAATAAGAGAAACTAACCAGAAGACTAAAGAAAACGTTCAAACTAAAAGGAACCAAAATAGAGAACCTTTAACCGAAATCCCAACAGACGCTTAATGTAAAAAATTTGCAGAAACAAAGTAAAACCAATTTTTTTTTTTCGGTGAAAAACCGTTAAGGTTATCATCGCCGTCGTGCAAAATAAAAGTAAACATTTACTTAAATAAGAAAATAAAACTACAACAAATTATAATAGCAAAATAAATTAAACAAAATTTTAAATAACAGGTATAACTATATTACAATAACGAATACTTAAGAACTAAATAACAATGAATAATGAATAAAATTTAATAACAATTCGTAAAAGTATATATATAAACATAACAGAAATAAAGTTATTTAGATAAAATAAATAAATAAAGTAACACAAGAAATAACAAATATATAAATTAAATTTTATTTAAAACATTCAGATGATGAAGGACGTCTAGAACCCGGTCAACAGCCGAGGCATTATCTCCCAACATCGTCTGCAAACAGTTGTTCAAACCACACAAAAAACGCACATTTTGGAAACCATCACAATCGAGCAGTATATGTTTTATTGTGATGGTTTCCCTACAGAACTCGCATTCAGGTGGGTTCCCGCGTTCCATCAGAAATCCATGCGTTAACATGGAGTGACCAATGCGAAGGCGAGTGATCACCACCTCTTCTCTACGACATGCACGTATTGACGACCACCAAGGACGAACAGTATTTTTAATTACCCTAAACTTGTTATTGCTTGTAGCTGCCCATTCATTTTCCCACTGTAGAAGAATTAAATGTTTTATGTGATAAAGAAAGTCAGACAAGATTACACTTTGAGTGCATGGCGGCAGAAACGTTGCTTCCTTTGCCGCATTATCCGCTACAGTGTTTCCAAATATTCCACAATGACCAGGAATCCAGATAAAAGATACTCTTGCACCTCGTAGTTCAAGTCTATGGACAGAGCACAGAATATCTTGAACCAGAGGGTTTACCGAATACATATCCCGGATTCCCTGGAGGGCACTTTCTGAATCAGAACAAACTACGTAATGCAAACTATCGAATTCAATAGTGTTCAGACCCTTTAAGATGGCAAAAAGTTCGGCTGTAAAGACACTACAAATTGAGGGTAATCCATACTTATATGTTTCGTCCAGTGAATAAAATGCACATCCAACAATATCGTTCATCTTTGAACCATCTGTGAAAATAAGTTTAGCAGATGGATATGAATTAGTCACTCGAGAAAACTCATGTTGATACACAATGTTAGGAGTGTTGTCTTTCAGGTATGTACACAAGGAGAAATCGAAGGTCGGCATATTGATTATCCATGGAGGGACAAGACTAAAGGACCTTTCAAACATTGGGGGTAGTTCAATACGCAAAGCTTCAAAAACACGGGTTGTTCTAATGCCAACAGGGGCTGTAGCGTGCGGTCGGGATTCATTATGTTGGTGCAACTGATTATGGAAAACGGTATTATAAGCAGGATGCCATGGTTTTCATAATATATTACATACGTAACTTAATTGTAACTGCTGTCTCCGACGAGAGAGTGATGGTTCGCCAGCATCGGTGAGAATACTCACGACGGAACTTGAACGGAAAGCACCAGAAACAAGGCGGATTGCGAGTTATGGATGGGAACTAGTTTCTTTAAAATCGATGGTCTAGCAGATGAATAGACAATGCTGCAATAATCAATTCGCAAACGAATTACGGCACAGTAAAACATCAGCATACAGGTCCTATCAGCGCCCCATCGACACCCACTAAGAACCCTCAACATATCGAGGATTTTATTATATCGTAATACTAAACCACGCACGTGAGGGCTCCACGAGAGCCTTTCGTCGAGTATTAGACCCAAGAATCGAACGGATGGAGAAGTCCGAAGCTGTATACCATCTAGATATAACGACGGAGCTTGGATCTGTCGACGGCGACTGAACGCAATACACTGAGTTTTAGCAGCGGAGAATTTAAAGTCAGTAGTTCTCGTCCAGGTCTGCAACCTATTTATTACCAGGTGAAGGGTTCTTTCAGCTGTTGCCATGTTTCTGGTGCTTACGTAAATAGCAAAATCGTCTACAAAGAGAACATTTGACAGGGGACCGTACATTAGACGTTATACTATTGATTGCAATAGCAAACAGAGTAACACTAAATACACTCCCCTGTGGAACACCATTCTCAAAGTAGAAGCGATCTGATAGCATACTACCAAGACGCACCCTAAAATACCTATTACTGAGGAAGTTTTTGATAAAATACAGAATCCTGCCTTGTATACCCCATGATTTTAATGTGTTCAAAATTCCCCTTCTCCAAGTCATGTCGTAAGCCTTCTCTAGGACGAAAAAAACAGCTACTAGTGCTTGACGCAAGAGGAAGGCATTTTGTATTGCAGATTCTAAAGATACTAATTGATCCACAGAACATCGTCCTTGCCTAAAGCCGCACTGGTCTTTGCAAAGTAAATTGTTGGTTTCCAAATACCAAACAAGGCGCCGATTTACCATTTTTTCTAACAGCTTGCAAAGGACGCTGGTAAGAGAGATCGGACGATAACTTCTTGGTTCAGTTTTATCTTTACCTGGCTTAAGAATAGGAATTACTACTGCTTCCAACCAAGCGTCAGGAAACGTATGCTCCTCAAATATACTGTTGTATATCTCGAGGAGAGAAAGCCTACCTGACATTGGAAGATTTTTAATCATGGAGTAAACTAGGTTGTCAGGACCGGGAGATGAATCTCTAGTAGGCGATAGTGCAGATTCTAGCTCATGCAAAGTAAACAAACTATTCAAAGGAGATTCTCCAGATTTCCTGACGGTGAACGGGACTGCTTCAATTCTATTTTTGTACCGACAAAAGGCACTGCTAATGGTAGAAGAAGAAAAGCTTGCAAGAGATGACCCTAGAAGATTTACAATATCGGAACAATCAGTTAATATTGCTCCGTTTGTCCATTAAGTCCCATCAATTGCATGCACTAGAACCAGAAACAGAACGAAGTTTCTTCCAAACAATAGATGGAGGCGTTGTCCTAGATATTGTTGAGATATATTGGGTCCAAGAATCTTTCCTACCATGCCTGAAAATTCTACGTGCTTTGGCTCGTAGAATTTTATACCTTTCGAGATTTTCACTCGACGGACTTTTGTTGAATCTACTAAGAGCTACGTTGGCGTATGGCATCCTTACATTCATCGTTCCACCAAGGGACTGGTGGACATAGTGGATGTGGGGAGGTTTTGGAGATAGTTTCCTCTGCTAAACATAAAATTTGTTTTGTGTAATTGTCTACTATGGCATTGATACACGTACGATATCCAATATCTGGTGATACGAATCTCTTTGAAGATTCTTCCCAGTTCACTTTTTTAATAATCCAACGCAGCAAATGTTGATTCATAACAGGGAGGTTACGAAAGGTAATATTAATAGGAGTATGATCGCTGCCATATAGATCAGGTAATACCGACCATTCAAACTTTGTCGCCAAAACTGGATTACAGAATGACAAACCAACAGCTGTCCATCCGCCAGTGGATGCTGCCAAATGCGTGGGTGAACCGTCATTAAGAAGACACAAATCTAAAGTAGACCGTATTCTCTCAATACGTATTCCCTTTGAGTTGCAGGATAATGAACCCCAGGATATATGATGGGCGTTAAAATCGCCTACTAGTAGGACCAGCGGTGGCAACTGGAATATCAAATCATATATTTCATAATTTTGAAAATTATAGCTCGGAGGCAGGTACAGGCAACAGATAGTAAGTCTGAATGGAACGGTAGTCTGAACGGCAAAAGCTTGTAGTTGAGTTACTATGTTTACAGGAACCGATGCGATTGAGTCAGGAGGGCAACACCACCCCTGGCTCTTTCTTCAGCGTGGAAATCCGTCCTGAAAACAGAATAACCCCTAAAGTTGAAAATGTGAGATTCTTGAAGGTGTGTTTCTTGAAGGCATATTATTAAAGGAGACGAATCTCTCACAAGAACTTTTAGGTCTTCAATATGGCTCTTTACTCCATTAATATGCCATTGTATGATATTACTTTTCATTCAAGTTGCAGACATTGAATTATATATAAATGATTAATTTATTACAGGATTTGATTTACTTTCTTCAGATAGTAATTTTGATGTATTATATTCTACAGACATCGAATCACTACTGTGACTGATGTCCGAGTCAGATGATTTTTTTTATTTGATTTGTGGAGGTTTAGCAGTAAGACCTCCTTTAAAACTTTTTCCTATTTTTTTAACAAGTTTGTTTCCTGCAATATTAGAATTTTTATTTTTTTCATCAACTGACGGAGGAGCAGTATTCGATTTCTTTTTAAAAAAATACTCAAGGCCAGGAGGGATCTTCTTGTCAACAGGCTTAAGTACCTGTGACTTAGACAGAAGAGGTTTTTTATTTACAGCCTTTTTTGTAGTCTGGCTTGCATCGGTTGTTGTTGAAGTTTTTGTTGTATCAGGACTACGTGATGAAACTGTAGAAACGGTCTTCTCTGGTGGAGAAGCAGGAGCAGGAGCAGAACCAGAGGAAAACAGAGCTAGCAGCTGAGTTACTTGATCGGTTAATATTTTAACAGTTTTTGTTAACTCGGCACAATTGGCACAGGATGACTACTTATTGCTGGATGCAACAGCAGCAAATGACTTGCCTTGGACTGCAGACTGGGAAACCTTAAACCTTTTTTTTTCATCAGAAAACGAAAGTTTATCCTTGGCCATGACAGCAAGGATAGCCTTTTCTTCTTTAAACTTTGGGCAGCTAAACGATCGAGCAGGATGATCGCCCCCACAGTTTGGACACTTGGCGTCATTCTTGCAACCAAAACTACCATGGCCTTTCGTTCCACACTGGCCGCATACCTCTGACTTTGCGCAAGAGAAACTCATATGACCGAAGCTCTGGCATTTAAAACAACGTCGAGGGTTCGGGACATATGGTCGTACTGAAAGCCATTGGTATCCGGCATAGATATATTCGGGTAATATCGGTTTCACAAAGGTCAGAGTTAACGAGGCAGTAGGTACTTTCTGGCCATTGTCATTACGCAATATCCGTGCCATATCAATAATAGCCTCCGATGCTAGCTCTGTTTTAATCTCTTCGAGACTAATGTGCAGAAGATCTCTACAAGTAATCACCCCCTTTGACTGACCAGTTCAAGGACCTGTGGGGCACCACAGTAACCTTAACCTGTTCAAAAAAGGAGGTCATTTGAAGTAACAAGCGGCTCTGCTTCTCGTTTTTAGTCTCTACTAATAGAGTTCCGTTCTGTAGCTTCTTGATAGAAGCTACAGATCCTGCTCTACCTGATATTGCTTTCTGTATGAGAAAGGGCAATGTCTTTGAGAGATCTGCTCCATCCTTCTGATTACTAAAAACTAAAACTTTAGGAGTTGGTAACTCTGGATTTAAACTCACTTCGTCATTTTCAGCTGAACTGATAGACTCGTTTGAAATAATTGAACGATGTCTCTTTAAATTGGTTTTGGCGTTGTTAGTATGTTCCATGGTTAGTTCTGACGAGCGATTCATGAATGTTGATATCTCGAACAAATGGTACAGGGTGCACCCAAACGTCACCAGTAGCCCAGGATACTCGAACTAAAGCGAGAATCCCCAATAAATTGGGGGGGATCTCCAATATCCTGGAGCCGAAGTATATGTGTTCAGCACTCCAGAATCTTAGGAATGGGTTCCGGTAAAAAGTTACGGTTCCCCAAACCCAAGTACCACTGGCAGCCGCCCTCTATGTACTCACAGAATGCAACCATTTGTTTCGGTAGACCCAATCATAGGCTCCGACACCCATAATTCAACACCCATGTGCTTACCAGGCACATGGCTGATAGGCTGCTCGGTTCCAGGATCTACACCCCCCTGCGGGTGTGTGTGTGTGTGTGTGTGTGAGGTGTGTTGTGTGTATGTGGAGTAAATGAGTGAGAAGAATGAGCTAGAGGTATGGTGGGGTGGCTAAGCTCCGCCGGGAAGTAAAACCAAAAATAAATTTAACAAAGAAGAGGTGTTTTCAACAAATCAAGAGAGGAAAACAGCCGACATAAAACCAAGACACCACAATACCAAGCAGAAAATTCATTTATCTAAAATTGAAAGACCGAGGAAATTCAAAAACATAAAAAGTAACCCAGCCCTAAATCCTGCTCCAGGTTCCTCGCATTCCTTGATAGAGCCACTGCCGACCTAGCAGAATTTAAGGATGTCTCCAAAAACCAATAGATTTAGGACTAGCAAAACTGAAGCCTTCATTTCATACTTTTGTCCACTATTTTAGATTAAGTGATTTCATTGTACAGTTAAATAATATTGATGTCTATTACAATAATGTGTTGAATCATTTTTATAGAAATTGTAGCAATTGCCATGCCAATAGTCAAGAAAGAATTAAAAACTAAATTAGAATTTGTAAATGATGAAGTAAACAATTATATAGAACTAGAAAAGCTTAGAGATATAATAAACAAATTAAATATTTTGTACAAAATGTTGTTGCAAACAATAACTGATATTGAAAATTCATTAACATTCTGTAAGCTAGGTGCACTTCATCCTAGTGTTATCTCAACCAAAGAATTGTATACTGAGATAACAAAAGTCTATGACTATTACGGTCAAGGATTATCCATTGAGCCCAGGCCAGAAAATATGTGGGACTTAGAAGGCTTGATGGAAGTTAATTGTAAGTTAGATTCAAATAACATTGTGTATTTTATAAACATGCCTATTGTTGAAAAAACAAATTTTAATATTTATAAGTTATATATTTTACCAGCTAAGTATGAATTAGAATTCGTAACTATAATACTTAGTGTCTAAGAAGCTAATTGGGAAAACTTTGAGGGAAGCTGCTGTTCCAACCCCGGAAATTTTGTTTAGGGGTGGAGGAGTTACATAGGCAATAATTGTAGACTTTGCTAGATTTAGTGATGACAATGTAGTTTTTAGCATGGTAAGCATTTACATTGTATGTGGAGAAGGAGGAGCATAAGCTCAGTGTTAGTCGAGGTTTCACTCAGGTCACATCTCAATGAATATGAGACGAACTTAAATAATTATTATAAGTTTTTTTAAGTATATTTTAAATTCTTATTATAATTAATAAAAGTTGTTTTTTTTAAAAAAGCGACATCCTCGAAACCATACCATAAGTTACGTAAATTTCATAAAAGAATAACATATTTATAAATCAGATGGCTCGAAGTAACACAGAAAAGCATTCAAAAATAAAAAAAGAAGGAATATAGTAATGATTTTTTTATTACAGCTTATTTAGACATTCGCCATAATGTGAGTGTATAAAAACAATATATAATGTTTTAAGAGTATACAAGGTGAGTTCAGAAAGTAACGAGAATTTTTAAATTTCACGGGCTTGGAGAGTCCGATTGTCAAACATTTTTTTTTATTATGTTGGTATAGATGACCTTGAAGTATGATAAAACTTTCAGCTGTTTTCATTGTTGACTTTGTCTGTGACAGCCGCTAATGTTAGACGTGTTTTTATGAGCTCGGCGATTTTCGTTTGTTAAAAGACATGGATCAAAGGATTTGTATCAAATTTTGCGTAAAAAAATGGAATAAAGTGTAACAAAATGTTGAAATGTTAACAAAGGCTTATTTTGAGTCTGCTATGAGTAAAGCAGAAGTTTACGAGTGGTATAAGCATTTCCAAGAAAGCCGTGAAGACGCTGAAGATGACGAACGCCCTGGACGACAAGTGCGGTTGAACGTGAAGGTTATGCTCACTATGTTCTTCATATTAATGGCATAGTGCATCATGAATTTCTGCCACCAGGTGAAACAGTCAATAGGGAGTACTACCTACAAGTTCAATGCCGTTTGCGTGAAGTAATTCGAAAAAAAATGCCCGGATCTGTGGGAAAACAATTCATGGCTTTTGCACCATGATAATGCACCAGCTCATACTTCATTGCTTGTTCATGAATTTTAGGCCAAAAACAGTACTGTAACGATGCCCCAGCCTCCATATTCGCCGAACATGGCTCTGTGTGACTTTTTCTTATTTCCAAAAATAAAGAAAACCTTAATGGGCCGTAGTTTTACAGCCATAGATGATATTAAAAGCGCATCGCTGAAAGAACTAAAGGCTATCTCAAAGATCGAGTTTGAGAAGTGTTTCGAGGATTGGAAGAAGCGCTGGCACAAGTGCATCATCTCCAATGGGGACTATTTTGAAGGCGACAACATCAATGTAAAAGAATAAATAAATATTTTGTTCAAAAAATTAAAATTCTTGTTACTTTCTGAACACACCTTGTAGATCAACTCTCATTCTCAAGTACTTAACCTAAAACATAAGCATTAAACATATCAACACATACCTTTGGCCCCAAAAGTCCAGGTTGGTCTGTTAAAATTAGACCTAGTTCTTTCAAAGCTGTGCGTAAAAATTTTCTCCTTTCTCTGTGACGGTAGGTTCTATAACATAAAATAAGTAAATAACATTGTTTCCCTCTCTCTCTATGCCTAAGTAGGCTTTGAAGGCATATGCCAAAAGGCTTTGTTTATAAAAAAGTGTAAAGCCTAAATTTATGTTATATTAACTGTGTAAAGAAATTATAACATTTGTGATGAATTTTTAATCAGTTCATGAAATGGTATATACCATATACCATACCAACTAACCCAATTCACCTTCTGGAGATAGACATAAATTTGTCTTTGGTTGAGGAAGTTAACAAGAGAGAATGCCCCCTATCGCTTCTCCGACAACTGGCCATCTCCACAATAGAAGAACGATACCCCTCCGACCAATGGTTGAGAATCTACACAGATGGATCCACGTATGAGGACGGAAGCACCGGAGCGGGAGTGTACACACCCCATTTCTCTCTCCACTACCCGGCTGGGCTGAACAGGTCGAATTTTGACGCCGAGATGGTGTTAGTTTTTTTTGGTGTTTAACGTCTGACAATTGTGCACACTTGGGCTAATGCAGACGATGGGATGATGTATAGCGTATGAAAATGCCAAGCCCTCGCCGGTAATCGAACCCGGGTCCTCGGGGTGAATGAATGCTGATTCGAGATGACAGTATATGCTTCGCTCGGCTGTATTGGGAGGCAAGGAGGCTGATGGACTGGAGTCCGGGCTAGCCATAGGAAACAACAACAACAACTGAAATGGTATATCCTAAATATGATAGTTTAAAGTCCAAACGAATTAATTTTTAACACATTTAAAATTATAAGAAGTCTTCATAAAAAATTAAAAATTGAGTAAATTAAAATTGTCAAATATAAATTATATTAAATAACCATTCTTTTTAAAGGGATTATAATTTTCAGAAAAAGAAAAAGGAAAATTTCGATCCATTATTCTAAAATAATGGTGGTAACGTATGTATGCTATAATTTTAACATTTTAAGCAGATAAAAATAAATATTAAAGTTTTGTTACCATTTTTTATGAGAATCATTCGGAAAGTAAAGAATGCTTTCTTTTCTATGCTCTTTTCATTAAGATAATGAAACAAAACTTATTTTTTAATGCATCTGATAAATCAACTATTTTTCTACATAGTCGCTGTTCAAATTTAAACACTTCTAATAGCGTTTCACCAGCTTTTCTATGCCCTCTGTATAATCAGTTGCCACCAAGTTCTTGGACTATTCACTAACACCCTCTTTCAGTCCACTGTCGCTTCCATAGTGGTTTCTACCAAAAAATTCTTTAATTTGGGAAAGATAATAATCAATCAGGGCCAAGTCTGGGCTATAAAGCAGATGTTCAATAAATTCCCACTTAAACTGCTGAAGCGAGCTCGTAAACAGAGTAGCATGCGGACATGTGTTATCATGAAGAAGCACAATGCTGCTCAATAACAATCGATACTGGTTTGTTTTCGAACTGACGATTCATTCATCATGTTATAATAAATCTCAGTTATCTATCTGTAAATTTCAATAGGGTGGATTTTCTTCACATTCAAAAATCTTATTAGACCACAAACCTCACACTTGGCGGGATCTTTAATTTTGTCACACATTTTAAAGTTGCACAAATAAAAAGTAAACGACTCTAGTGGCTCACTGTTAGCATTACACTGGTGCGAAGGAAATGGAAGGTCAATGACTTGACAGTGGCGGCAGTGAGAGAACTGAGTGGTTTGTCCTCTTTTAAATATCACTATGAAACTGCATTTCTGTACGAAAAACAGTTTTTTTTTCTCATCCAAACTGTTTCAAAAGGCAAGAGAAACATAGAAGCAGTGTTGATATGGTTTTAAAGATAAATAGAGCTCGGTGGTCAATTTAAATGACACTGGTTAGCCTGCTGTGTCTCTGAACTGCGTACCTAAAGGTCGTGGGTTCAAGACTTGTAGTAAACTTTACTTTTTCCATTAATGCTAATCAAGGGACTAACCTCATTAGTCTAACTGATATAAAGTATGAATGTTAAAAACAAAATAAAATAAAAGTTATTTTTTTAATATGTTACATATTTTATTATTAACAGGCAACAAGTGCAAATACATGCTTGCAACAATTTCCTTAATGGTTTAAAAACATCATGTTTTCAGTATTAATTATGAAAATATTAAAAAAACATCAATAGATCTTATAAATATCAAAAACAACTTTTAGTTAAGGAATTTGAAATAAATAGCTTACGCTTTCTGAATTGCCTGATTGTAGCAATCCTTGACTTCTGAAATCCGTTTGCTATAGCCTTTAATAGTGTCGAAAAATCCTTGAATGTATGCATGAATATAGATAACTTCATCTCGGAACAGAGCAATCACCCAACTTGACTCTAGCGCACTTAACCACAACTTATTCGGCTGTTCTTGTCCTAGTGTATGATGACATAACATAAAACCAACTAGAACAAAGAAAGAATTTCTGGCAGTGTAACTAGATAATTCTGCTACTTCAACTTCAAGTCCACTATACAAAAGTAAGGTTTTAAAAAAGAAAATATTTTATTTCAACATCTTTGTGTTACTGATAAAACTATTTTAAATGCGTAATTAAGTCAGTAACATAACACTATATTTTTTAAGATGTTTTGACCAATGAGGAAGGAGAATTAAATGTGCTAAATCTCGATATAGAACAATGAAAGTTTCGTTTATATTTAGGACTAAGTGCATGATGGAACTTTTCTTCACTACAACAACAAGAAATTTAAGTTTTTAAGAAAATGTAGTCTGAGCTGGAACTGCCAATGCCCAAGCTTGATACTATTTCCTCATGGTTATATCAGGATAAACTAATACTCAATGTGCGTGTCAGTATTCATAACATATAGCAACTACAAAGATTCTGTATTAGATAACACTGAAATCGGGATTAATGGTCAGCATCTAAAAAGAGTTCAAAGCTGTAAATATCTCTGAGTAACTTACGACTAGAACATGAAATGGGATGTGCATTTAGATAATTTAGTAAAAAAAACAAAATACTTAGTGTAAGTATTCTTCAGGCTTAAGAAACTTTTATCAAAGAAACAGCTGTTACAAATATACTACAGTCTTCTTTATAGTGTGGCAGTGTATGGCATTATTGGGTGAGGTGGACTCTAGGATGCATTCCTGGAATCTTTAAACAGGCTCAGTGGTCACAGATCATCAGCTGGTGTGTGGTTTAATCATCGGTTAGTCTACTGTGTCACTCAACTGTGCACCTAAAGGTTCTTAGTTGAGCTGCAGTTGCTCCCATTGCTTTTCCCTTCCCATTAACATTGATCCCTCATCCTCATTAGTCTAACTGGGATAAAGTATGGACAAAAAAAACTGGCTTCAAAAACGCATTTTTTGGGAATCAATGAACAGGATCTCTAGATAAACCGTTAAATATCAGACAAGTTTACGAAGTAAAATCTACTATACATCAACACAGTGTAACAAAAATGAATTTTTGTAGAATATTCATTTTCATAGTATTGATCTTCCAAGACATTTGATAAAAATAGGTAAAAGAAGTCATGTGTACTAAGCCATAAAATATTTTAATAAATTAGATAATAAAGTTAAAGACTTTGAATTCAGTAAGAAAGTGACAAAAACACAAAGTGAAAGAACAAATTAGATACACTGATATGAACTAATAAGATGAATTACTCTTTTTTTAATTTTTATCATGATGTTTCATGGATTTTACTAGTTTGCAGCTTCAGAATCTTGTTGCATTTCAACATTTGTTTATTAATACTTTAAAATTCTCAGGTGAGATACTCATCACAATTATTTGTAATATGATACTAATATCTAGTTGTTTTTTTTTTTAATTATAGATTAAGAGCAACCTATGTACAGGGTATTTTATGCCCCTATAGGTCCTTCAAAGGAATTTTGTATACTTCAAAGGAATTAAGAACATTGTGGTAAATAAATTGTAAAGTTTTTTAAGTCAAACACTAAGAAAATCACAACAAATGTTGTGAAGTGTTTTTCTTTTAAAGTATGTTTCATATAAATAAAAAACTTTATATGTGTCTGTGTGTGTGTATATATATATATATATAATTATTATTATTATATTATTGTCTGCGTATAGACCCTGTTGGATCACACAAAGCACTCCGACTCATGTCTTGCTCCTTCTAATCCTCCACACCTCCCTCATTCTGTCCCCATGGATCCTCTTCCGCTCCTCCGTCCATTTTATCCCTGCTCTCTTTGGGATTTCATTCTCTGGGACCTTCCAACCGAGCATCTTTCTCCTGTATGCGCGCCTGTCTTCAACATCTGTTGAGTCTATTCCTGCGTCATGTAGGTCTATTCTGACTTGTGCAATCCACGGCGTTGTGTATTTGACACCTTGTATATACTTAAGGATTCTGTTGGCAAGTCTCGTTGTTGGGAGTCTACTGATGTGTCCATAGAACCGAAGTCTCCTTCTTCTGATATCTGCTGCCAGGTTCGATATCTTCTCTGTGGTCTTCCGGGAGTGCAACCTGTATCCATCTTCTGTTAATCTCGAGTCAAGGATCTTCCTCAAGATTCTGCGTTCTTCCTTCAAAATATCCTCCATGGTAGCTTTTGTGTGGAGTGCTAGCGTCTCGCTTGCATATAATACCTCCGGTTTTATGACTGTGTTGTAGTGTCTGATTTTTGTGTGTGTCGACATACATCTCTTATTGTATATATCACACGTTATACCAAGAGCCCTTTTCATTCTCAGTAGCCGAACCCTTTGCACAGCCTTCTCGCCACCCATGGGTTCAAGAATTTCTCCCAGATATTTGAAGTGCTTGACTCTGTTTATCGTACCATACTTTGTGTTTAGTTCTTGAATATTTAATTTTGAACAGAAGAATTCGGTTTTTTTAAACGAGATCTGGAGACCGACCCTCTCTGCACATTCCTTTAGGGACTTCTATCTGTTTAATCGTTGTTGTTTCATTATCTGTGAATATGGCTAGGTCATCTGCTAAAGCTAGGCACACGATTTCTGTGTTGTCCTTAGGTCTTCCAAATCGAACTGGTTTCCAGTGCCCTTCAATTTTTAATTCTTTCTCCCATTCCCTGATAACTT
Source organism: Callitettix versicolor (assembly GCA_022606455.1). Classification (NCBI taxonomy): domain Eukaryota; kingdom Metazoa; phylum Arthropoda; class Insecta; order Hemiptera; family Cercopidae; genus Callitettix; species Callitettix versicolor. Next base: position 51,378,275 of record CM040182.1, read on the forward strand.
TGTCCAATACCAGATTGAAAAGGAGAGGCGAGATTCCATCTCCTTGGCGAACTCCAGTTGTGATCAGGAAGGGTTTAGAAATTTCCCCCATAAACTTCACCTTAGCGATTGTGCCTGTCAATGTTTGTTTGATCAGTCGCAGTGTTTTAGGATCAAGTCCATGTTCTTCCAGGATATTAAACAAAGATTTTCGATCAATGGAATTGTATGCTTTTTTGAAATCTACGAACGTACAGATCACTGGGACATTCCTTTTAGCTTTTATTTGCAATATTGTTTTCAGGTTGAAAATTTGTTCTGTGCACGAGCAACCCGGACGGAAGCCTGCCTGGTACTCACCAATTCTGTATTCTATCTGTATACACACACGCACGCACGCACGCACACGCGCGCGCACACACACACACACACACACACACACACACACACACACACACACATATATATATATATATATATATACACATATACACACACACACACACACACACACACACACACACACACACACACACACACACACACACACACACAAAAGAAGATTGTGTAATAGTGATCAACTGTTTTTATAAAAACTGTTATAAAAAAGTTATAAAAACTGAGTTTATTTGTATGTATTAATAAAAAATAAAACAGGATATTATTATCAAAACCCACTACACACTTTACAAAAACTAAATGATCTACTAATACTAAAATCTAGTAAATAAAAAAAAAAATTTTAAATAACTTACAAATTATCCACCTTTCCATGGATTCCAGAGACAAGTATTCACAGCTTAGAGTATCTGTCTGTGAAGGTTTTAACAGATGACCAGGATTGCCAACCAAACTCAACTTCTGGTCGGATCTAAAATAAAGAATTAAAAGTATTAACACCATACAAGGAAAAAATAAGTGTATTCAAATAAACTAATAAAAATACAGTGAAATATCACGAATGTGATCAAAGGAAATTTTAAATTAAAGTAATTAAGATTATCTGAATTAATTATTTTGAATTCTACTCTAAAATTAATTCTTAAAATATAAAAAGGAACCACAAATACCAGGGTTGTTTAGAAAGAATGTTATTTTCTCTAGACACTTTTTGTTAAGATAATGAAGCAAAAATTACTATACAACATATTTGATACTTTAGTTGTTTTTCTACATAGTCAGTTACATAGTTGTTAAATGACCGACAGTTACAGACCTAAAACATTGTATATGCCTTTTCCAGTTTCATCTGAAACTTTACTGAACATCATTTTATTCAATTATATATTTCATATAATACTATACAGTATTTTATTTCAAGGTGTCTATGAAATTCTCAAACACTTTGACTTTCACAGGTTGCTAATATATTGTTAGACATGTGTCTATCAAACATATTAAGCAACTAACCTACCTCCATTTATCAGCAGAGATATTGTGTGTTACATAAACTGGCCATAATGACATTAGCGCAGTAAAGAGAAGTTTAGCATGTGGTACAAACTCTTCAGACAGCTTCTTCAAAGGTGGATCATAATCCATAATCATCTGGCCTAGTCTTGGAAAACTGAGATCGCTAGTAAAAAACCATAACAAATAAATATTAAAAAAAAAACACATCAAATTTCAGTACAGAACTCTTTATTTATAATTTGCATTGTCATTTTAAACCATATTTCTTTTAACATAATTTTGTATCAATATAATTAATCAATTAATCCTAGTTTAGATTCATAGTGAAGGATTCATATCAGAACAAACTAGGTGTGATTAAACAATAACTAGATTAATTGAATCACATTTTTTGTTTTTACTTCTTTACAACTTTAACATTATCCCCTTATTGAATATGTATATTGATACTCCCCTCCATGACCCCTACACTGCTCCATCCATATGAGTTTTCTATTGGTCAACTGGTCAAAGCAGTGTTTCAAGTCATTTTCTAAAAGCATGTTCAGGGTTTCCATGCTTTTTCCTTCAAAGCTTTGTAACTGTCTCAAATGTCGTTCCTATCAACGCTGATTTCACTTGTAGGGGGAAAAACATACAGAGCAAGGTGTGGTAAGTAAGGTGTGTGTTCCCAACACAGGGATCCCATGCGTTGCCAAAAACATTTTGACAACTAATGCAGTATGGGCTGGTGCGTTGTCTTCATGAAGAATTCAAGAGTTGTTTTTCCATAACTCTGGTTGCTTTCTTCTTACTCATTCACAGACCTTAAGATAATTCTTATTCATGATTTGATCCTTACGTACCAAATTTATGTAAAAATGCCATGGATGTCAAAAAAACACAATCATGGCTTTGAATTTTGATTTAGACACTTGAGCTTTCAGTAATAGGCTCTCAGTAAATGAGGGCTTACCAGTGATGATTGGCACTTAATTTCTGTATTGTTAAGTAAAAAAAAGATCCATTACACGTTATTACTCTTTATATGAGTTTAGGGTCTTTTTTGATAGATTTCAAAGTGTCACCACAAACATTCATTCGAGAGTTGTTCTGTTCAGGTGTGTTTTGGGCATTATTTTTTAACAACATTTCTTTATGTTAAAATGCTCATGCACACTCTGCCAAACAGATTCTTTGTTGATTTCGATAATCTCAGCGGCAATGTAAAATGCTCAACTGGTCTGAATAGCCTTTTCAGATTAAACTGCCAATTTTTTCAATCTTCAACGTCCATCATTGATGTTTGAAGGTTGTACTGGACATGGGTCATCGTTAATCTCTTCTCGCCCTTCTTTGAACCACTCAAAAACCTAAAAGCACTGATAAACATTCATCACCATACACTTGTTTCAACAAAGTATGGTGGACTTCCCAAATTTCACTTATAGCTTCACATTGATGTGTGCGTTTTAGCTCTTTTAAAACGCTAGGCATTTTCCTGACAGGCAACAGATGCACAGTCTAGTAACAATGAAGGACACAGCCCAACTGAGGGGTTGGCCATCATATTGGCAGCAGGAATGAAGACAGGGGATGTCATGTGACTTGGCAATGTAGCGTTTGACCTAGACATACTCACTGGTCGTCTTTAGAAAAATATAAAAACGTATTAGTACAAGTAAGCTGGTTCTTTATCCTTAATTTATGTCGTCCTGTTACAATGAAGTTGTAGTCACACCTTGTATATCTAAAAACCATACTGTCACCACTGTCATCTTAAAATCACTGTGACTAAAAACCATCATATCACTAACTGTTCACAAACTTGAACAGGCCCTGAATATAATGAATAAAGTAGTATCATTTGAATCCCTAGTAAATCCAATGGAATACTATAATTTCAATATGATGCTAAATGATAATGTAAGGATAAATCTCTGTCAAATGTCAAAGTATTAAACGTATATGCAATAGCTGTTACAAGTGCCCTGAGCAGCAATAAAAACATTATTTCAGCCACAAACAAATAGTTAAAACATATTTCAGGAACCACAATTAGTTAAACTGGCATAACATGAACAAAAAAAAGTTCACTTATTCAAAATTCCCTGACAAAAGTTTAAAGCATCTACTATAAAAACTTAAACAATAGGAAACATAAATCATGCTTCTATTTAAAAATTCTGGCAATATTTACAGGACAATAACTTACTACCTGAATCCATAAATAATAACAAAAATGAAACAGTCATATTAGTGGACTCAAATGCAGCTATGCAAGCAGTGCATTTAACAAGTTATGTATCATGAAAATAATGTACAATATTCAACAATTAAGTAAATGAATTTTTTTAGCAAGTCACACAGCAACAGCAAGAAAAAAAATGTGATTTGTTACAAATGGAAACCAACAAAGATTTATTGAACCATGTTATCACTAGTGATGAAAGTTGGTTCTTCTAATACAATCCAGAGATAAAATGTCAAAGTTTGCAATAGTGTTCAAAAGGGCCTAAGACCAAAAAAAGGTTTCCATGCTGAAATCAAAAGTGAAATACATGCTCGTATGCGTCTTTTATTCCAAGGGCATTGTTCATAAAGAGTGGGTGCCTTTACAAAGAAATTCTACAAAGTCTTTGAAAATGAGTCATCTGTGACTGCACTAACATTGTTGATAATTTAACATTATCATTCCTCATGATAATGTGCCATCCCATACTGAACTGTCTCTGCAGCAATTTTTATCCTTAAACTTCATTACAGTATTACCACAGCCACCTTAATCACCAGCCATTGCTCTGTACAACTTTTTTCTACTTACAAGACTCAATGGTGTTCAAGAAACATAATTTTCAAATAAGTGATGTCCAAAAAGCTGTAACATGGGTCTTCCAGGATGAGGGACATTTTAGAAGAGTACCAGAAATGTTAACTGCAGTGGTAGAAGTGCTGGAGAAAGCATGTGCAAGCAGAAGGGACCTATTTTGAAGGAGATTACACTACATATGACTAAAAATGTAAGTAATTTTTTTTTCAAATTAGTCTCATTACTTAATTGTCACATCTTGTTTATAAAAAAACATTTGAAACAACTGACTGCACCAAGGAAAAAATCTTTTTCCAATGTCTGCACATGTGTAGCCAAGTAAAAATGAGACAGATGATATATTAGCCAAAAAGAAAAAAAAGCCTCTCTTGGTTCTACCAGTATTTGGAGAGCTTAGCCTACAAAAGGATGAGCCTCAATGTCTACTGCAGAACAAGAAAACATGTATTTTAAATTCAAACTTACTTCTGGTTGTGTACCATCTCATGAGCAGCATTAAAAAGTCCAAGAACAGCTTTACGATCTTCAACTCTTGAAAGTAATATCATTAATGTGATGTATGTAACAACCAAATCTAAATATAGTTTGGTTAATTCAAAGTTGAGAGTCTGAAACATATTAATATCTATCCGATTAATATCCACACATTAAAAAGTTCAAGAGCAGCTTTATAATCTTCAACGCTTTAAAGTAATGTCATTAATATGATGTATGTAACAACCAAATCTAAATATAGTTTAGTTAATTCAAAGTTAACAGTTTGAAACACATTAATCTCTCTCTGATTAATATCTACACATTAAAAAGTCCAAGAGCAGCTTTATGATCTTCAACACTTTAAAGTAATGTCATTAATATGATGTCTGTAACAACAAAATCTAAATATAGTTCGGTTAATTCAAAGTTGAGAGTCTGAAACATATATATTAATATCTACACCAGTTAAATAAAATATAAAGCTTCTTGTTTTATTTAATAACTTACGAAAGCACATTGTGCTAATTGTTGGATCCTGAGTTTGATCTACTAATTACTGAGCTCCTTATAATTTACCTGTCAATGATGAAATTCTAGTAACAAAACTGAGAAAAAGTACAGAGAAAAGTTTAGAACAAAACATTTTCAACCTTTTAACCTATTTAATTTAAGTATTTATCCTTAATTTATTACTTTGCTAATAACACTATAAAAACCTCTTGTCACCTCTTATACACAGCCGTTTGAAAAGCAACCTATATTGTTTCAAAGGGGAAAGAGTACTACTACAGTGGGAGGAGCACTACTATTGACAAATTGGTGAACTCTCTGACAGTCAGTTCCACAGGTTATAGTTTATTGCTACATTATTGTTTGAGTTTGCAGTTTGTTTATTCTGTGTCAGTAACACCTATAGGGTAACATCCACTAATTTGACTGATTGGCATTTTTGCTTTCATATATTTTCTACATTTTTTGACCTTGATGCTTGTGGCTCATAATACCTTCCCCCTCCCTTGACCACATGCCTCAGGCATTCTGTATATTAGTTCCACTGTATGGTTTGAGGAGTGTAATTGTATTTGTGTTTTTATGGTCAGTCATAAATACTTCAAGTTACCCTTACCAATGAATACAGAATCTATAACAAGGACACTTCTTGCCTGTAAAAGTCAGCACATTTTTTCGGCCGAGAAAGCTACTTGGATTCCCCGCCGACAGACAGCGCTGCATGTTTTTCTCTGCACTTGCAGCAGAGAGAGACAGATATAGAAGAGCATTCTCTTTCTCTCTTTTTTTTGTGTTTACGTCCCAGGTCAACTTTCCTAAGCTTTCGTTTTCATTACGGCAGTGGGCCTGTCTATTTAATACAAAACATTGGTTTCTTCCTTTCCTAGACCACCAGTTCCACAACGACGACATCATGATTTTCTGAAGTTGCACTATATATTTGACTGAGTACTATTTGATAAATTTAACAATAATATTTAGTAGAACCTTAATTAATGTACATGCATTGTAAACGTTTAAAATTAAAGAAGTTTAAAAAACTGTATAAAATAGCATACTTTAGATCAATTACTACATTGTTTATTTCATCACGTACTATTCCTAAAATATTTTAAGTCGTGCTGTCCTACATAATAAACAAGAAGTTGGTAGAGTATTAAATAAGAACGCAAATGAGAATTAGAAAAAAAGTTTTTTTGTTTGGAGTTATAATGAAATTAGATCTGGTTCACATGCCATGTTGAACCAAGTTTATAAAAAATTTCATTTTTACAATTTTTAACATAGCAAACTATAGTGCTAAAAAATTATTTTGCTATTCTGTTTTTCTATTAATATATGACATCCTAAAATACGGAAAAGTAAAAGAATTATGTTGCATACATAACATACTATAAAGATTGATTAAAAATTATGTTCTCAGACTTTTGGAAATTACTCCTTAAGTCAAAATATAAAAAAACTTCCAGTAATCACATTTATGAAATTTTTTTCTTTTTTTCGATTGTCTGGTCTGTCTGTAAAATTCTCTAAAGAAAAAACAAAAAAAAAACTTTTATTTTATTTAACTCAAACATAAACACACCAGGATAACCTACTGTTGAAAACAAATATCGGCATTAAAATCCACATAAATTAGCCTGGATTTATTTTTCGTTTTTTCCGGTTTAATTCAGAACCATAAATTTGTTTAGTAAAAATTTGTTCATTGACTTCAATTATTAACCTACGAAATCTGATGAGTAGTTTTCTTAAAGCTCCAGAACCTGGTATTTGGGCTGAGAACCTGGTACTCATACATTTTGTTTGAGTAAGAACGGATTATATGGATTATATTTTAGTGCACAATCATCAACCTGATTTTTAAAAAATCTGATTTTAACATTTTTCTCGAAAATTATTTCAAAAACCGTTTTTTGAACTGAACGCTTTCAGAGCGGCTGAGTAAAAAAAAAAAAATAATTTCTCTTATTGAACCAAAAATAAAAATCATATATCATTGTTTTCTCTTCCTTTTTATTTTAATTGCGATAATTTGTTCGAAACAAGACATATGATTTTTATTTTTTGTTCAGTAACAGAAATTTGAAACTAAGAAATTGCTCCAGATTTGGTTATTTTTTTCTTAAAAGTTATAATTATATATGTATTCTATTTTTTAAATAATATTTTTCAAAAAATATTAATATAACATTTATTTGTTATTGTTTATACAATTTCAGTAATATTCATTTTATTGTCTTTATTTTCATTACTTATGAAAATAATATGAGACTTGTGACACGCAAAATACATATGCTATTTAGTATCAATATGAATTTGTACACTCGCATCACGCGATGCACAAAATCCATCACAGCCTGCCCTAAAACATGATGCATGTTAATTTTGAAAGAGAAAATACTTTGAAATCGTATCAGGTAAAAATTATCACGCGGTTTTCTGCTTATGTAACTAAAGGATTTCAGTTCAAAACGCGCTACTGACTTTTTTGATTGATCCATGTTTATTTGAGTAAAATTATGTATATGAATAACAATTATAAATTACGCCATTATACCATATAGAGGCCCGTTTACCACACAAAAGTTTTCATAGCGTGTACAGTTAAATATATATTGCATAATAAATTTAATTATATATATATATATATATATATATATATATATATATATATATATATATATATATATATATATATATCTTTGTATATAAAAGAAGAAGTCCTGACTGACTGACTGACTCATAATCAACGCAGAGCCAAAAACTATTTTAGCTAGCGACTTAAAATTTTCAGGGTACATTTATGTTACTATATAGGCATGCATTAAGACAGGATTTTTTAAAAATTTGATTTTAACACCATTAAACTACTTACCCAGTCCAACTTTAATAATCAACATAAAGCAAACACTATTATAACTAGATACTTGAAATTTTCAGGAAACCTTCTTACAACAATTTCGAGGCGCACTATTCAAATTGCCACTTAACCTGAATACCATCAAGACTCCAAAATGTAATAATAATAAACAATCAAATATGACAAAAGTTTTAAAAGAATGCAAGCTCATAGTTTAGGATGAAAGCCCAATACCACATAAAAAAGGATTTGAAGCTCTAAATAACTGTCCAAAGGATATGGAACATTAAAATTTAATAATGGGAGTTACAGTACTTCTATCTGGACATTTTCGACAAACTATACCAGTTACACCTAGGGGAACTCGGGCTAATGAGATTGCAGCATGTATCAAAACTCCATATTTGTGGCCTCAGATAATGAAACTCTCTCACAAAAAATATGCGAGTACATTTACGAAGAGACAAGATTGCTGGACAGTTTTCTGAACTTCTCTTAAAAATAGAAGAGAAGGTTGTAAAATACCCAGAATCTGATGGAAAAATTACATTGCCACCAAACTTATGTTCAGTAGTAAGAACTTTAAAAGATCTTACACATAAAATATATCCTGTCATCGAAAATCTCAAAGAGATATCTACAGAATGTCATGTGAGAGGGCCATTTTAATGTCAAAAAATGATACAGCAGCAGAAACAAAATATTATTAGACTCTTTCCAAGCAGAAAATATGTAATACAGATCTTTAAATTCAGTATTAGAAGTTAGATGATGCAGTTAATTATCCAGCTGAATTTCTTAACTCACTAAACCCTCCAGGATTTCCACCACATATGTTAACATTAAAAGTTGGTGCTCCAATAATGCTTCTGAGAAATCTTAGCCCACCTAAATTGTGCAATGGTACACGTTTACGTACCAAAAAAACCTGATAGAAGCTGAAATTATACTGGATCTACAAAAGGTGAATCAGTTTTGATTCCTCGCATATTAATGATACCATCAGATTATCCATTCCAATTCAAGAGATTACAGTTTCCTCTTAAAAGTATGTTTTACTATGATGGTATATAAATCTCAAGGTCAAACCGTGAAAATTGCAGGGATTGATGTAAGAGAAGATTGTTTTTCACATGGACAATTTTATGTGGCATGCTCCAGAGTCAGCACACCCGCAAATTTAGTTATTTTAGCACCAGATGAAAAGACCTTAAACGTAGTTTATAGAGAAGTTTTAAAATAATTTTTTTTAAATAAATTGTTATTTCTTATAATTTTATACTTTTTTATATTTTTTTTAAACTGTACTGTTATTTGTAGTTGTATTTATTTATTTATTATTATTGTTGTTGTTGTTATTATTAATCTATTGTTGTTTTTAGGTCTTTAAAAAAACACAAGAACTGTAAGGACTCGGAAAAATATATATTTCTATACACATTTTTTCTGAGTTCCAATAAAAAAAAATGTCTTTCAATGTCATATTGAATGATGATTTAGAATAATAAGAATGAGGGTTCTTTGTTTTCTGCTGCTGATATTATCATTTAAAAATTATTAAAAATTTATTGTCCATTATCTATTAATTTATTTTCAATATCTACCCCATTAATTCATTAATTCATAATCAGTTACAAAAAAAGAATAAAATTCAATGAAATTTATATATAGTGTGAGAATTTAAAATTGTGTGGGTGAAGCCACAACGGGGGAATTCATTTATTAATATGTGTGTGTGTGTACGTGTGCACACGTATGTGTGCGTGCGTGCATGCGTGTGTGTGTATAGTATATATTGTATATAGTATATAGTGTGTGTGTATGTATGTGTATACATATATATATATATATATATATATATATATATATATATATATACTTTTCAGATGACCTGGCCATACTCACAGATAATGAAACAACAGCGATTAAACAGATAGAAGTCCTAAAGGAATGTGCAGAGAGGGTCGGTCTACAGATCTCGTTTAAAAAAACCGAATTCTTCTGTACAAAATTAAATATTCAAGAACTAAACACAAAATATGGTAAGATAAACAGAGTCAAGCACTTCAAATATCTGGGAGGAATTCTTGAACCCACAGGTGGCGAGAAGGCTGCGCAAAAGGTTCGGCTACTGAGAATGAAGAGGGCTCTTGGTATAACGCGTGATATCTACAATAAGAGATGTATGTCGATGCACACAAAAATCAGACACTACAACACAGTCATAAAACCGGAGGTATTATATGCAAGCGAGACGCTAGCACTCCACACAAAAGCTACCATGGAGGGTATTTTGAAGGAAGAACGCAAAATCTTGAGGAAGATCCTTGACTCGAGATTAACAGAAGATGGATACAGGTTGCACTCCCGGAAGACCACAGAGAAGATATCGAACCTGGCAGCAGATATCAGAAGAAGGAGGCTTCGGTTCTATGGACACATCAGTAGACTCCCAACAACGAGACTTGCCAACAGAATCCTTAAGTATATATAAGGTGTCAAATCAACGTCATGGATCGCACAAGTCAAATAGACCTACATGACGCAAGAATAGACTGAAAAGATGTTGAAGACAGGCGCGCATACAGGAGACAGATGCTCGGTTGGAAGGTCCCAGAGAATGAAATCCCAAAGAGAGCAGGGGTAAAATGGACGGAGGAGCGGAAGAGGATCCATGGGGAAAGGATGAGGGAGGTGTGGAGGATTAGAAGGAACAAGACATGAGTCGGAGTGCTTTGCGTGATCCAACAGGGTCTATGCGCAAATAATAATAATAATAAATATATATATACTACTACTACTCCCCGCAGGGGGGCGTGCTGACTAGCTGCACCTATTGAGAGGATTTAGATGTCCCTCGTGGTACCTGAGTCTTAACATACACTTACAATATTAACACTTTATACTCACACTTACATTTAGGGAGGCGATAATAACCTCTATGTACTTTTACTACTACTGCTGCTACTACTACTACTACTACTACTACTACTACTACTACTACTACTACTACTACTACTACTACTACTACTACTACTACTACTGCTGCTGCTGCTGCTGCTGCTGCTGCTGCTGCTGCTACTACATTACTACACTACTATACTACATTACTACACTACTATACTACCTCAAATATGTAAAACTGTTGGTAGTAAAGTTAGTTATATTAAAGTCAAGCATGCTTAAATTAGAATTAATATTAGCAAGTTTGCTGCAAAGGATTTATGTACTTATGTAACAGATGGTGTAGTGAATAGCAAATTTAAAAGCTGGTATTGTGATAATATTTAAAGGGGATGTTTTATATACCATTGTAAGTTTCAATGGTAAAATTAAAAATTGGTTTAATGACGATATTTCAGACATTGTAATTGTTGCTGATATAAAAAATGGTAGCGTAAAATTTGATGAAGATTTTGAGCAAGTAAAGCTTTTAAATTTATTATTCACTACACCATATGGTACATAAGTACATAAATCCTTTTTAGCAAACTTGCTAACATTAATTCTAATTTAAACATGCTTTAAAATAAAGTTATAATTATGTGAAAAGCAATTTGCACATAACATTCTCCCTAAAGATCTTAAAATACTACATAACTCTAATTCTAGGAAAAATAAACTTAAAAAATGGATTATTAAATCTATAGTGTAATTACAAACTTATAATAAAATCTTTTTAATGAACTATTCATTTAATATGTTACTTTTCTCAAAATGTATTTTTTCTACCACCAAACTTGTATTAATTTAATCTTCTTGCTAGGACAACTTAATGATATTAAACATGTTATATTTGTACTTTTATCTTGGATTACGAAAGGCTATTCGTTTATATAAGTCGTTTCATATTTACTCTGTTATATGAAAGTAAGTTCCGTTTCAATTTCTCTACGCTGCAGCGCTGCGACGATGTCAGCCACGTACGCTTTGTTGTGCTTGTTTACAAAGTCGGTGTTGATTGAAAATCCCGCCGCTTGTGAAATCAGATTTGTGATTCGTTTTCTGAATGCTAGGAAAGTGAAACCAATTGAAATTTATCGGCAACTTTGCGAAGTTTACGGACAAAATGCGATGAGTGATTCAATTGTGAGAAGATGGGTCCGACAGTTCAATGAAGGACGTAGTGAAGTGCACGATGAAGAACGAAGTGGGCGTCCATCTTTGGTTACAGAAGAACTGGTTCACGTGATTGATTGGTTCACAAGGAAATTGCGCCGCGCAATACAGAATAAGCGCCGAGGATTGCTGTCAAAAGGTGTTGTTTTTCTTCACGACAACATACAACCACACACTGCAAATGTGACGAAAAACCTCATACAGGGATTTGGCAGGGACGTGTTTGACCATCCTCCGTACAGCCCTGACCTCACTCCTAGCGACTTTTATCTGTTCTTACATCTCAAGTCTTGGCGGTCAACACTTCAACAATGGAAGAGCTGAAAGAAAATGTTTCCAACTGGTTGAAGACACAGGCGGCAAACTTCTATGAAGAAGGTATACAAAAACTTGTGCCACGCTATGACAAATGCCTGCAAAATTTCGGCAGTTATGTGGAAAAGCAGTTTAAGAATTGTAGAATTTTGTGCAATAAATAATTTTTCTGTATCTGTACACAATTTAATTTTATTACCAAACGGAACTTACTTTCTGGACGTACCCCGTAAGTTAGTTGTAAGTTTCTTTTTTTACACACAGATATCTCTATATCTCATTACAGTGTTTACTATAGTATTATAATGAATTTTACTACCTAAATATTTTGGATTAAATATATATAATAGCATCCAAGAAAGATGCTCGGTTGGAAGGTCCCAGAGAATGAAATCCCAAAGAGAGCAGGGGTAAAATGGATGGAGGAGTGGAAGAGGATCCATGTGGACAGGATGAGGGAGGTGTGGAAGATTAGAAGGAGCAAGACATGAGTCGAAATGCTTTGCGTGATCCAACAGGGTCTATACGCAGATAATAATATATATATATATATATATATATATATATATATATATATATATATATATATATATATATATATATATATATATATATAAACAACATGAATAATCATATGAAATCATGTTTCAGGCCGAGGGGAGGTTAAGAAACTGAAAAAAACTGTTTGAATTTCATCAATAAATAATATGAGGTATACAATCAAGGTAAGACTTAAACTTATAACTTTCAGGTGTTGCTTCACCTGCAAATATTTATAGGTATATTATAAAAGTAGGATTAAGACTTACAATGTCCAGATGTACTTGGCAGGCATCCATTGTAGTGAGCAGTTCACAAACATTGTCTTTAAAATCCAGTAGATCAACAAATGTATAGTAATACAAAGACAAAGATTTAATTATCTCACTCCTAATCTGAGTTATTGCTTGTAACTGAAAAACGAGGACATTAAAATTATTCTACATTTGAATATGAATAGAACAGTGAAATTTCAATTGATTGAACACTTAAAAAAATATGCCCTTCGTCTCCTATGCAATGATATTCGTTGCAGTAATTCATTAATGAGAAATGCATGATCCACACTCTATCATTACTATACTTTAGTTAGTAATAGTTAAAAATAAATTTAATAGATAGAATGTTTAACATTTTTCAATTAAATGATATTTTTAGTTCACTTTCTCCCACTTGAGAATATAACTATACCAGTTAAATTAAGATATTCAATAAAATAAAGAGATTTTATTATAGTTGAAACTTAATGTTTTAAAATTTATTTTTTTAATCAGAAAATAAAAATTTAATCTTTTTAAATTAAAAATTGAAACAAAAAATTACAACACTAACAAATCCTACATAATATCTACAAGTGATTTTATTCAGATTTTTAAAATTATAACTAGTAAATACATTAATATGTACTTTTCAGCTAAAATTGCACAGCAGTTCTAGGTAGGCCATGCTACTGGGCAGGTCTGCAGCAAAAGGGTTAACAGATAAATTTAATGGAATAAAGCATGAGAGAACTACAATTAATTATCTAAATCCAATCCAACTTTTGATTTAAACTGGATCCAAAAGATTTAAATATATTTTTTTAACAGCAACTTAAACAAACATAAGAATAATTTTCAACTTTTCATTATGTATTTACAAATACAGTAATTAAATCTAAAAAAGGTGTCACCTCAAAGCTACAAATAATGTGTTTATATCTGTTTTTGTTACGTAAAATAACTTGTTTCCTAAACAAACATCAAAGATAAACATGTAAATGCAGCAAGGTTGGTTCTAAGGACCTACACGTACTGACCATCTGGCTCAGTTTCAAACTAGCTGCGCTAGCGACCACAAGTGTACAGTTGAAATTCAGTTTCCAACTCGCACATCTAGCGACCACCAGTGTCCACACACAGTCTGTGCTTTTACACTAGCATAGCCAGTCTAAGCTTTTAAACTTGGAAGCTTTTTAGCTGATGTGTTTCGGGGGCCATAGAGCCACTGTTAACCCCCACAAAGGAAAAAAAAGCATAACCAGTGACCTCAAGTGTCTGCATGCAGTTAAAGTATGCATTTTTTCCAACTATCACCGCCAGCGACCACAATGTCCGAGGGTAGTTGAATTCCGCAACTGCTCAACTATTACCACCACAGTGTCCACGTGTAGCTGAAGTTCGCATTGTTTAGCATGATAGTGCGTTTTCTTTTCTCTCTACATCATAACCAGTTCGGTGCTAATTAAAACATGTTTTCTTGTTACCATTCCATTGTTAGAGTTTCCACCAGTCATTCTTTGGCACCACCAGTCACCAAATTACAGACTTTGGTCTGTAATTTAGTGGCAGTGACCTTCCTGACCACAGCGATTGATCACCGGCAACTTTACAGTGTGCAAAGACATCCCGGACATCTCGCTAGGTAGGTCAGCTAGTCTATAGGATTTTGACTAATTAAAACTAATATCTGTACTACCAGATTCGTTCTCCATAGAGGGTGTAGCCTAAGTAGTAAAGTTAGTTTTCAGAACTGGTTTTATTACTAAGATTAACTTCTTTACAAAACAACAATTTCTTCTAAACTAATTTTTAAAATGAAGACTTAACATTAATTAATGAAGACATTAACATTTTAAATTAATATTTATAAAGAATTGATTTCTTGTTGTTGTTGAAATAAAACAGCACTGTTTGAATCAATAAAATCAAGATCAAGTAGAAAGAGAAACAGTAATGTACAAAAGGATTAATGAATAAATTACTCATGCTCAACTACATTAATTGGTAACTGTATTGCACCTGAGAAAAATAATTCATTTCACAGAATCGAGTAAATGTACATTGACTGAGTACTCAATTCTCCCATCGCTACTTGCTGCCCGAATTAGACAGTGAACTTTAGATTATTGAAAGCATTATTTAATTATTTACACATAAGTAGTTAAAACAGTTGGCCACATCATTCTGTAAAACAACCGTGGAATTGTCATCACTTAAACAACATAGGAACTGAGTTACACAACCTAGTTCTGCTACCTAACACCTAAACAACCATACTAAAAATCCCCCCCTCTAAAATTCTCCTGGCTTGAAACCAGCCTAAGCCTGTGAAACAAAATTCACTCCCATCAATCAATACTCACTTCCAATTGGTTCGCAGTGCACACGTATCTCAGGTCTATACTACGCTAGATTAATATATTTCTGCCCAGGTACTGCCTGAGCATCACCTCACATCTCCCATATGAAATAGCTTCATTTTGATTGGTGCGTTCTTTCTCTACTTTTAACACTGAAATTCTGAGAAATGATGGTGCCCGCCATAATTTCGAGTATAAATATAGGTTGAAAATTGTTGTTCAGCAGAACATCGAGAAGGACCACCCACTATAGAACCACCACATGCAGCCTACCAACACCCAGAACAATTCTACACGACAGCACAATTTGCTCAGGAGGAATCCGGACAACTCTAAACAAGAAGCGAATTTCTTTAACCATTCCGAACAGGAAAAGTGCCTCACCAGCCTGCAGCCGATCTGGTAAACACTCAGATTTCTAATCTCCCTGAGATTATAAAAAAATCAAAATGAATTTTTGTTTAATTCATATATTTTTGAAATACATAAACAATTTTTTTTTAGCATAATAAACATGCAAGCCTTACATTAGGAAAGCAAAGGCAATAAATTAAGAAATCTACTGTTATGTTGTTGTTTTAAAGTGCCTAAGAATACTTCATGTGTGGTTTGTAGCACACTTTTGATGGAGGACTTACTTGTAAAATATCAATTAACAAAAAATAAAAATAAATCAACTGCTATAAAAGTTTATTTTATAAATTATGTTCTACAAAATATCCAGTTTTATTTACTGTTCTGTTTTAGTGGTTTTACTTTACCACTAGGTTGGTTGAATGTATCTTGAATTTATGTATGTTGAACTGATCGTTCTGGTCAGTTCTGGTAATTTAAACCTTCCCCTCAGCTCAGAAGACCACACTTAGTGGCTTTTATATTTTTGCTTATAAGGTCATCAATGTTAAGTAGTGTTCCAATGTCTCAGCTTGAATGGCCCACACTCAGTGGCTCTTATTACTTTCAGCTACAGCTCAGATGTCCTACCCATAGTGGCCTTTTGTTCCATAACTATTTATTTTTCTTTATAAATTCTAGATAAAGCCAATACTCTTGAAAAGAACTGCAATCTAAATTCTAGATAAAGCCAATATACTTGAAAAGAGCTGCAATCTACCAAGAAATAAGTAACGTAATTGAAAAAGAGACTCAGCTTTTGAGATTGTACAAGGTCTGTTAAAAAACACCGAACTTTTGAAATTTTGACCAAACCTTGTACAGTTTGAATTCATGTGTTATGCTACACCTAGCAGCATTCTTTAGAAACAAAACAAAGCCCATGATGCATTGGGGCAATTAATCAGTTAGCGAACCACTGGGCAACAGAACCAGTTTAGTGAACACATGCAGTCATCTCTCTGCTACATAGTGAGAAGTGAAAATGTAAGACTTTAAAGAGCAACTTTGTAACATTAAATTTTGCTTTAACATCAGTAAATCTTTTTCTGAAATGTGGGCATTGCTTCAGAAGCCCTATAAAGACGGTTGTATAAGCCATACACAATGTTACGATTGGTATACGCCCTTCAAATTGGGCAGAACATCAACCAACAAAAATCCAAGATCAGGATGACCCTCAACCTCAACAAAATGACGAAAAAATGGATGTTGTTCAATCTGTAACTCATGAAAATCGTCATTCAACTGTGTGGGAGGTTGCAGAAGAAGTTGGGATCAGCACTGGGTCACACCATGAAATTTTAACAGAAAAACTTTGCATGCATCACGACTCTGCGAAAATGGTGCCACAACTGTTCACAAGCAAAAAAAAAAACCATGTCAACATTGCTTCACCATGCTAACAGCGACGGAAACTTTATGAAAACTATCATCACAGTTGACAAAACCTGGGTATATGGATGTGGTGTCAAAACGAAGGCACAATCGTCACAATGGGTTGGTCAACATTCACCACATCCGAAGAAAGCATGCACGAGTCACTCAAATATGCAGTTGATGTTGATTGTTTTCTTTAACTGTCGTGGAGTTTTTCATCACGAACTTGTACCACAAGATCAGATAGTCAAAAAGGAGTTCTACGTGGATGTTTTAAGGTATTTGCGGGAAGATGTGCGATGGAAAAGCCCTGGACTATAGAAAAACAAGAACTGAATTATGCGCCATGGTAATGTGCCAAGTCACTTGTCTCTGTTGGTCAGCCAATTTTTGGCCTATAACAGAAGAGCCGTTCTTCCCCATCCTCTGCACTCACCTTATATGGCTCAAGCAATATTTTGTCTATTTCCTTAATTAAAATCCACCTTTTAAAGTCACTCGTCTATGCTGGTTGGGCAATGATGGCCAATAACAGAACAGCTGTTCCCCTTCATCCATACTCTCCAGATATGGCTACAGCAGCTTTTTTTCTATTTCTTTAACTAAAATCCACCCTAAAAGGATGCCGTTTTCAAAGAAATTCAAGAGAAATTGCTGACACAGCTAGAAGACATCACACAAAAGTTCCAGGGAGCGTACGAACAGTGGAAAAATTACTAGGGCTGGTGCATAGCAAGCAAGGAAGAGTATTTCGAAGGTGACAAGTAGGTATAAAGTTGTTAGTATTGTAAGATTTTATGACTAAAGTTCGATCTTTTTTGAACATATCTCGTATATACAACTGTTACCACATTCTTCATTTCTGTCTAGTCAGTCATTTGTATCATTGTCTACACTTGAGAAACTTAGATATTATTATAAACCATTTTTTTTAATTTTGTTAAAATTTAAGTGAACTAGTTCATTTTATTAGCCTTCATTGCCATTTTTCAATATTTGACAACTATTGATTTTTATAAGTACAGTAGAGCTAAAATTCTATAGCATTTGTTAATGTTTTTTGTGACTTTATATTGAATCGATATAAAATGTATTATTACACATACTTTTTATTATTAAAAAATATTATTATTAGTGTATTAGTCTATCTTTGAAATTTGAATTTATACTGTATAAATCAAATTTAACTGCATTATCATATTATGTTGGCATTTAATTTTGTTTACACTTTTGTAATAATTTATAATAATGTCAAAATATCTTAAACCTTGTGTTACACACACACACACACACACACACACACACACACACACACACACACACACACACACACACACACACGCACGCACGCACGCACGCACGCACGCACGCACGCACGCACGCACGCATGCACATATTATATATACAAGGGCAGGTCAATAAGTCTTTAGAAAAAGATAGACAAACTTTTTTTAAATAAATTTTGGTTTATTTTTCAACATAATCTCCTTCTAGTTCAATACACTTTGACACAGGTCCCTCCAACATTTTTAAGCCTTCAGAAAAGTATGATTATTGTAGTTCCTCGAAATAAGCATTTGTGTGAGCTATGACCTCCTCATTTGACATAAACAGTTGTCTGCCGAGCTATTTTTTAAAATTTGGAAATAAGAAGAAGTCACTCGGGGCTAGATCAGGTGAATACGATGGATGGTCTATCAATTCGAACTTCAATTCCTCAATTTTAGCCATTGAAACGGCGAACGTATGCACTCAAGTTATTATCCTGTATGAAAAGGACATTTTTATTTAAATGACGGTTTTTATTTAATTTTCTCATTTAGCTGACCTAATAATGAAGCATAATACCATCCAGTGATCGTATGTACCTCCATCGTAGTCAATGAAGATAATACAACGTGCATCATAAAATATAGTAGCCATAACCATTCCAGCTGATTTCACCGTTTTTGCCTTCTTTTGAGCACGTTCGTCTTTAACAATCCACTGTTTTCACTGTTATTTCATCTCGGGAGAATAGTGGTGTATCCATGTTTCACCTACAGTTAAATAACAGTTTAACATGTTTCTGCAACACAGAGTGCAGAAACTCATCTGGGTTGTGATGCATGCGCTCCAAAACAGCCTTAGAAGAGACCACCCGCTGCTGCATTTATTCTCAGCTAAGAGTAAACGCAACCCATATCTCAGCTTGCAATCCGAGCAACAGCGGGTGAAATAATAGGAATACAGCTCTTTCTATTAGTGAATATTTTTTGTTTCACTAAAAATGTGCCTAAAATTTTATTGATTTTTTAGATGTTTAGCAAAACAGATATGTAAAACAGTTGTAGATATTTAGCAAATATCTGCTAAAAGTTAATTAGCAGATGGGAGCTAAGAGTAAACGCGGCTCCCATCTCGCAGATATTTTTTTCATTTCTAATTTATTATGCAAAACTGAAATGACGGTACCTTTTGAAACTCCTGCAGCCTCAACTATTTCATACAATTTTATTGTTCGGTCACTTAACACCATATCATGGATTTTATCGGTCATTTCTGGGGTACTCACATTTACGGGATGTCCTGAATGATGTTCATCTGCTGTTGAAGTACGGCCATGTTTAAATTCATTTATCCAATTATAAACTGTTGAAAATACAGGGGCAGATGTGCCAATAACTAAATACAACTTACCTTTTATTTCTTTTGCCGTCTAGCCTTTTAAATAAAAATTTTTAATCACCGCTATAAACACACTTTTTTCCATTTTTTAAAACAAACAAAAGTTGTTTACTTCAACTGACGATAAGAACAAAACCACACAATGAATATGGCTGGAACTTTCGCAGATACCTTTGCCAGATAAAAACAGACCATTTGCCATGCTACTAACCTACCGTCGTGTGTGTGTGTGTGTGTGTGTGTGTGTGTGTGTGTGTGTGTGTGTGTGTGTGTGTGTGTGTGTGTGTGTATGTGTGCGTGCGTGCGTGCGTGCGTGCGTGCGTGCGTGTGTGTGTGTGTGTGTGTGTGTGTGTGTAAAATATTCTCTTCATAAAATTATATTTATTTTGTAAATAAAAGTGTTCACTGAAAAAATTTTTACACATACTTATACAAATAAACAAGGTTTTTTTAAGAATAAAGAAAACTATATTAAAAAGATATACAGTATTTAAAAAAACCATTAACTTCTATATCAATAAACATTACATAATTCAGTGATGAAAATATTAATTGTGGAACTTTATCGAATGAGCCTAACAGCAAAACAGTGTTAGCCACATGTATCACCTTACCCGAGTTTTGGATACACTGCAGTAAATACTTAACAAATCTGATAGATCATTGGTAGCCACACATAGTAACCCTTCGAGCGCAAAGGGTTAATCATCTCAGAGATGAATGAGTCACAGAATAATTTTGAGCTTAATATACATTACAAGACCCACAAAAAATAAACATAATCTAATCTTATTTTGTTAATAATAGACAGTAGACATTTTACTTACACCTTTGATGTCAATATTTGGAAATCTCCTAACAATATACTTAATGGAAGACTCCAAAGTTTTATCAGAAAGGAACCCTGGTTTTGACTTTGCATCACCACAAGCCTATAGCAACAAAAAAAATACAACACTGTTGTACTGACCAAGTTTTTATCACATTACTCAGAAAACAAGTAGCCCATTTTTAAAAAGATAAAACTATGTAGATAAAACTCTACAACAGACATTATTACTTTTAAAAAATTACTATTTTATCTAAATACAACAGTTAACAAATTTCTTTGTAGACTAAAGACTAAAAATAGTAGCAATTTTTTTATGTAATAACACATCAGCCATCAGATATCAGAGATTATCAAAACAGGCCTTATGACATAGTGTTTTGCATGGAACAATGATTACATAAACCTTACTAAAAAAATATGGTACGCGCACACGCACACACGCACACACACACACACGCACGCACACACGCACGCACACACACACACACACACACACACACACACACACACACACACACACACACACACACACACACACACAACTGTAGAAGGCTACTACGATGTCACAAAATAGTTCCATTAAAAATTACAAAAAAATTGTAACAAATTTATCTTCCATAACTGAATATCTCTTAACTGAATAATAAAGCACATAATAAAAATCAATTCTTTGTTTGATTTTTTCCATAATCGTAAAACAAAACCGAACTGGTTTAAAGAAATTGAAAAAGACCTAATAGATTTAAAAATTACAGAAAATTCACTGCTTGACCAAACTGCTAAGATAATTACCAAAGACGAAAGAATAAGATTCCAAGATAAAACCAAATAAAACCTAAACCTATCATTTCAGAAGAGGAGAAGAAAAGAAGATCAGAATGAATGAAGAGCTACTGGGAACAAAGAAAAGTGCAGCGCACAAGAAATGATTAATTCAGCATACCCCAAAGAGGGTGAAACGAAAAGAAGAAGAAAAGAAAAAAAATGTTTAAATCATTAATTTTATAAGAATGCTTTGCTTTCAAGTTTTTTAGTTCATCATGTAACAGTTTTGTTTTTTTTTTTAATAAAATAATTTCTGTGCAAGACAAAGGGTTTTGTGAAGGATGATAATGACTGTTTTGATAATGAGTGTTTGTAGTTTAATTTAAAACAAAAAACTCAAAAAATACATTAAACCATTTTGTTTTTGGACCCTTGGAGAAACTGCACTTTTGGGACATATGTCAATTTTGGTAATTTTTGTGCCAAAACACTTTATTATATACCCAATATTAATAATCCAAAATATAAAAGTGTGGAACAACGGGAACAGGGGGAAAATTTGAAAATGAACGTAACAAACTTAACCTCAAAAGGACTAGCACCCAAAAGTAAGTAGTATGTTTTTCATTGCAAAAACAATTAATTAAATGCATGCTATTAATAACAAAAACAACAATTTTCTTTTTAAAAGACTTAAGAACCTAACATGAAATTTCTGACTTTTAAGGACTTTTGCAAAAGTCATGATTTTAAAAGATTTTTTTTCTTACATCATGTGTTAATTCATTGAGAGATATTAAGGGATCAAAGAGTAAAATTATTACAGTAAATATACATTAAAATATGATTTTTAGCCATTTATTATTAACCTGTATTCCTAACCTGTAATCTAATGACACTGATATTTACTTCGCATGAATTTACTTGCATGGGTTTACTTGTATGTTTACTTTGTACTATAAATTTACTTCACTAGATTAATATGCAGTTTATCTCATATATGATAAATAAATACAGTTATCTCATATGATAATAAATCATTTATTATCATGATAGTTTTGAAGTAAAAACATTGTTTAAAAAATGGCTACCATTATTTGTGAACTTTGTGATTTGCCTCTTTGTCAGTTTATGTTGGAATTATGGCAATGTTATTGAATTTCTTATAAAACATGGCATCTTTAAAGAATCATACTTGTTTCTAACTAATTAAACACTAAACAGCCGAGTCGAGTTAGGTCATGGAAGTTCTTTTTAAATATATGTACGCACGCACACACAACACACACGCGCGCGCATGCGCACACACCCACGCATGTGCGCACACACACACACACACACACACCTTTATTTTAAAAAAGACCAATAACCTAACTGACACACTTGTTGCATAGTGAACCTAACATGGTCGATGGGTTACAAAAACACTTTTATTTTATTTTTAAAAAAGAATACCAATATCCTAATTGGCACAATTGTTAGGTGGTGAACACAACACCTAACACAACATGGTTGTTGCGTGATAAAAAAACTTTTATGTAAAAGAAATAATACTCGATAATCTGTCATGGCGTTGGGTGAAAAAGCTATTTAATTGAACTAGTGATTATCCTGTAGGTAGTGTGTTTATGATCGCTAAAATTATTTTAAAAAACATTTTTTTTAATAATTAATAACATAATTGACACGGTTTCTTACGTGGTAAACCTAAGATAAAAAGAAGCTAGTCGCAAAGTTCACAAATAACAGACACCATTTTAACAATGTTTTCATTACGAGAACAAACCAACGAAAAAAAAGGAATTAACCTTAACATTTAGTAATGGCTGTCAGAATGTGTAATACGCATGAGTTAATACATACATTACATGAGTTAATACATTTAGTTAATAATAATGCACATGACCGCAATGCAATGTAAACAGCAATGATGCCACAATAGTTCTATAAAAAACGACCTAAAATCAAATGTAATCTATAAAAAAATTATTTTCAGCCAGTGAATATGTGTTAATTAGAAAATAAGGTATAAAATAAAACAAAAAGTACTCAAAAATCACTATTTGAAAAGAACAACCTACACTATATAAATACCATTCTGACTTTTATTTCATAAATATAAAATGTAGGTTGTTTTAATTTTTTCAGTAATTTTTTCACAAAAATGCTTTATTCCTTGCCAAGAAGCAATAATACAAAATATAAAGCACAGGAAATACGATAAATATAAAAAAAATAAACTTGACCCACATACTCTCAAAACTGTTAATTCACAAAAGTAGGTAACATATTTGTGATCCTAAATGCTTTAGGTAAAACAATAAAAAAGTTTTTTTTTTAAAGTATTCAATAATCTAACTGACACAGTTATTGGGTGTTGAACATAACTAACATGATTGTTGACAGATAAAAAACACATTTTAAAAAAATACCCAACCTAACTGACAAGCTTGTTGGGTGGTGAACCTAACTAACATGGTTGTTAGGTCATGAAAACACTTTAAAAAAAAAAAATAATACTCAGTAAACACGGTGTTAGGTCAAAACGCTATTTAATTCAACTAGTTATAAAATAGGTAATGTGTTTTTGATCACTAAAACAATAAAAACAACTTTTTTTTTTAAGTAAATACTCAATGACCTAATTAAAACGGCTGATGGGTGGTGAACCTAACACAAAAAGAGAAAAATCGATCAATTCACAAATAATGGACACAATTTTGACAATGTTTTTATTATAACAATGAACAAACAAAAACCATGACCAATAAATCCGTATATGATAGTTAATATGTTTAATGCAATGTAAACTGCAATGACATCACAATATCATTCTATAAAAAATGTCCTAAAAAATCTTAAGTATTTTTTAAAAAAATTATTTTTCCGCCGGTGAACATTTAATTAGATAATAAGGTATGAAATAAAACAAACAAATATTCAAAAATCACTATTTGATAAAAACAACATATACTGCATAAAACCATCTATTTTTACAAAACAGTGGCAGCTTTATATCTGCTGCAATAACACTTGTTTATAAAGGTTAATAGCTTTTACAGAATACTAGTTATATAACCATCTACTGAGTTAAAACACTCAACAACCGAGTCGAATTAGTCAAAAGTTTTTTTTTACAAACAAATTTTATTTTATTTTTCTTCATTATTAATGACAGAATTTCATTAATCGTTTTCATGATAGAAAACATGTTTTCTACAATCAAGTTGAACACCCAACATATGACAAGTTAGATTCTGAAGTAAACACCCAATAAGAGAGTTGAGTTAGGTTCACAAGTTCTTTTTTTATATTTGGAAAGAAAAATTTACATTCTTTTCATTACTAGTAACACTCATTTAATTAATAGTGATTGTGATGAAAATCATATTTCCTACATTCGAGCAATAGTCTTTTGAGGTTATGTTTTATTTTAATTCATTGGTAACTTTCTGTTGTTTCTGCAATTTTACATATAATGTTCTGGAATAATATAATATATTATACTGTATATTATATTGAGCATATAATGAAACATTTTGGTGTACATAAAAGTTACTAACCTTGTAATGACTGTTAGGTTACTAGCATACTATGCATAACTATGCATACTATGCATGGTCATTTAATGTCTTAAAATCATAACTTATCATAATAAATTTAATCTCCCACTGGTGAATATTTCTTAAGGTAAAAATGCAGTGTAGCCTGTTCTGCCTTTTTCGATATTTTTTTTTACTGAAACGCTTCAGTACATGCCCAAAAGCAATAATCAAAAATATAAAAGCGCGGAAACCACGATAAGTACGATAAAAATCAAAAATAAGTGACAGACATAACCTCAATATTGCTACCTCACGAAAGTCACTAACAAATTGTACATCAGTAAAACGATAAAAATACATCTAAAAGAGGTTTTGCATGATAAAAAACTTTATTTTTTTTAAACAAAAAAAAACCCATAACTTGACATGGTTGTTAGGCCTAACACGGTGATGCTTCAAGAAAACCTTTTTTTTAAAAAAGAAAAAATACTCAATAACTTTACTGACACGATACTTGCGTTGTGAACCTAACTGATACAGATTAGGTATTCATCTGTCGATCATATTCGTGTGCGCACATGTCTCATAATCAACGAAATTAACTGAGTAGTTCACCGTGAGATGGACAAAGCCGTTGTCAGAAAGGCAATTGTAAGCCTTCCAACAGTCCCTTATTTTCACGCATCACCATGTTAGGCCTAACAACCGTGTTAGGTTATGGGGTTTTTAGTTTAAAAAAATAATAAAATTTGTCATCACACAAAACCCATTTTAGACATATTTTTATCATTTTACCGATCTACAACATGTTAGCGACTTCCGCGTAGGTAGCAATTTTGAAGTTATGTTAGCCGTATTGGTGGCCTAGTGGATAGCGTACTAGGCTTTCACCCCGAGGACCCGGGTTCGATTGCTGGCGAGGGCTTGTCATTTTCATACGCTATAAATCATCCCATCGTCTGCATTAGCCCAAGTGTGCACAATAGTCGGTTAAAAAAAAAAAATTCAATTTGTATCATACTTCTAGTGGTTTCAATGGTTTTATATTTTGGATTATTGCTTTTGGGCATGTAATAAAGCGTTTTAGTAAATAAAATATCGAAAAATGCAGAATAGACTACACTGCATAAAAACCTCTCTTAATTCAATAATGAAGTGTCACAAAAAGTTAAAATCATTAATTTAGTACAAGTCCCAAAAATTCAGAAATAGTATTTGGCATTAATAATATACACAAAAACATCCAAATGGCACATAACATCAATTTTCAAAAATATCCTGTAGCCTAAGCTAAAGAAAATGACTATACAAGCCTATTTGTAAAACTTACCTTTTTTATATTATAAATTCTAGTTAACATTCCAATTCCTCTGTCATTTATAAGTGTGAGCTTCTCTGCTAGCTTTTGTTGGCTTGGTATAAGCGATCTAGCCATTTCAATTATTTATTTAGTTTGTAAAAAGGAATAAAAGAAACTACATAGGTTTCATTAATAATTACATAGAGGTCAAAAGAAATGATGAAAAAGTATATTCCTCAATCAACAATTGATTTACTTGCAATGCAATATCATTTTATATTTTAACTTGTAATACTGAAAATGAAAACGAAGAAATAACCACTGTAAATTATTTTAATTTTGAAAAAGATATGTATACTATCCATAGAAACAAAACAAAATTTCACACTTCACGAAACAATACTTACTAGAACACACTCTACAGTCTAATAATAATCACAGTAGTCAGACATACAATTTTGGTAGAGATCTTGTACAACGATATCACAGAACTGCTACTTTTTCACCCATAGTCAAATTTCACATAAGTATCGAATAGTGAATGACTGCGATCAACTGTTAATAACTGTGAACTGATAACTAAAATCCCCGAAATCTGTTCAACCAATCCGTGCCCCTAGTTTCTTGTATTTCCCCTAGGATCCGCGTCACTTTGCCCAGCACATGAGTAATTCACAGTTTGGTCCTTTCTATCTACACACTAACTGTAAAGTGTGAAACTGTGTTGTGTAGAAGAATAATTGGATAGAAGAATTGTGTATTTGTGTAGATCAAATACCTGATTTTGTTTTTTTATTTTCTGATTCATATTAGCCTTTATGAAGAAGCAATAGCTAAATAACATCAGCTTCAGCTTCAGATTATTTCACAGTTTAATTTAACAGATATTGAAAAGTAGCAGTATCAGTTTTTACATATAACAATATTTCACAGAGAGTATCATCACAATTTTGCTTTACCAATCAGATACATATAATTTCCCAAATTTTATGATATCGTAAAAACAAAATCTCCAATTCAAATTACAGTATTATTATTGTACTTCGCATCAATCCACGCATATTATAGAACACAAAAATAATTGTGGGTGTGTGTGTGTGTGTGTGTGTGTGTGTATCTTCTTGGTTAAAATTATTTTTGCAAATACAAAAACTCGTACCCCATTTTTTACCCCTGTACGGGTTGAAAATAGGAAAATTGTTTTTTATTAAACCCCTACATGGTGATACTAAAGTACCAACAAAATTTCAGTTCTCTAGCTACTATAGTTTCGGCTGTGCGTTGATCAGTCAGTCTGGACATTGCCTATATATGTATGTATATATATATATATATATATATATATATATATATATCATATTATGGAATTATAATTTCGATGTTTCTTGATTACATAAATAATTTTAATTATTTATCCTTAATAGTCTCTTTCAAAAAGTCATAGATGTTTTCGTCCCCATATTTTTTAAAGCACATTTCGTCTGCATTAGCCCAAGTGTGCACAAGAGTCGGACGTTAAACACCAAAAAAAAATTTTAAAGCACATCGATATATGATGAACATCGGAATATCGATATTGATTCGTAGGTCACTTTAATATTGATTGATAGTCTCTTTAAAGTCTATGGGTCTTAACCTCGGTTGCATCCCCACTCACTCACCACGGCTCACTCTTTCAGTCTTTCATAATTGCTGAGTAGTATCAGTTCTCAGCTGAAAGTGAAAAATATTAAACGTTTGTAGCCTGGGGCAGTATTAAGTCTTAGTATTAAACAGTCTGTGTCACTGGACTGTTGGAGGGGAGCTGGAGTGGATTCTTCCAAGGTATATAGAATACAAAGTAAGGCCACGTGCATGTCCTCCCCACCACTTGCCAGCCATGACGCGTCATCGGGTCAAACTCAGACGTAGTGTTTAGTAGACAGTTTATAATGTTAGTTTTAATAACTGTATTATAGTAATTACAATAATAATTCCTTTTTTAAACCATTATTAACGCTATTAATTACTTTACTTACTGAATTCGCTCATTGTCAAAACAAAACTTCTTATTTTATACAATATTACATAATATTAAAGTAAATTATAGGTCCACAGCTTGAAAAATTTAAGAGTTATTTTTTATTTGATAGTTAAAAGCACATCGCACTATGAATTACATATCTGAGGTTGTTCCTTGACAATTATTTGGTTAACTGTAAAAACATACATCTGGAATAAAAAATTAGCAATAAATTAAATTACGAAGGACCAAGCTATGTACTTAGGACCAACCTATGAACAGGCTTTTATCCCCCCTTTAGGTCCTTTTTTGTATATATTTTATACATAATACGAATTTGGTAGTAAATAAATAAATAGCACATTGACAAAGTTGACAGCCAATCCCTTTGATTATTATGGAACTCGTTTGTTGGATGACCGTATACAAAAGTTGACACGATTTTTTTTCTTGACTCTATACGCTATATTATAGCCAGCCATCATCTTCAGTGGATCAGAGTTCTCCTGTAGATCACACTTCACATCATCTTCATTAGCTTGCAAATCATTTAAGGCTCCTCCTCTTCGTCGGATTATCAGAAAAAAATATTCTTAAACTTAGTAACATTGCTTTGTAAAACCACATTTTTATTTTTAACCGAGGCCAGTTCTTGTAATGCAAGTTGAATTTGTTCCTTCAAAAGTAAATGTTCATTTCTTAAACATTTAATTTCTTCTATATAGGCATTATTTACAACGATATTTGTATTAAAATTACTGACTACGGAAAGTGGGTTTCGTTTACAGAATTACACGTGACAATTGCACCAACATAATTACAGTTAAAGGTGATTTTTCTGGGCGATTTCGTTCGGACTCGTCAATATGTTTTTTTAATGTTTCTTGGTTTTCATGTTTTTTAACCCTTGTCGCTCGTTCAGAATCAACACATTTATTTCCAACGGTGGAAATGTTGAAACGTGGAATGGCACCGGATTTCACAGATGTTGTATTTAACAAATAGGATTTCAAATCCCTTTCGAAATCATCGTCATTAAAATGAAGTGAACAGACTTTAACATTATCAAAATTAAAATGTTCTGTTCGTTTACACGCATGGACTAACACTTTTCTCAGGCCTTCATCTTTGGGAATTCTATGAAATGTAATTCCTTTCCCTTTACAATTCTTATCATTATTATAGCAATTGACAATAGCGCAACCAGGCATTGTTATGCATGCACAATTATAAAATAATACACAAAATACATTATATATTTTTTAGGCTTCAAAACATGCTTAAATCTTTTCTTATATTTATTAAACCTCGAACACAAAACAAAATGATCGTGCAGTATTGTTGTTGACACCTTTTATTTAAAACACAACACCTACAGATTAAGTAAACACATCGAATCTCCAACTACATTTACAGAACATCGAATTGTTTAGCGGCATACTACATATAGTAGCAGTGAAGAGTTTGATCCAGTGACATGACGCACGCGGTAGTCTATTGCACATACCCACCGTGGCCCTTACCGTGTATTCTATTTAACGTGAATTCTTCTACATGCGTGAGAAATATTTGCACATGCCGTTTACTATATGACTGAATTATAGTAGTATACTAATGTTCATAATTGACTTGTATAAATTGAATAAATCACTCTTATACTAAGAAATATTGTGTTAGCATCAAGTTGACGATTGTACACATTTTATTTCTTTATATTTTCATAAATTCTAAAAATGATAAAGTTTAATATGAATGTTGTAACAAAATAAAATATTACTCCTGTATAATTAAAATTTAAAGAACATGCAAAATTAGATTTTAATTTACTGAATCGTCAATTTTATTTAATAAAATTAACAGTTCATTAAATTTGTGCTTATGTATTTTTAAAGCAATAAATAAAATTAAAAAATATGAAAACATAACATTTTCACAATTTATTTAGGTTATTTACAATGTATTTCTTTTTCTTGTTATACGTTTATTGAGAAAGTGTAAGGATTATTACAAATGTAATGAATTTATTGGTGGCTATGCCATACATCTGAGATATAATTTTATGTATTAGTTTTCCAACTGTATGTACTATTTATGTAGTCAAAAAAGAAAATTAAACATTAAACCAACAGAACATAAAACAGAGATTGTCGTAGAATATATTAAATTTTTAAACATATTATATTTTTCCTGAGCAGTGATAATACTCTATGTAACCTGTATGTATTCTAGAAGCAGTATTCTTACGTATTCTAAAAGTTTAGAATAATAATTATTAGAAGTAAAATAGCGTTAAAATAAATTTTAATATTTATTCTACAAGGCACAAGAATAGCGCATTATAATATTTTTTATTTTGTTAATTTTCTTGGGACATTTACTAAAAAATAAATAGTGTCTGAATAAAAATAAATTGTTCATATATACCATTACCATATTACCTAAAACTAATTAAACACATAGCTGGTGTTTTTAAAAGGTAATGTTTGCTGTTTCGATAAGCCTAAATTTTCGAACACCATCTGTTACCTGCTTACGTCTTCTAGAACTCTCCAACGTACATTTCCTCTTTCTTGTTCCGTCTGTGGTAGGGATGGGCACTTCTGCTATTTTTCAAATTATCAACGAACTTTTTGTTGGAAAAAACTGTTTGGAAAAACAGTTTGAAAAAACAGGTTTAGAAAAATGAAACGAAGTGTATTAGCAGCTAAAACATAAGCACAAACATTCAGTTTTCTAAGACTACTTTTTCATTCCCATTACCACCATGTCCTTAACTGTTTTTGGGTGTAAAACATTTAGAAAAAAATAATCCTTATAAGTGTAGTAATAATTAAATTAATTCTCAAAACGTAATATATATGTATGCCATTTTATATTTACAATATGCAATGAATTTCTAATAGAAGCATTCATTTTTTTTTTTACTTAAAAATTAAATAGCCTTTGCATATTTACTGAAATGCAAACAATTTAGAATATTTTTAGTTGATTAAAAAATATTGATGACTGATGATAAATATAAAAAATACGTTTAAATAAAATTAGGTTATGTATTTACAAAATGTGAGATGCTACTGTCATATTTTTATTTGGGAGAAAGTAGGTTTTCATTTTTCAACACTGAAAAAAGTAACCTTAATAAGTAAAATATAGTAATAAGAACATAGGCCAAATATGTTTAAATAAAATTGGCAGGAAAATAGCAGAAAAAAAGTTTTAGCGCTTGCGGCAACGTTCGAATAGAACGTAGATTGTGGGGAAGTCCAAACTGTTGTTTCTTGTTTAACAAATCACGATCCAGTCCAAATCAAACTGCTTGTTTCCGTTTGGCAAAGCAGTTTGTTTTTCGTATTTAGAAAAACAGTTTGTTTTAACAGTTTGGAGATTTCTTACCCATCTCTAGTCTGTGGCATCCGTTGAGAATTATCTATTGATGTAGTTTCTTCCATTTTATTTAATAATCTTCTAACTTGCAGTTGGCGGCGAATCAGACAAATATTTTACAAAACTAACCATTTCTTAAAATTTTGTTGAATTACTTCATCAGATATGGCGCCAAAAAAAATGGACAAAAGTAAGTAATGGAAATAATGTCCGTGTGCACAAATACTATCTTCATCATAGCACTTATTTTGTAATTGCAGAATTGATATAAATTTCATGTCTGATTTCTTTTTTAATTAAAAGTTATATTCTATAATTCATTGATATTCATACTTAATTAACATTAGTTCGTTTCATTTCATATCTTTAATACTTAGCCAATGTTATTTTTAATGAAAAGTAAAAGTTGGGTTATAAAAATAGGCTAAACCTACAAGTAGGCTATTGGTTATAGAAGTAGTCTATTAGTTATAGGAGTAGGCTAATTGTTATAGAAGTAGGCTATTGGTTATAGAATAGGATGGTTTCACATAGCTCTATGAAATTTGTACCGATGTCCATGAGCGTAATACATGAAATGGTATCGTAAAATAGTTAATTCTGATAAGAGGAATCAGCAACGACATCTATGTCATAACGATAAATAGAAAATCCAACTTACCAAGCTTAACAGCTACTTTCATTATAGGCTTAACTTAGCCACAATTAAAACATGCCTTTAACACAATAGTTTGCATAAGTAATTAGCATTATGACCTAATCTTCCCATCAGTGGTCTACTCACCTCGTAGACGTGCAACAAACATTTAACATGAAAGTTAAATAAAAGGCTACCGCTGTTTCGAAACTATTGTTCCATCTTCAGGCTATGATACAAAATGTTAAATCCCTCTGTCGAGGTTGTCACAAAGTCAAAAAAAACATTAAAAACATACGTCACAAACACTGAACACAATTACACGATTAAAATACGTACAATGAAATTTGGTTTGGCCAAACGATACATGCGACTCGTATGTCGTTATATTCCGGACATTTAAGTCATTACATATATATGTGGTCCAGTGGCTATGTTGCAATAATGAAATGGTTTGAATATTTCAATAAATTAAAACCTGTCAGACATTTAAAAAACTAATATTTTTGCCAGAATTACGGAATTAAAATTAAAATGAGCTTGTCCATTATTTTGACAAAATAGCCTAGATGTATTTAATGACCTTATGATTCATGATTAAGTACCTAGTAATTTTAATTTATTAATTACTGTATGCTGTATTAACCATATCCAGACTGTTGATCATACAATATTGATCATATAATCTGAATACCAAACAATCTGACCCAGACATACCGTCACTTGTCACTTTCCCAGTCCTCTTGTGAATGGAGAACTGTAAAAGGTTGAGTAAAGACATACTGAGTGCACATTTTATCAGGTAACATGTCTAACACTTAGTCTTTTATATCTTTTTTGACAATCTCGGAGTGCTCCACCTTAAGGATGCTTCCTCTCCATTCGCCCAGATTATGAAGCCCAGCAGCTTTTCCCACTTCTGACATGAAAATGTCCAGAGGATCTACCTGCTAAGATAATATTAAAATAACAATTGATATGATTATTCAAAATGTTAAGTTATTAAGATAACTGTTAGATATTAGATTGTTACCCTTAACTGATGCAAGTTAATACGGTCTTTTTAAGTTTAAATACTACATCAAAACTAATGTTTTTTAACCTTAAATTTGTTATCTCAAATAGTGATAACATTAAATGTTTTGACATTAATACATTTTAAAATTTTCACTTGTAATAGGTCCTTATGGTGCATTTACATTGGGATATATGTATGAGGACTTGTATGAGATAAATGTACGATCATACAGAATGTGTATGATCATACATTTCAAATAGTTTGTAAAATTACACTCTGCATTGGTACTTATAAGTTGTACAATTGTATTATTGTCTTGTATACAAAATATTCCATTTTTCAAATGGTAGGCTAATTTATGTTGGTCAGTGGCATTACCTTTAGGAGCAAATATTCTAAATTTATATAATAAAACTGTCTAGTAATGAGGAAAATTTCTTATATTTATCAACATGTGCACTGGTGTTAATAAAATCTAAAAAAAAGAGCTCATACAATTATAAGCTCCTAGGTGTAATGTAATAGCAGTAGGCCTACTTATTGTCATTCTGTATAGTCATTCAATATAACTTAATTTAGCGTGATAAACTTTTATTATTAAAAATTTATAAGTGTTACATTTCAGTTTTCCATTTTAAATTTTATCAAAACTATATTAGACATATCACAAATATTGTAACCTCTATTGGTTCTTCATCAATATTTCTTCTTATATGTTTGTTTATATCCTTTAGGAAATATAAAGTGTAGGATGCATACCAGCCAGGGATGTACATGGAATTACCAGAAGCTCCACTCTTTATACTACTTTAGAAAATTTTCTATTATATTGGCTTTTTATGTTGTACGATTTTTTGCGCTAACCAAACAGTTTAACAGTGATTCTGTGGGCAATGACTAAAAAAAATTCTTTTCTCCTTTTGCAGTTTTTTTAACCCTGTGATTTCATATCCCAAATCTTAGTTGATATTACTTATTTAATAAGTTTAGTTTTATATTTGTTCTAGTATGACATTTTGCATATAACAAAGTAGTAAATCAAACTATACAAAACAAAATCTTAAAACAAAATGACTTATATTAAATACAATTGAAGTTGCCAGCAAATCAATGTCTGTCAGCTGAGGAAACAGCTAACAAGAACTAATAAAAGTTAAAAACTGCAATAACCTAAATATATGTGAAAATAGTTTAATGAAAATAAATTCATATACTCGTGAAGTCAGAGTATGTGCAATTTTTTGCTGATACAAAATGTAGGATGGAATCTTAGAGCTCATACAATTTATGTGAGCATTTGTATGAGGTGATATATCATGATTTGTCAGTTTGACTTTTATTTCATACAAATAATCATAAATGTATCCCAGTTAATAGAAAATAAAATATTGAATCCATATACACACACTTTAAATAGTAGTGGTAGTAATGTGGGGCATGCTGCCATTTTGTGATTTTTTCAAAACATCTGAAAACTTTTAACAGTTGGGTATTAAGTTTATGAAGTATTTGATTCAGTGAAGCTTTGATGCTTGTTTTAGTCTCAGGCTATAATTCTGCCTGAATTAAAAAGATTCATTATAAGGTATAAAACAGTCTTAAATTATTCTGACAAAAGTGAGTAATATGTTGTAATATCAATAATCATTGATATTACAATTTTTTATAAATCAACACATTGTTGAGTTATACTAATTGAAAATCCAAGTCAAAATGTATAAATGGTATATAGTTTGAAAGATCATTGCAACAGCAATCCTGTAATGTCCCACAATCACAGACCCATTGCCTTTATCACAGAAGCACTGGGCCTTTATCTTCTTAAAGAATGAAAAAGGATTCATTTTATTCTTATTGTATAAATTATTTCTTCATTTATAATTTCTAATAAAAGATATAAATTTTCAATCTCTTTTCTTAAAAAAACAAGCAATTAGGTATTGATTATAAACTACCAATCGCTTGTAGTTTTTAAAGGTATACATTTTTCCAATATGTTATAGTTTTTAAAAGATATAAATTCCTAATTGTGTATTTCAAATAAATAACTCCAATAAATTTATAAAAAAACTTTCTGTGCCTTTTATGTAAACCGGTATTTAAGTGACCTTTAAAATGAACCAACCCTTTTCACTAGGCACATGTGAATATAGTGTGACCAACATACTAAAAACTCAGCTGTCTTGGTGAATTATATTAACACTGATTTTCTTTTTAACAGAACCAGTTGAAGAAAAACCGTACTTTTATATTGAGGCTTTACCTCATGCTGGAGAATTAAAACGCTATACATTATTTGTGGTAAGTACAGTACTTTAATTATTATTTCTGGTATAAGACTTCATTTAACTTTATTATTATTATTATTATTATTATTACTTTATTGCAGTAATCAGTAAACTGTCAATCAGTCAATTAGCAATAATAAATGGAAGAATAATGCTTATATAGAGAAATTACTTAATTTAAAATTAAATATAGAACTTTATTATTGTATTATTTAGCCCTTTACACTTTACGAGCCTCTTTGTGTGGCTATCAATAATCTTCTAATTATATCAAATAAATAATTATTGTATCATACCTAGAACTCAGGTAGCTACAAGTAGCTTGCACTATTTGTCTGTTATGCTCATTGTGTGTCAAATTTGGTCATGCCTAGAGCTCCAAATTAAATCATACATGTTTTATTTTTTCGTATCAATAACTTTTATCGCACAATATAATAGTTTTTGAATAAAATTAAGCAATGACATTGTTTGTCACTGAATGATTATGTTTATTTATATAGAAATTATTAGTTATATGTAACTTATGGTATGGTTTCGAGGATGTCGCTTTTAAAAAAAACAACTTTTTATTAATTACAATAAGAATTTAATATACACTTAAAAACTTATAATAATTATATAAATTTGTCTCATATTCATTGAGATGCGAAATGAGCGAAACCTCGACTAACACTCAGCTTATGCTCCTTCCTCTCCTCATACAATAAAAATGCTTACCATGCTAAAAACTACATTGTCATCACTAAATCTAGCAAAGTCTACAATTATTGCCTATATAACTCCTCCACTCCTAAACAAAACTTCCGGGGATGGTTGAACAGCAGCTTTCCTGAAGTTTTCCCAATTAGCTTCTTAAGACGCTAAGTATAATAGTTACGAATTCTGATTCATACTTAGCTGGTAAAGAATATAACTTATAAATATTAAAATTTGTTTTTTCAACAATAGGCATGTTTATAAAATACACTGTTATTTGAATCTAATTTACAATTAATTTCCATCATTTACAAATTATAATTTAGTTTTTAATTCTTTCTTGACTATTAGCATGGCAATTGCTACAATTTCTATAAAAATGATTCAACACGTTACTGTAAAAGACATCAATATTATCTAACTGTACAATGAAATCACTTTAACTAAAATAGTGTATAAAAGTATGAAATGAAGACTTCAGTTTTGCGGGTCCTAAATCTATTGGAATCATCCCTAAGTTTTTGGAGATATTTTTAAATTCTGCTGGGTCGGCAGTGGCTCTGTCAAGGAACGGGAGGAACCTGGAGCAGGATTTAGGGCGAGGTTACTTTTTATGTTTTTGAATTTCCTAGGTCTTTTAATTTTAGATAAATGAATTTTCTACTTAGTATTATGGTGTCTTGGTTTTATTTCAGCTGTTTTCCTCTCTTGATTTATTGAAGACACCTCTTTTTTGTTAAATTTATTTTTGGTTTTGCTTTGTTTCTGCAAATTTTTTACAAAAATGTCTGTTGGGATTTCGGTTAAAGGCTCTCTATTCTGGTTTCTTTTAGTTTGAATGTTTTCTTTAGTCTTCTGGTTAGTTTCTCTGATATGTTCGTATAATTTCTTTGCTTTCTCTTTGTGACTTATTACATAATCGTTAGTGACCTGATTTTCAATGTAAATATTCAAGACGTTATTTGAGTCAATATGTCCATACAATACTTCAAATGGTGTTAATTTTGTTACTGAATGGATGCTATTATTGTAAACTATAATTGCATTTTTACTTTCTTTGTAATATTATTGTTTTTAAATTCTACCTGGTTATTTAAAAGTCATATGTATTCAATTAGGGTGGAATGAAATCTTTCAATTAATCCATTAGAAGTTGGGTGTTGAGTAATTACAAAATGTATTTTAATTTTCTGTAATTCCAAGATTTATTTAATTATTTTATTATTACATTCAGTTTCATTGTCTGAAACAATGGACTCAGGTACTCTATAATATGCAAAGTAGTCTTAACAGTTAATCAGCCACCTCGGTAGCATGTGCGCCTCTCAAACGATACACTTGTGCATAGCGAGAGAATCCGTCTATGATACTAAGACATCTGTTTTTTCTAATGAAATGCTATCTATGTGGATTGTTTGCAGTGGTCTTACTGGTGTAGGCATGAGATTCATCTCGAGCTTTAAAAAGGTACTCTATCGTACTTTGTCTTTAAACATATTTCACAAGAATTAAAAAAATTTTGAATATGTCCCTTTATATGAGGCCAATAATATTCCCTTTTAATTTGTTCATACGTTTCTTGTATGCCACGGTGATTGGTTTTGCTTAAGTGGTAGTTATTGAATTTCTCTCTTGAATTTCTTCCTCATCGGTTATATCTAGTAATTTAGAGTTACATTTAACTAATAAAAGTTAAGAGTTTTTGAAATGTTTACCTATACATGTTGCAAATTCTTCAAAAAAGTTATCTTCAAAATAAATATTATATCTAACCTTGGGTACTAGGAACTCTTTTACAAAATTAATAATATTGTTTTCTAGGTTATTTCTTGAAATTTCAACGATTAATTTCATTTTAGATTTTCCAAATAATTTTAATATCTTAACGATTTTGGCTGATAATCTACCTTGTACAAAAATATCTGGTTTTTTCCAAAATTCACAGGTTCGTCAGAAATTGGAATTTCCGCTCGCGTATTCCCTTCGAAATTGGAATGAACGGTTTGGTCACTTTCTTCATTGATCTCTTGCTGATTGATAAAGTCATTTTCTTCCTCCAAATCAAAGTTTACTATCATCGACTGACTATTGTCTAGATCTGGTAAATACAGTTGGGTTGACTCAGCTGTAGTCTTCTGTACTTCTTCGTCCATAGAATTTTGAGTGTCCTTTGATACTTTTTGTGACATTCAGTTGAATTCTGGATAATGTGTCCGCGTTCTGGTTTAATTACCTCTTTTATATTTTATTTTGTAGTTGTATTCTTCTAATTTTAATCTTGATCGTAAAAGTTTAGAATTCGGTTCCTTAACAGGGAACAACCATTGCAAACGTTTGTGATCTGTATACATTTTGAACTTGCTTCCAAATAAATAAGGCCTAAAGTATTTTGTTGCCTATACGACTGCGAGTAATTCCTTTTCATTTGCGGAATATTTAGTCTCATTGTCATTAAGAGTTCGACTAGCATATGCTAAGGGAAGGTCTTTTCCAATTTTATTTTGGCTTAAAATTGTTTCTATGGAAAAATTTCTAGCGTCAGTAGTTAATATAAATTCATTTTTGAATTCGAGGTATTGTAAAATTGGTTCGTTAGTCAATATGTTTTTGCATGTTTCAAAGCAATTCAAATAGTCAGGGTTATTAGAGTCAATTTTGGTGTTTTTCTTTAAACAACTTGTAAAAGGTTTAGTTATTTTTGCGAAATTTTTAATAAATTTTCGGTAATATCCAAGTAATGCGAAAAATCCCTTTATTTGTTTAGCTGTTTTCGGAATTGGGTAGTTTTTTATAATTTTCTTTTCTGGGTTGGGCTTTTAACAAGTCAAAATCTTTGTGAAAATCAAATAAATAGAATTTTGAAATCTTCCTTCCTAAAATTGGTAATTTGCAGCTAAATTTTTCTTTCGAAATTCCATGTGATGTGCTTACTTCAAACGGTTCTTGTTTAATAGCATGCTTGAAAGTAATAAAACCAATAGATTTTTTAATAAATGAGCTACTTCTTGTGTCAATTAATATTTTAAGATTAGTTTTTGGGTCTGTTATGTATGATAAATTGTTTGTGTTATTTTCTATATGCATTATGGAAAATTTCTGTTTAACGAAGTAAGTCCTGAAAAAATGATTTTTAACGTCTTCGTTTTCTTGTGTGAATCCGTATGCATTGTTTTCTTCAGTAAAATTATCGAAAGTTTCACAACCGTCTTGTGTTTCGCTATAATCTTCCGTGAAAGCAATTCCAGTCTGTTCAGCTAATGAAATATTCGGCATTTGCTCTACGATTTGGTTAATCGAACTGGTTTTATTTTCTTCATCAACCGGCTTTTCTGTTATCTGGTACAGTTTGTTTTGTCTGATCTGGTTTCCCGTTTGACGTGTAGATATACTCATCGGTGTGGGTTGATAAGTTTGATTAGTTTTTGGTTGTGTATGATTTCCGAATTGTTTCTGCTGTTGGTTATGGCTTACAAAATTTTGTCCATTAAGTTGGTTAGGATTATTTTGTGGAAATTGTTTATATTGATTTTTGGAAAGATTGGTTATTAATCACAGGTTTACGAGTCGGTAAGTTTTGGGTTTTTGGTTGTATGTTTTGCCGATTATTTTGAAACAATTTATTATTTTTAAACTGAAAGTCGTTAGTCAAAATATTTAAAGCTTCATTAAGCATGCTAGGGTTTTTTGTGCGCATCAGAGATCCCAAATGGTTCCTGAAAACCCCTTAATAACACTTTTAATGCTAATTTCTGAACATAGGCACACAATATATCTTTTGTATACGTTTTTTCTTTGTTTAAAAAGAAAGCTATCTGTAGGTTTAATAGTTTTTGAACTCTTTCATAGAAATGGAAATGTGATTCCTTATTTTCCTGCTTTAATTCTGCCATTTCCAAATTTGAAGTAAAACAATCTCTTTTGTCCGAATAACTAGTTGGTAGGGTATTTTTAACATCATCCCAAGCATAAGTGTTGGAATTTACAACAATTTCTAATGCCTGTCCCTTTAGTTTAGAAAGTATGGATAAAAACAAATATTCATTCTGAAAATCTTCCGGATTTTCAGTTACAAAGAATCTATTAACAATTTTATCACAAATAGAAATGAACCTGTTGAGCATAGCGGGTTCACCACTATTTTCAAGTATCATATCTAGGTATTCTCTTTTCAATGTTGGAGTAGTCATTGTCATTGTTAAATTCCTACTTATAACTTAAATTAAAATATGTAATATAAGTCTTGACACTAAACAGGTTTCAATATACAAGCTAAATAACTTAAAATCAAAATGTACTTATAGCAGTTAAATTATGAAATTATGTAGTTTGAAAATTATGTACAAAAATTAGTGTACACTTGAAAATATTTTACACTTTAATACAATATATATTCTTTGTTGAATATTATAAACTTGTTTTATTTAAATAATTAGACAACTGTCACAATTTATAGATTTCCTACTTACAATAGGATGTAGAACATTAAGTTTATGGTGTAAGTAGTCTTTGATCTTTAGCGATCGTGTTCCTTCTTCTTTCTTCCTTCTTCTTTTTTCTTTCTTCTCTTCTTTTTTCTTTCTTCCTTCTTCTCTCTTCTTTGACACCGACAGACCTTATATGCCTTAACTCTCCGGGTATCTTGCTCTGCCGAATCAATATTCGCTTAATTCTTCAGAAGCCTTACTCTGGAAGATCAATATACTCCTAACTTTCCAAAGCGTGTTGTCCCACCTTGTTAACGGTTGATACCGAAAAGATCCTAATATTCACTTAAGAACATTCAAGGGGGTCCTACCGACTGCGCCACTTATGGTATGGTTTCAAGGATGTCGCTTTAAAAAAAAACAACTTTTTATTAATTACAATAAGAATTTAATATACACTTAAAAACGTATAATAATTATTTTAGTTTGTCTCATGTTCATTGAGGTGCGAACTGAGTGAATTCTTGACTAACACTGAGCTTATGCTCCTCCATCTCCTCATACAATAAAAATGCTTACCTTGCTAAAAACTACATTGTCATCACTAAATCTAGCAGTCTACAATTATTATCTATATAACTAATGAAAATGCTTACCATGCTAAAAACTACATTGTCATCACTAAATCTAGCAAAGTCTACACTTATGCTTATATAACTTACACACACACACACACACACACACACACACACACACACACACACACACACACACACACACACACACACACACACACACACACACACACACACACACACACACACACACACACACACACACACACACACACACACACACACACACACACACACACACACACACACACACACACACACACACACACACACACACACACACACACACACACACACACACACACACACACACACACACACACACACACACACACACACACACACACACACACACACACACACACACACACACACACACACACACACACACACACACACACACACACACACACACACACACACACACACACACACACACACACACACACACACACACACACACACACACACACACACACACACACACACACACACACACACACACACACACACACACACACACACACACACACACACACACACACACACACACACACACACACACACACACACACACACACACACACACACACACACACACACACACACACACACACACACACACACACACACACACACACACACTGTTATAAACTATAATTATTTTTTGTAAATATCTGTGAAAAGTTGTAATGAACATTTTTATGTAAAAAATATATATCATTTTATGAAAAGGCATTAAAATTATTAATATATAAAAACAAACCTATGTTATTCTGAATACGAGGTATGTCCAGAAAGTAAGTTCCGATTCCATTTCTCTATGCTGCAGCGCTGCGATCGTTGTTCCACACATGTGCGGTAGACACTCTGTATCAAGGAGAAGAAACGTGCGCCATTTTGAGATCGTTGTCAGCCACGTACGCTTTGTTGTGCTTGTTTACAATGTCGGTGTTGATTGAAAATCCCGCCGCTTGTGGAATCAGATCTGTGATTCGTATTCTGAATGCTAGGAAAGTGAAACCAATTGAAATTTATCGGCAAATTTGCGAAGTTTACGGACAAAATGGGATGAGTGATTCAATCAGGAAAACCGCAAGTTTACAGTTAGGGCTCTCGCTATGGAATTTCCCCAAATCTCACGATCACAAAATTCATGAAATTGTTACCGAAAAACTGAAATTTCGTAAACTTTGCTCATGTTGGGTACCAAAGATTCTTACTGAGCAAAACAAAACAAACCGGATGGGTAGTGCACGTTAGTTTTTGACCCGTTATGATGAAGGCGGCGAAGAATTTCTGACACAGATAGTCACAGGAGATGAAACTTGGGTTTCTCACGACACCCCTGAAAGTAAGCGACAATGAATGGAATGGAGGCACACTTCATCCCCAGCAAAGGTTAAGCCGAAACAAATCTTGACACCTTGAAAAATGATGTGCACAGTGTTCTGGGACTGGAAAGGCATCTAACTCATTGATTTCTTACCGCGTGGTCAAACAATCAAAGGAGATGTTTATTGCAAGACACTTAGGAAATTGCGCCGCGTAATACAGAATAAGTGCCGAGGATTGCTGTCAAAAGGTGTTGTTTTTCTTCACGACCACACACTGCAAATGTGACGAAAAACCTCCTACAGGGATTTGGCTGGGACGTGTTTGACCATCCTCCGTACAGCCCTGACCTTGCTCCTAGCGACTTTCATCTGTTCTTACATCTCAAGTCTTTCCTTGGCGGTCAACACTTCAACAATGACGAAGTGCTGAAAGAAAATGTTTCCAACTGGTTGAAGACACTGGCGGCAAACTTCTATGAAGAAGGTATACAAAAACTTGTGCCACGCTATGACAAATGCCTGCAAAATTTTGGCAGTTATGTGGAAAAGTAGTTTAAGAGTTGTAGAATTTTGTGCAATAAATAAAATTCTGTATCTGTACACAATTTAATTTTATTACCAAACGGAACTTACTTTGTGGAACTTACTTTGTGGATGTACCTCGTATTATGGTGAAGGAAGTTTTGTGGGGACTCAATAAATATAGCTGTAGTGTTTTTTTTTTAAATGCTCGATGTATAGAATAAGATAGTGATTTTGAAAATTCTTTACATAAATTATTTGATATTATATAAACTACATTTTTACTTTTATAAATATTTTGTAATTTTCTTAAACATTATTTTTATTTCACTAAAATTTATTGAACCTTTTAACTGAAGTGTAAAGAAAAACTAAATTTCTACTTAATGTAATAATCTAATTAAATTAATTTCAAACATACCAAATCTTAATCGTTATCTTGCAAGTGTAGATGCACATCACAAATGACTGACTAGATGTAAATAAATAATGCGATAACAGTTTTGTATATATTGACAAAAGCTGAATCACTTACTTTTTCAGTAGTTCAGTTATTCCCTGAAAGACTTAAGCATTTCCCAATTATATTAGCTCTATTTAGAATTTTAAAAAAATAAATAGTAGTGAAACAGAGCCGCTATGGAGAAGACTGTGGAGAAGCTATAGCTGAAAGTAATAAGAGACACTACTTCTATTTCTCCAATATCTCCAAAGTAAACGGGGTGCAGAGGTTCTCCCTAAAATGTTTTGAAAATTTTACAGGTTAAATGTAAAATTTAGAAAAATTATGTTTACCCTCTCGAGTTAACCTTAAAATGTGAGAAGAAAATTCAAAATATTAGTTCTTATAAAAGGGTGGTCAATCAAAAGTAAATATGAATAGTTAAGGTTTACATTAACATTATCTTGGGAATGGTATTTAAAAGAAGAATCACATACTGTGAGATTCATATGAACTTGTTATAGTGTATTGCTTTGTGACAAAATAAAGAACTAACAAGCACTGAACAGAATACAGTATGTCCAATGCCTGTAAGGAGCTAGGAGAAAATTTTTGCCAATAACAAAATAACAGCTAACTTTGTCTGATAAGTTTATTAATTGTTTTTAAGTGAAAAGCCAGGTAAATCTGAGAACATATTTTTACACAAGTGATATAGCATTTGGAGCCCCCTAGTCCACCTTCTACTTTGACCTTGTGATAAGGCCTTTAAAAATAAA
The DNA here is from genome assembly GCA_022606455.1 of Callitettix versicolor. NCBI lineage: Eukaryota > Metazoa > Arthropoda > Insecta > Hemiptera > Cercopidae > Callitettix > Callitettix versicolor. The sequence goes on from CM040182.1 coordinate 51,422,969, forward strand.
CTTACTTTTAAATAGTGGAAGTCAATTGTTTTCTTTAAAAATGTAAGTAGTTCATTGTCATTTTACCAAAAAAGAACAAACATCAAAGAATTGATTATAGGACTAAATATTAAAACAGTAAAATTTAATAATAATTTTAATTGAAGTGCAGACTAAATTTTTAAAAGTTTAAAAAGAAAAAGCACAAAAAACTATGAGGCCTATATTGTTTTGGCAACAGTAGAACATAAATAATATACCTTAATTCATTCATTCTATGAAGAATGTGAAAACTAGAAAGAGTAAACATGTCAGTATAGTAATTTCATATTAATTTGAAGTTACACTGAAATGTATCTAGCCTTTAACTACTTAATCTTTGAAAATAAACTCTTTTAATAAATAATAATGAGAGTCTGTGCAATTGTTTTTGAGAAATTTTTGACCTAAATAAAGTCTTTCTTCACCACTAGCTGCAGTATTAAGAGAAAAAATAAAAGGAACTGTTTTCAGTATGTTCATAATGAGCATTCTAGAGAATTTCCACCGAGTGGAATGGGTGCTAAGATGAAATGCTTACTAGTGTCACATACATTACTATTGCAACTGAACACTCAAGCATGTGGCTTTTGGTTTTTAACTGTCTCACTTCAAAATCACAAATATCAGATTAACTTTAAATGAAAAACTGAAGTCATTTCATTTTTTCACAGGCTCAAATCTTTATTTTATTAATTTTTTTATCTGTGTCAATAATTACATTTTAAAAAATACTGTAAAACAGCCAATATTTATTTTGTTATTCCAATATTTATTTATTTTCCTGAAGGATATTTCCCTATTTTAAATATATTGTATTGATGATTCTCACATACCGCCTGACTTACACCTGTAATATAGAGTTGATTTAATGTCAACCTAAACCTAAAAACTAGGTTTAAAGAACATGTAAGATCATTCAAATACAGCAAAAATGATTCAAATTATGCGTCACATTTAATAAAAGAGGGACACATACCTCGAGAAATAGAAAACTCAATGAAGGTACTACATATGGCAGAAAAAGGAAGACATATGAACATTTTAGAGAACTTGGAAATTTTTAAATCTAAATTAAAGGGAGAAAACATAATAAATGAACAGATATCGTTGCAAGCAGATATTACATTTAAAAATCTAAAAATTTTCAAAAATTAACAGACGGGACGACCGTTGAAGTGAAAGTTTGAAAGGAGCCAATCATAAGCGAGCGAAAATTAATGATTTAGTAGAGCCAATCTGAAGCGAGCATGTCAGGTTTAATGTACACGTGTTGAATAGAGGAGGTGTATATAATTATTTTATATAATTATAGGATCGTAATTATTTTTATATAATTTATAATTTAGGATATATAAATATAAATATAAATATAAATATAAATAAATTATAAATAAATAAATATAAATAAATATAAATATAATTTAGGATCGTAAAGGATCCTATACGAGGTGGAGATAGAAAATTATAAATATAATGGGCCATAATATTGGTGACCAGTATAGATATAGTTTTTGAAGATGGAGGTTCTCCGAAACGCATCAAACGAAAGTAGAATTGATGAAGCTAGGGAAGGCAAATCATTATTCTGAACATAGTGTAGTGTTGTAAGTGTAAGTGTGTGTTAGACTCGGGTACCATGAGAGACGTCAAAATTGTCTCAATAGGTGCAGCTAGTCTGCACCCCCCTGCAGGGTAAAATCATGGGGTATACAATGTAGTATACTTGCTTTTATTAAAACCTTTCTATCAAACAGGTACTTCAGAGTTTGCCTTGGATCTACATTGTCAAATCGTTTCCAGTTAGAGAATAGCATCCCGCAGCTAAGTGTACTTAGTGTGACCTTGTTTGCAGTTGCTATCAATAGCATAACTACTAATGTAAGGTCTCCTGTTCGCTGTTCTCTATTTGTGGATGACTGCAATTTATGTGGGTGCTAGAAGTTTGGCAATAGCTGAAGGAACACTTCAGCTTGCAGTAAATAGATTGCAGTCATGGACGAATTATACTGGATTTAAATTTTCTGCTGCAAAAACTCAATGTATTGCCTTTCAGTCACTGTCGAAAGATCCGAACTCCTTCAATATTTCTTGATGGTACAGAGCTTCGGACCACTCCATCTGTTTGATTTTTGGGATTAATATTCGACCAAAGACTTTTTTGGAACCCTCATTTGTGTGATTTAAAGTTACGATGTAACAAAATTCTCGATATGTTGAGGGTCCTTAGTGGTTCTTGATGGGGCGCTGATAGAACTTGTATGCTGATGTTTTACTGCACGGTAATTCATTCGCGAATTGATTATGGTAGCATTGCATATTCGTCTGCATGACAATCCTTATTAAAGAAATTAGACCCAGTCCATCACTGCAATACAACTTGTTTCTGGAGCCTTCCATTCTAGTCCAGTTGTGAGCATTCTAGCTGAGGCTGGGAAAACCTTCACTCTCTCAACGAAGATAGAAACTACAATTAACTTATGTAAGCAATTTATCATCTAAACCATAGCATCCTGCTTTTAATACAGTTTTCAAAAATCAATTGCTGCGACAGTATGAAACTCGACCAAATGCTACTGCTCCGCTTGGTATTAGAACTTCCTGTGTTTTTGACGACTTGGATATTGAACTGCCGCTGGCGGAGGCAGGTGAAGTGAGCAGCTGATGGACGTAGCTATCTCACCATACCTCTAGGTCATTCTACTCTCACTTATTTACTCAACATACAAACAACACACATACACACACACACACACACACACACACACTCACACAAACACATACACACCCGCAGGGGGGGTGCAGACTAGCTGCATCTATTGAGAGGACCTAGACGAACCTTGTGGCAACTAAGTCTACACTCACATTTGCAGCACTACACTTACAATTTAAACACTTTACACACATGTACATTTAGGGACTTGCTGTTCTTGTTCCGTTATGACTGGGAGTGGCAGTACTGCTTGGTTTCCTTTGGCAGGGAAAAGTATGTGGAACCTGTGTGCCAAGCACTGCCGAGGTCCTTTGTTGGGACAAGTTCTGGGACCAAGCAGCCTACAGGCGCCTGGCAAACACATGAATGTTGAATTATGGGTGTCGGAGTCTATTATTGGGTCTATTGAAGCAAATGGTTGCATTCTGTGAGTACATAGAGGGTGGGTGCAAGTACAAGTGGTACTTGGGTTTGGGGAACCGTAACTTTGTACCGGAACCCATTCCTAAGATTCTGGAGTGCTAAAAAACATGTATTTCGGCTCCAGGATATTGGAGGTCCCCTCCCAATTTATTGGGAATTCTCGCTTTAGTTCGAGTCTCCTGGGCTGCTGGTGACGTTTGGGTGCACCCTGTACTATTTGTTTGAGATATCAACATTCATGGAATCACTCGGCATTAAATTTATGGATCTTAATAAACAAAACGCCAAACCTTGTATAAAGAGACATCGTTCGGATTCACCCGACGTGTCTGAGGAATATAGAGAAGGAAATGAATGTCACGAGGAAAGTACTGAACAATTTGTGTTACCAACTCCTAGATATCTCGTTTTTAGAAATATGGTGGAAGGTGATAACCTTTTCAAGGTCTCTCCCTTCCTGATCAACAAGGCAATAGTTAGGAATGCAGGTCCTGTTGCTTCCATAAAGAAGTTACAAAACGGAACTTCGTTAGTTCAAACAAAGAGCGACAAACAAAGTAAGTCGCTATTGAAGATGGTATCATTTTTTGGGAAGGTTCAGGTGTCTGTGGAACCCCACAGAACTCTGAACTTTGCACAAAGGGTGTGGGGTTACCTGCAGGGATCTCCTCCATGTTGACCTGGAGGAAATAAAGTCTGAGCTGTCCGATGAATGCATTACGGATGTCACACGAATAATGCGCATGGAAAAGGGGCTGAAAATATCTACTGCTTCCCTAATTATGACCTTCGGGAAACCTATCATCCCCGAATATACATATGCTGGATACGAATGGCTGTCTGTGCGACCATATGTCCCGAGCCCAAAACGTTGTTTCAAATTTCAGGGTTTTGGACATATGAGCACAGCTTGTAAGAAGCCTGAAATATGCGGACATTGTGGTGCTCAGGGTCATAATAGTATGGATTGTAAGGATGATCCAAAGTGCTCTAATTGTGGAGGCGATCATCCTGCTCGGTCAGTTAACTGCCCGAAATATTAAGAAGAGAAAGCAGTTCTAACTATTATGACCAAAGAGAAAGTATCATTTTCTGAGGCCAAGAAGATTTACAAATTTCAGAAGCCTCTCAAAGAAGGCAATTGTTTTGCTGCTGTTGTGTCTACCAATAAAAAGACATCCTGTGCAAATTGTGACGAGCTTACCAAAACCATCAAGGTTTTAACGGAGCAGGTGGCTCATTTACTTTCAATATTTTCCAAAACCTCTACTTCTGTTTCTACTTCTAAACAGGGAGCTGCAGTATCAGGTACCACACCTATCCAGACCTCGTTACCATCTGTCATAAAACCATTACAACAAACTTCAGGAAAGGCTCCTTCTGTTTCTAGACCAAGTACAGCAAATAAGCCGCAGGTGACAAAGTCGCAAGTTCTTAAAACTAGTGATAAAAATATCACTCCAGGGCTGGAGTATTTTATGAAAAAAAAAATTGTCAAGGGAGGCTTACCTTCTTCCAAAAATCCTCTTAAAAATATAAAATCTTCAGAGTCCGACATTAGTCACAGTCACAGTAGTGACTCGATATCAGTGGATGACGACAAACCTAAAATAATTAATAAAGAAAGCGATATTAATCCTCTTATATACTAGTTATATATTCAATGTCTGCAACTTCAAAACACAACAAGGTGATACAATGGAATATTAATGGGGTTCGAAGCCATATCAAGGATCTGAAAGTTTTTGTACACGATGCGTCTCCAGTAGTAATATACCTTCAGGAGACACATCTACATGAATCTAACATGTTCGGTTTGAGGGATTATTCCGTTTGCAGATCCGATTTCATTACACAGGATAGAGCCAAAGTTGCCATAGCCATTCTGATTCACAACTATTGATTCGGTTCCTGTTAATGTAGTGACACCCTTAGAGGCTATAGCTGTTCAGATTGCCATCCCATTTAGACTGACCATTTGTTGTCTTTACTTACTGCCGAGTTATAACTTCCAAAATAATGACCTTTACTTACTATCTCAATTACCTGCCCAATTTTACTGGTGAGCGATTTTAGTGCCCATCGTACTTCCTGGGGTTCTTCATCTTGCAGTACAAGGAGAACACGTATTAATAAAATACGAAATGATTTTGATTTATGTCTTTTAAATGACAGTTCTCCTACTCATTTGGTGGCTTCTACTGGCGGATGGACTATTCTGGACTTGTCCTTTTCTAGTCCGGTATTGGCAACAAAGTTTAAATGGTCGGTATTACCCGATCTTTATGGTAGTGATCATACTCCCATTAATATTTCATTTCGTCATTTCCCTCGTCTGAATCAACGTCTTCCACAATGGATTCTGAAAAAAGCGAGATGGGACGAATTCACAAATAAATTTGTATTGCCAGGCATTGAATATAATGACTGTATAAACACAAAGTATCAAAATTTACTCAACACATTTTACAAGCAGCCGAGAAAACTATTCCAAAAACTTCAGTACGCCCTTCACGTCCACGCGTCCCTTGTTGGAACGAGGGGTGTAAGAAGGCGTCATGTCTACGTAGAAAAGCTCTGAGGAGATTCAACAGAAGTCCGACAAGTGAAAACCTTGAACAATACGAAGTCTTTCGTGCAAAGCTCGTAGAATATTCAGGCAAAGCAGAAAGGATTCTTGGACCCAATACATCGGAACAATACGTAGAACAACACCTACATCTGTTGTGTGGAAGAAATTACGTTCCATTTGTGGTCCGCCTCCATCTGTAGGACTGATGGGACTTCAACAGGCGAACGGATTATTGGTTTCTGACGGTTCCAACATTGTAAACTTTTAGGGTCATCCTTTGCAAGTTTTTCCTCTTCTGCAGCCTATAACACTGCCTTTTGTAAACACAAAAGCGCAATAGAAAAATTGCCTTTCACTATCGGTACTTCTGATGATTCTCCTCTGAACGGTCTGTTTACTCTACGTGAACTAGAATCTGCACTGCTGTCTACCAAGGATTCAGCTCCCGGTCCTGACAACCTTGTTTACTGCATGATTTAAAATCTTCTATCGTCAGGTAAGTTATTTCTTCTCAAAATATACAGTCGTATGTACGAGGAGCGTACATTCCTTGGTGATTGGTTGGAAGATACAGTAATTCCCGTTCTTAAACCAGGCAAAGAGAAAACTGATCCAAGTAGCTATCGTCCTATTTCTCTCACCAGCGTGCTATGCAAGCTGGTAGAAAAAATGGTAAATCGTCGCCTTGTTTGGTATTTAGAAACTAATAAATTACTATCCAAAGAACAGTGCAATTTCAGACAAGGACGATCTTCGATGGATCAGTTGGTTTTGTTAGAATCTGCAAATTTCCTGTCTAATAGGTACTTTAGGATTCATCTCGGAGCTTCAGTTTCAGATCGATTCCACTTGGAGAATGGTGTTCCACAGGGGAGTGTACTCATTTTTACCTTGTTTGCTATCACAATCAATGGAATTACCGCTAATGTGCATTCCCCTGTTCAATGTTCGCTCTTTGTGGATGATTTTGCTATTTATGTAAGCACCAGAAACATGGTAACAGCTGAAAGAACTCTTCAGCTGGTAATAAATAGGTTGCAGACATGGACGAGATCTACTGGCTTTAAATTCTCTGCTGCTAGAAGTCAGTGCATTGCCTTCAGTCGCCGTCGCTACTATGTTATTTCTAGATGGTGTACAGCTCTGGACTTCTCCATCTGTTCGATTCTTGGGTCCAATATTTGACAAAAGGCTATCTTTGAATTCTCACGTGAGTGATTTAAAGGTACGATGCACGAAAATCCTTGATATGTTGAGGGTTCTTAGTAGTTCTCGATGGGGCGTTGATAGGACCAGTATACTGATGTTTTACCGTGCTGTAATTCGTTCACAAATCGATTATGGCAGCATTGTATATTCATCTGCTCGACCATCCACTTCAAAGAAACTAGATACCGTCCATAACTCTGCAAAATGTCTTGTTTCTGGTGCTTTTCATTCTAGTCCCGTCATGAGTATTCTCGCCGATGCTGGCGAACAATCACTCTCGTCGGAGACAACAGTTACAACTAAGTTACATATTTAATTCATTATGTAAACCGTGGCACCCTGCTTATAATACAATTTTTCACAATCAGTTGCTCCAACAACATAAATCCCGACCGCATGCACCTGTTGGCATTAGAACATACTGGTTTTTTGAAGACTTACGTATTGAACTACCCCCAATGTTTGAAAGGTCTTTTTGTCTTTTCCCTCCATGGAAAATCAATATGTCGACCTTTTGATTTCTCCTTGTGTGCATACCTAAAAGACATCACTCCTAACATTGTGTATATACGTGAGTTTTGTCGACTGACTAGTTCATATCCATCTGCTAAATTTATTTTCACAGATGGTTCTAAGATGAATAATAATGTTGGGTGTGCGTTTTACTCACTGGATGAAACGTATAAGTATGGATTACCCTCAATTTGTAGTGTCTTTACAGCCGAACTCTTTGCCATCTTAAAGGCTCTGAACACTATTGAATTCGATAGTTTGCATTACATAGTTTGTTCCGATTCAAAAAGTGCACTCCAGGCAATCTGGGATATTTATTCGGTAAACCCTCTGGTTTAAGATATTATGTGCTCTGTCCATAGACTTGAACTACGAGGTGCAAGAGTATCATTTTATCTGGATTCCTGGTCACTGTGGAATATTTGGAAACACTATAGCGGATAATGTGGCAAAGGAAGCAACTTTTCTGTCACAATGCACTCAACATGTAATCTTGTCTGACTTTCTTTGTCACATAAAACTTTTAATTCTTCTGCAGTGGGAAAATGAATGGGCAGCTACCCAGTAACAAATTGAGGGTAATTAAAAATACTGTTCGGCTTGGGGGGTCGTCAATACATGCAAGTCATAGAGAAGAGGTTGTGGTCACCCGCTTTCGCATTGGCCACTCCATGTTAACATATGGATTTCTGATGGAACGTGGGGACCCGCCTCGGTGAGAGTTTTGTAGAGAAACCATCACAGTAAGACATATATTGCTAGACTGTGATGGTTTCCAAAATATACGGCGTGTATGTAGTCTGGGGAATAGTATGCAGAGGACGTTGGGAGATAGTGTCTCGTCCACTGACCGGACTCTGAAATTCTTTCATCGTCTGAATTTGTTCAATAAAATCTAATTTAAAATGTTATTGCTAGGTCTCTTTAGAGCCCTGCAACAAGTTGTATATTTGTGGCTATTTATTTATTTATTTATTGATAGTTATATTTTATTGTTATCCAGTTTTAGGAATAGTATTTATAGTTGTTATTGTATATTGTTTTAAATTATTGTTATTTTTTATTTTGTGATATTCTTATATTTTATTTTATTAATATCGTGCCTCGGTGATGATAACCTTAATGGTTTTTCGCCGGAAAAAAAAATTGAACTGCCCACAATGTTTTATTCCTCCATGGACTATTACCATGCCATCAATCGATTTATCACTATCTTCTTATGTAAAATACAACAACCCTGATGAAGTGTATCGTCAGGAGTTCCTTCATATTCTTCATTCCAACCCATCTAGTGAAATTATTTTTACAGATGGTTCGAAACTTGAGGTTAAACTCGGTTGTGCATTTTACACATTAGAGCAAACGTGTAAGTATGGATTACCCTCAATTTGTAGTGTCTTTACTGCTGAACTGTTTTCTGTCTTGAAGGCTTTGAACACTGTTGTATCCAATTCTGCTCATTATCTTGTGTGGTCCGATTCGAAAAGGCTTTCCAGGATATGTATTCGGTAAATCCTCTAGTTCAAGATATTTTGTGCTGTATCCGCAGCCCTTTAACTAAGAGGTGTTAGAGTAACGTTTTGCTGGATACCTGGCCGCTGTGGGATAATTGGAAACATTAGAGTGGATATTGCAGCAAAGGAAGCAACTTTGCTGCCGCCAAGCACGTACCGTGTATTTTGTTCAGATTACCTTTGCAAAGTAAAACAACTAATTCGAATGCATTGAGAAAATGAATGGACAGCCTTGGAAAATAACAAATTGAGGGTAATTAAACATACTGTTCGTCCTTGAGGGTTGTCTGTAAGAATAAGTTGTAGGGAAGAGGTTGTCGTTACACGCCTCCGCATTGGTTATTCGTTGATAACAAATGGTTTTCTAATGGGACGCAGGGAGCCACCTACATGCCAATTCTGTGGAGAAACCATCACAGTCAAACACTTTCTCTTGGACTATGATTATTTGAGAAACATGCTTAAAATATATGGATTAGTAAACTGTATGCAGGCGATCTTAGGGAACGATTCATCAAACATTGATCGTGTTTTGGCCTTCCTAAGGCGCTTGCATATATATCAATATATTTAATTTAATTTTTTTCCTAGTATTTTTTTTTTAACTAGTTTTAGGTAATATTATTGTGTTTCATATTCATTATCTTTCTGTTTGATTAGGACCACTAAGTCACTGTCCACCTTTATATTGTTTTGATTTTAAATTATTTATTCTTGTTACAAATGTTATCTACTTTGTAAGTAGTGTTAAGTTTTATCATAATTTTTGTTTTGCTAGTACTTGTGTTTAGCTTTTTGCCTTGCACATTGTAATAATGTGCTTTTTGCCTTAAAAAAAAAGGTTCCCTTGTTTCTTTAATTTAATTAATAAATTTCCAATGAAAACAATAGCAACTTTTTTAAAAAATAAATCACTTAATAACCTAACATTGGTTTTGTGTGAAACAGTATATATGTGAAAGTTATTAAGCAAATTCTTAGAAATTCTAAAAAACTAATATTTCAAGCAAAAAGTTTGGATATTCATTATTGAAATCACTGCATTATTCGATGCAATTAACAGTTTTCAAAAAATTGCTGTGATTACTATTTTTGAGTTCACAAAAAACTTTTCTTTATAATATTCAAAATAACGTGTATTTTCATATAAATTTAAAAAGTTGGGTAATGATACCACAATATTCTCCACTAGTACCTTAAAGTTTTTTTTTTTTTAATTGAACTGTTATCCATAAACAGCATATATAATAAGATAGTACTTGAATGGAATAGTTTCAACCCACAATCATTTTCTTATATTTGGACAAATTTCTTTTTGTGATACTTATACATTCTTATCCTATCCTGAATGTTTGGTTTTATATATACAGGGTGGGGCAGGGAAGTATCCCTAATTTTAAAGGTAAATTAAAAAATAACCAAAAATGTTTGAACAAAACTTTATTGTGGCATCAAAAGGGTACAGATGGAAGTTAATTGTAATAATAATTTTACTTTGTTTTAAATAACAAATCACGTAAGTGATGTCCCTCATTGTCAATGCACTGCTGTAGCCTGGTTCTAAAGTTCCGCATAACTCTGCGAAGCATTTCTTGTGGAACGCGGCCAACTTCAAGGCGAATTGCATGCTTCAAGGCTTCTAGGGTCCTGGGTCGATGTTTAAACACTTCACTCTTGAGGTAGCCCCATAAAAAGTAATCACACGGAGTTAAATGGGCCATGGAATGTCACCATACCAGGAGATCAATCGCCCGGGGAACATTTCCCTCAAAACAGCCATCGAATTTCTAGCAGTATGGGCTGTGGCACCATCCTGCTGAAACCACACTAGTCCCAAATTATTTTGTTGCAATTGTGGTTCAAGAAATTGTTAGAGCATGTTTACATACCGTTCAGAATTGATGGTAACACAACGATTGTCCTCCTCGAAGAAATAAGGCCCAATTATGCCTTCACTGCTGATTGAACACCAAACCGTCATTTTGTCACTGTGTAGAGGCCTCTCGTGAACTACCCTAGGGTTTGCACCACTCCAATAACGCACATTCTGCTTATTTACAACTCCAGAAATGTGGAAGTGCGCCTCGTCACTGAACAAAACACGTGAATCATTTGGCATGTCAGCAATGAAAGTTTCACATGCCTGTATTCGTTGTTGCCAGTCTCGTTGTGTGAGTTCTTGAACGATTACCATCTTGTATGGATGGAAGTGTAGTTCCTCGTGGAGAATACGAAGCACAGTACGATTAGACAATGTCAGGCTGGATGCGTGCTTGCGAGCAGAACGCTTAGGAGACTGCAAGATCGATCTTCTGACACGGTCAATATTTTCTAGAGTTCGGACGGTCCTCTGAGCCCCAACTCTCTTTCGCACTACACTACCACATGCACGGAAGTTCTCCACCCACAACAAAATGGATTTGCGGTCAGGAACAGCACTGCGGGTAGGAATCCAATAACAAGTTCGCAGCGCACGCTGCACCACAACAATAGACTTATTTTGAGAGAAATACGTTTCGACTGCAAAAGCGCGTTGCTCATTCGACCAAGCCATGTCTACAACTGACGGCGGTACTAACGGAAAATTCCATGGCCACAGCGTCATTCGAGCTTACCCCCACTCCTCCAACACATCCTCACTACACACAACGCCATCTCAAAAGTAGGGATACTTCCCTGCCCCACCCTGTATAACAATAAAAACAAAAAAGACCTAAGCCTACTAATCAAAAACTGTTTTGAAACCAGAATAATCACACAAGAAATGGGCTTAGACTACAAATTTAACAATTTTTTTGAATCCGGAATATATACTCCAATAAAATAAATAATATTATTTTAAAGGTATTTTGGCATAAACAGTTTGGCATCTGTAACTGAGCTTACAGCTGGCTATTGTGTAGTAACACTAAGGTAATTTTATGTTAAGCATATGCAAGGTAAAGTATTTATAAGTTTTTTTCATGTTACATTCAGCAGCGGTGGATGGTTTGAGTTCAAACCAGTTTTACTGGACATGCAGCAAATTACTTATGATTACATAGGTGTGTGGAATTCAGTATTTTTTAGGGGTTGAGAACCATAACTTAGTATCAGTATTACTCATAGTATGCAGTGCTGGATTATTACAGTCGTGTTTTAATGGTACCTAAATTTTCATTGACCATTTTAATGTGATAAAAGTTGTAATTGTATTAATATAGTTCAAATGTGGCAAAATGTTGGAATATCGTTCTTTTTTTTATAAATATTGTTGTTTTCTAATAGAATATTTTGAATTATTACTTTATAAATAAATAATTTGCTACAACTATGAAAAAGAAGTTTTATTTAAATATCACTCAATGATGGTACAAAAAATTGATTTTTTTAAAAATTTTAGAAATGGGGCATGCTGGAATTCTTAATCATGCTATATTGGGTGCTGTGTTAACTAACTATAAATCATACTATAATAAAGTTAAATTTATTTAAATAAAAGTTTATATGATTTTAATTTTTATTTAATTTACATATTATTTAATGTTGTTGATGTTTTTAGCCAGGAAACATGGGACAAGTATCAAGAAGCGCGATTCTAATGCTTATAGCGAAGACAAGTGCCATAAAATCGTTTGAGATATATCGGGAAGCATTGTTGTCTGAAATTGAAACATTTCAGCTTAAATCACCTTTCCTAGATGCAGCTGATCGTAAGTTCTATATTTAATTTTAATTATTACATATTTATTTTTATTATTCAAATTAACCATGTTACATTCAGTGCTCTAATTTCCTCACCTCAAGCTCAATCTTGTCACTGAAACAGTAGTGCCAGACATGTACTTAAGCATGTGCCACATTAGTTTTTAGCACTGAGCGGTAAAGTTTTGGATTTTTAAATTTACAATAAAGTAGTTTTTATTTAGAATGTAAGTAAACCATTTCTAGCAACGAATAATAATGACAATTATTTTTACTATAAAAAATAATTATAACATTTCAAAAACTATTGTAGAGATGATTTGTGTTGTTTGTTACAACTATTGCAGAAGTCAATTATTAAAATAATTTCCAATGCAACTGCAATGATTTATGAAATAAAATATTCAAAAGTGCTTTTGCAGGTTGTTGTCAGCAGTGTATAGTGTGTAAAAAGCAAACAGTATGTCCTTGTTTCACTTGGTTATTTACGTGCCTTAGAAATTTTTATATGCACTTGTTTATTTACGAGCGTCTGTAGAAATGAGTTGAATACCTACTTCTTAATTCCATGCACAATTATTAAAACGATATGTTGGATGTTCTAGTCATGCAATAGACTAAATAAAAGTGTAACCTAAACAATTACCAAGTGGCTGAAATAAGGAAAACAAATCCTTGTATAAAAATAAGACTAAAGTCATTGGCTGTGTTAACAGTTTAGGACATGTATTTTTAAGTTGCTGACCTTCCTACATTTATTGTGATTTGTAAACTAAGCTTTCCACAAGGAAACAAAGTGAGTAAAAAAATATTATGAAACAAATTGATTAATAAATATTATACTGTATTTAAAATAAATATTTTATATCTAAACAAATATAATATTCCTGTGAATATTTACTTTGCATTAAAATTATTTAATTGGGATAGTAGTCCATTTCCTACTATACCTATCACATGTTTGGTTCCTATCCTTCCATTCCCCTTCTCTATTTGCGCAGCCGGCGGAGGCACCATACCTCTAGCTCATTCTACTCGTTCTCATTTACTCCACATACACACACACTCTCTGTCACACACAAACACATACACACCCGCAAGGGGGGGTGCAGACTAGCTGCACCTAATGAGAGGACCTAGACGAACCTCGTGGCACCCGAGTCTAGCACACACACTTACAGCACTACACTTACGATGTAAACACTTCACACTCACACGTACAGTTAGGGATTTGCTGTGCTTGTTCCGTTACGTCTGGGAGTGGCGATTCTGCTTGGTTTCCTTTTGCGGGGCCAAGTATGTGGAACCTGATGTGTGCCTAGCACTGCCGAGGACCTCTGATGGGACAGGTTCTGGAACCGAGCAGCCTATAGGCATTTGGCAAGCACATGAATGTTGAGTTATGGGTGTCAGAGCCCATAGCTGGGTCTATCAAACAAATGGTTGCATTCTGTGAGTACATAGAGGGCGGCTGCCCGTGGTACTTGGGTTTGGGGAACCGTAACTTTGTACCGGAACCCATTCCTAAAATATTCTGGAATGCTGACAGACATATATTTCGGCTCCAGGATATCTGGAGGTCCCCCCCCCAATTTATTGGGGATTCTCGCTTTAGTTCGAGTATCCTGGTCTGCTGGTGGTCGTTTGAGTGCACTCTGTGCCAGTTGTTCGAAAAATCTTCATTCATGAATGGCTTGGCAAACTAAAGTATGGATAACTTAACTAAAAATGCCAAAGGAGTGTTAAAGAGGCCTCGTTCGGCTTAGAACGGGTCTGTTGTTAGCAGTGGAAGTGAGATAAATCAAGGAAATGAGGAGACGCAAGCTGTAACTCTACAACTGCCGTCTCCAAAATTTTTAATTTTTAAAAACTCGGTGGAAGGGGCCGACTTGTCAAAAGTGTCCCCTTTCCTAATACATAAGGCGATTGTTGGAAGAGCAGGTCCCGTAGCTTCAATTAAGAAGCTGCAGAACGGGACCTTACTGGTTCAGACTAACAGCGATAAGCAGAGTCTATCGCTGTTAAAAATGATATAGTTTTATGAAATGGTCAAGGTTTCTGTGGAGCCGCACAGAACCTTGAACTCAGCAAAGGGAGTGATAACCTGTAAAGATCTCCTCCATGTAGACCTGGAGGAGATTAAATCAGAGTTAGCAAATCAAGCTGTTGTAGACGTGTGTCGTATTACCCGAAACGATAAGGGGCAAAAAGTACCAACTGCCTCGTTGATTTTGACTTTTGGTAAACCAACTGTCCCAGACCACATCTATGCCGGATACCAGCGCCTTTCGGTAAGGCCATACGTTCCAAACCCGAGACGGTGTTTTAAATGCCAGGGTTTTGGACACGTGAGCTCCACATGCCGGAAGGATCAGGTATGCGGTAATTGTAGTGGTAATGGTCATGATAGTGAGCAATGCAAAAAAGTTCCAAAGTGTTCGAATTGTGGTGGAGACCATCCCGCTCGTTCCTTTGACTGCCCTAAGTTTAAGGATGAGAAAGCTATTCTTTCTATCATGGCCAAGGACAAGATATCTTTTTCAGAAGCAAGGAATGTTTTCAAAAGCTCAAAATCAATAATTGAAGGTAAATCGTTTGCTGCTGCCACCTCTACTAGTAAATCATCGTGTGCTAATTGCGAAGAGCTAACTAAAACGGTAAAAGCATTATCGTAACAGGTAGCTCAATTGCTAACTCTGATTTCTGCGGGTTCCACTTCTGATTTGCTATCTAAATCGTCTACAACGTCTTCCTCTCAAGTGTCTTTAAAAGGAAAGGATACTCACCTTTCGAAAGTCGCTACTAAAACCCTTGTGACAAAGAATCCGAGACCTGTAATTCCGGAAGCAAATCCATCTTTTTCTAATCTAGGCGTGAGAACTAAGTCGCAAGTGTTAAAGTCTTCGTCTAAAAACGTTCCTTCTGGACTAGCCCATTTTCTTAGAAAATCTAACACATACCCACCAGTGGTTGTGTCCAAAAAAGAAAAAATACAAACAAAGAAGGGAAAAAATCAAAGGAAGGAGTTGCTTCCAAGGTGCCTCCTTCTAAAACTACTATCTCTACAGAGTCGGACATCAATCACAGTAGTGATTCGATGTCCAATGATTCTGATAAAGCTACGACTCATAATCATGAATCCAGTTATATTTTAAACCTAAGCATTCAATGTCTGCATGTTCAAAAAATAATGTGATACAATGGAATGTTAATGGAGTAAGAAGCCATATTGAAGATCTGAAGGTTCTTGTACGAGATATTTCACCTTTAATAATATGCCTTCAGGAGACTCACTTGCGTGAATCTCACATTTTCAGTTTCAGGGGTTATTTTGTTTTCAAAGCAGATTTCATTGCTGAGGAAAGAGCCAGAGGTGGTGTAACCATTCTGGTTCACAACTCAGTCGAGTCGGTTCTTGTGAATATAGTAACTCCTTTACAAGCTGTTGCCGTTCAAATAACCGTACCATTCAAACTTACAATCTGCAGCCTATATTTACCGCCTAATTATAATTTCCAAAATCATAAAGTACGTAACTTAATATGCCAATTGCCATCGCCGATATTATTATTAGGCGATTTTAACGCTCATCATACTGCATGGGGTTCATCAACCTGTAACTCTAGAGGAATACGTATTGAGAGGATAAGGTCCGAATTGGATTTATGTCTTCTTAATAACAGTTCCCATACGCATTTAGCGGCATCTACTGGCAATTGGACCGTTGTTGACTTGTCATTCTGCAGTCCAATTCTGACAAAGAAGTTCGAATGGTCGGTATTACCTGATCTTTACGGCAGTGATCATACTTCCATTAATATTTCATTTCGTAATTTCCCTCATCGGGATCAGCACCTGCCGCGTTGCATTCTGAGAAAAGCAAATTGGGAGGAATTTATGAAGAAATTTGTATCACCAGACAATGAATATAATGACTGTATAAACACTATAGTGTCAAAATTTACTAAAACATCTTACAAGCAGCAGAGAAAACTATTCCAAAAACTTCAGTACAGCCTACATGTCCACCTGTCCCGTGGTGGAACTAGGGGTGTAAGAAGGCGTCATGTCTACGTAGAAAAGCTCTGAGGAGATTCAACAGAAACCCAACAAGTGAAAACCTTGAGCAATATAAAATTCTTCGTGCAGAAGCTCGTAGAATATTCAGGCAAAGCAGAAAGGTTTCTTGGACCCAATACATCGGAACAATATGTAGAACAACACCTACATCTGTTGTGTGGAAGAAATTGCGTTCCATTTGTGGTCCGCCTCCATCTGTAGGACTGATGGGACTTCAACAGGCGAACGGATTATTGGTTTCTGACGGTTCCGACATTGTAAACCTTTTAGGGTCATCTTTTACAAGTTTTTCCTCTTCTGCAGCCTATAACACTGCCTTTTGTAAACACAAAAGCGCAGTAGAAAAATTGCCTTTCACTATTGGTACTTCTGATGATTCTCCTCTGAACGGTCTGTTTACTGTACGTGAGCTAAAATCTGCACTGCTGTCCACCAAGAATTCAGCTCCAGGTCCTGACAACCTTATTTACACCATGATTAAAAATCTTCCACCGTCGGGTAAGTTATTTCTTCTCGAAATATACAATCGTATGTACGAGGAGCGTACATTCCCTGGCGATTGGTTGGAAGCTACAGTAATTCCCGTTCTTAAATCAGGCAAAGAGAAAACTGATCCAAGTAGCTATCGTCCTATTTCTCTCACCAGCGTGCTATGCAAGCTGGTAGAAAAAATGGTAAATCGTCGCCTTGTTTGGTATTTTGAAACTAATAAATTACTATCCAAAGAACAGTGCGGTTTCAGACAAGGACGATCTTCGATCGATCAGTTGGTTTTGTTAGAATCTGCAATTCAAAATGCATTCCTCTTGCGTCAAATACTTGTTGCAATATTTTTTTGACCTGGAGAAGGCATATGACATGGCCTGGAGAAGAGGAATACTGAACATTTTAAAATCATGGGGTATACAAGGCAGAATTCTAGATTTTATTACAAATTTCCTGTCTAATAGGTACTTTAGAATACGTCTTGGAGCTACAGTTTCAGATCGATTCCACTTAGAGAATGGTGTTCCACACGGGAGTGTACTTAGTGTTACCTTGTTTGCTATTGCAATCAATGGAATTACCGCTAATGTGCAGTCCCCTGTCCGATGTTCGCTCTTCGTGGACGATTTTGCTATTTATGTAAGCACCAGAAATATGGCAACAGCTGAAAGAACTCTTCAGCTGGTAATAAATAGGTTGCAGACATGGATGAGATCTACTGTCTTTAAATTCTCTGCTGCTAAGACTCAGTGCATTGCCTTCAATCGCCGTCGGCAGATCCAAGCTCCTTCGTTATATCTTGATGGTATACAGCTCCGGACTTTTCCATCTGTTCGATTTTTGGGTCGAATATTTGACGAAAGGCTCTCCTGGAGCCCTCACGTGCGTGATTTAAAGTTACGATGTAACAAAATTCTCGATATGTTGAGGGTTCTTAGTAGTTCTCGATGGGGCGCTGATAGGACCAGTATGTTGATGTTTTATTGTGCTGTAATGCGTTTGTGAATTGATTACGGTAGCATTGTATATTCATCTGCTAGACCATTGATTTTAAAGAAACTAGACCCGTTCATAACTCTGCAATCCGTCTTGTTTCTGGTGCTTTCCGTTTAAGTCCCGTCGTGAGTGTTCTTGCCGATGCTGGCGAATCATCACTCTCTCGTCGGAGACAGCTGTTACAATTAAGTTACGTATGTAATATATTATGTAAACCATGGCTTGCTGCTTATAATATCGTTTTTATGATATTCATAAGTTGCACCAACATTATGAATCCCGACCGCACGCTACAGCCCCTGTTGGCATTAGAACAACCCGTGTTTTTGAAGACTTGCGTATTGAACTAGCCCCAATGTTTGAAAGATCCTTTTGTCTTGTCCCTCCATGGATAATCAATATGCCGACTTTTGATTTCTCCTTGTGTACATACCTGAAAGACAACACTCCTAACATTGTGTATCAACATGAGTTTTTTCGACTGATTATTTCATATCTATCTGCTAAATTTATTTTCACAGATGGTTCTAAGATGAATAATAATGTTGGGTGTGCATTTTATTCACTGGACGATACGTATAAGTATGGATTACCCTCAATTTGTAGTGTCTTTACAGCCGAACTTTTTGCCATCTATAAGGCTCTGAACATTATTGAATTCGATAATTTGCATTACGTAGTTTGTTCTGATTCAGAAAGTGCCCTCCAGGGAATCCGGGATATGTATTCGGTAAACCCTCTGGTTCAAGATATTCTGTGCTCTGTCCATAGACTTGAACTACGAGGTGCAAGAGTATCATTTATCTGGATTCCTGGTCACTGTGGAATATTTGGAAACACCGCAGCGGATAATGCGGCAAAGGAAGCAGCTTTTCTGCCGCCATGCACTCCACGTGTAATAGTGTCTGACTTCCTTTGTCACGTAAAACATTTAATTCTTCTACAGTGGGAAAATGAATGGGCAGCTACAAGCAGTAACAAATTGAGGGTAATTAGAAATACTGTTCGTCCTTGGGGGTCGTCAATACGTGCTAGTCGTAGAGAAGAGGTGGTGATCACCCGCCTTCGCATTGGTCACTCCATGTTAACGCATGGATTTCTGATGGAACGCGAGGACCCACCTAAATGCGAGTTCTGTAGGGAAACCATCACAATAAAACATATATTGCTCGATTGTGATGGTTTCCAAAATGTGCGTGTTATGTGTGGTCTGAGGAACTGTTTGCAGAAGATGTTGGGAAATAGTGCCTCGGCCGTTAACCTGGTTCTAGACTTCCTTCATCGTTTGAATGTTTTAAATAAAATTTAATTCATTATATTTGTAATTTCTTGTGTTATTTTATTTTTTTATTTTATCTAAATAACTTTATTTCTGTTATGGTTATATATACTTTTACAAATTGATATTGAATTTTATTCATTATTCATTGTTATTTAGTTCTTAAGTATTCGTTATTGTAATATAGTTATACCTGTTATTTAAATTTTTGTTTAATTTATTGTACTATTATAGTTTGTTGTAGTTTTATTTTCTTATTTCAGTAAATTTTGTTAAAATTTTTTTATACTTTCATTTTGCATAACAGCAATGATAACCTTAACGGTTTTTCACCAGAAAAAAAAATCTATTTGCGCAGAAAGGTTCATGACATAATAATTTGACTGTAAATTTTAACAAATTAAATAAAAATTCAAGAAAAATTATGACATATTAAAATGAACAGTTGATTTAGTATTTAAAGAATGCATTTTTGGTATACAGTAGTAGACTACACCAAATGTGACTACACCAAGTTAGGCTTAATCTGAAACCAATTGCCTATATGTTGTATGGCAAGCATTTAGTTGAGTTTTTGGTATTTGAGCTCATACCAGTTCTACTGGGCATGCAGCAAATTATTTATGATTTTATAGGTGGTGGAATTCAGTAGTTGTAGGGGGTTGAGAACCATAACTTAGTATCATGTATCACTTGTAGTATGCAGTGCTGATGACTTGTATTTTAACTCTAGGATATTGAAGACTTCCCCCTTTATTTTGAGTCTCCTGGACTACTGGCTAAAACTGGAGATAACCCTGTTCTAATTTATTTATTATTCAACTACAAATTATAAATAATAAGTTATCCATGAGTCACCTGCAAATTACTTATAAGAAATATCAAAAACAATAACCTAAAACAAAGTAAAGAAGAAATTCTCCAGTGATGACAGACCTGTCCAAAATCTAATCAATACAAAAGGCCATTACCATTGTGGCATGCATATACTTAATACATACATAATATAATTCTAATATGTACCTAATATGTGTAAACTATATAATGACACTCTTAATAAAAATTGGCAGTAATAGACAAAATCTTTTTACTGCTGCAAATGAAATCCTTCTACAATTAAGTCAAGGATCTGTGAAAACTTTGAAATTAAAACATAATCAATCACCCTGCTTGTTCTTTAACTGCTTCAAGTTCAAGGAAGGTAATAGTGACCATTCTTACCATTGTTGTAAGAAATAAAATGTTTTTCAATGACACTTAGAAAACTGCAGCAGCATCATCAAAAAATAACAAATCTTGCGGAAACTATAAGGAGTTATCCAAAACTGTCAGTGTTTTAAGTTTCAATTTTAAAAAGAAAAAACTTTTGTTTGAAAATAATTATCAATGTGTCACAAATAAATTTAGCATCTTTAGATTTGTTGCATTTTCAAGTACTTTAAAAGCATAGGGTTTCAAAGAGTTTAAATCAAGAACATAAACAGTATAGGCTGTTAATTTATTTATTCATGAGCTTTATTTATTCATTGAGCTTTGTGTCTGAACTGTGTATTTCAAGTTCTTAGTTCGAGCTGCAATTACTTCCATTACTTTACTCTTACTGTTAACACTGTTAATCTATTAATCTTGTGTTGTGTGAATTATTGTGTTTTTTAATTATTTAATAATAATATTAATATTAAAACAATTACAATTGAACAAAAGATAAAAAGAATAAGGTTTTTATAGATTTCAGTTTGTTATGTGTTGCACATCAGCATATTGATATTAAAATTAGAATTTTATGCAACCTGAGTCTAGTAATCTTTCACTCGCTAGTTGATAGTTTATACATTATTATTTAGTTCATAAGTGTTAAAAATGTTATGATTTGAACATTTTATCATGGTTAAAATGATTTTAAACATTTAACATTAAATTTCATTGTTAAAATGAAATAAAATTTATAAATTTATTTTAAAATTAAAATTAAATTAACAGTCTAACCAGCATAGCTTGTGCATATGTGATTTCGAAATGTGTTGTGATGCATAACTAAGAACAGTAAAGGATCATTAATGATACTGTAATAAATTGATAATAAAAAAAACTTATGCATATGCTCCAAAGAATCAGTTTTTTACTGAACTTGCTAAGTAAGAGTTCATCATCAATAGTGTCCAGTACTACTTATATGCTGAAATCTTTTAAGGGATAATTGATATCATTTTTTAACATTTATTTGGTTTATTTTCAGTCGAATTATTTTGCTTTTCAGTATTAATTTGTGTTGTTTTTGTTTTAGTGTTTGTGTCTGACCGCACCCAAAGCATTTTTGTGTGTTATAAGTCGACAATACCACAGGTAAATTACTTATTCTAAAAAGGATTTTTATTTTATTATATGCAGTATTCAGTTAACATATCAGTCTGTAATTTTAGTGTTCTTTAAAACTTGTCACATTTACTTATTTAAAAGAGAAAATTCATTATATTTAAAAAACAAGGTTTTATATTCTTAATTCTGTATACAGTAGAGTCAATTTGACTGAACGTTAACTAACCAATAGTCATTAAACCAAACTCAAATTTCAAAGGGCAAAATATTGAAAAATATGTTAAGGAAAAATCTATTTTAGCAGCAGTCAGGCAGGGACATGGATGTGCGGCTTTTGTGTTGAGTCAGTGACAGGCGCACATCTAGTCTACTGGGAATGGGGTGGTTGAAAATATTTCTTTACTTATTTACAGTGCTTAATTTACACTACTTCTGCCTATAACAGAGCACAGTTGACATAAGTTAAAAAGTACTGTTTGATTATCCGAACCACTCTCGGTCACAATTAGTTTGGAAAGTTGACTCTCTACTGTATATAAAGCTCTCATCTAATGTCAAAATCAGGATACCAGAATGAGTGATGGAATGCACCTAGTACCTAACAGTTAACATATCCCTCTGAACTCATTTAATCTACTATCTTTATTTCTCAGTCTGTCTCTTTCTTACATCCATATACTGTTTTGCCTGTTTATAGAATACAGTACTTGTTTATTAGTCTGGCAAGTGGGATCAAAGACTTCTGGTTTTATGATAATTTTACAGTGCGTAGTGATAAATTCTGACCATTACATTGGAGCTTAAACACGGACAAAATATTGCATATTTATAAAACCTTGCAATGCCCATTATTTATTTTAGATAATTTCATTTTGAAATCTTTCATTTGAATATTGAAATCAATATTGATGTGTTGTTGTTTTTTTGTTTTTATTTCTCCCTATCAACATTCTGCACTATTAATTCAGTTTGTTAATTCCAAATTTTTATAAAATAACAACAATATATTTATATTGCATTAAACATCAAATTTATTTCACTAACTCCAATCTTGAACTGCTGAAGATATAATATAAATAGCCACTTCGGTGGCCTAGTTGATAGCGTATTTGGCTTTCACCCCGATGACCTGGGTTCGATTCAGAGCCAGGGCTTGGCATTTTCATACGCTATAAATCATCCCATCGTATGCATTAGCCCAAGTGTGCACAATAGTTGGATGTTAAACACCAAAAAAAAAGTATATATATGTATGTGTGTGTGTGCGCGTGTGCGCAATTGCATGCATGTGTGTGTGCACATGCGCAATTGCATGCATGTGTGTGTAAATGTAATGGAGTTGCTGTGAATTTGTTATTAAGTACTTCTCCTTTAATTTGTGCATAATAGTCTTGTTTTGGAAACGTAGGAGTAAGAAATGAGTGGGTGAAATGATCGTGTTAGGGGTAATCTTGTGGTGGTGATGATTGTGCATCAACCACCTAAGGGTTGGTTTAAAGCTTGTATTTTGAACTGTAGATTTCGGTTAAATTGAAATTAATTTCAAGTGTTTTGTGTTTCCATCATTTAATAAAACAATCTAATTTCTAATTGTAATTTATTTCCTTAATTACTTCACACTGATTGACAACCTACATAAACACCATCACTAAATGTACAGTCAACCCCTTGACCCACCTATATAACAAATAAACGAAAAATCCCTTTTGTTTCAAAATAAACATTACATTTCAATATGAGAAAATTTATAACATTCTCAACCATGACCTTAATATGCCATCATGAAATGAGTGTTTCTACAAAATGCATCTAAAGATACTTTATTCATGTGATAAAGTATCACATGAATTGTATAAGTATGCACACATTTATATGTAAGTATTTTTTATCACATGATAAATAAATGTGATGTTTTACAGAATCTTGAAGACGACTTTGTAATGTTTACGTATGATTGGATGATAAATGAAGAAATCAAAAACTTAGTCCTTGTAATTGATTCTAAGAACACACTAAGATATCCATCTCAGATTGATGTGCCTGAATTGGTCAGGTATAGCTCTAATACGTATGTTGATTTTTCTCTTGAACAAAAGTTGTGGTAAGTATATTTGCAGTCATATCATAAGTATTCGAGGTCCATCCACAAAATAATTTGTTTTTCAGCGGGGGTTTGTTAGGGATGCAGTGAACAAGGCCATTTTGATCAACAAGGTTCCTCCTGGTCATTATGCATCTAGCTGCGATAGTTTGAGGTTATCATTGCTCAGTCCATAAGTTTGTAAAATGTGTCCTACAATTCAAAATTCGACAGTTGTGAAATGCAGTTAGTTATACTATTTTTGTTGATTATAAACCCTAATCTTT
Source organism: Callitettix versicolor (assembly GCA_022606455.1). NCBI lineage: Eukaryota > Metazoa > Arthropoda > Insecta > Hemiptera > Cercopidae > Callitettix > Callitettix versicolor. The sequence goes on from CM040182.1 coordinate 51,447,139, forward strand.
CTTCATATTTACTTTCAAATGTGTGAAGAGTATAAAGACAATGCAGGACTTAAAAAAGAAGTGAATGATAATTGAAAACCCAGGCAGGGTTTTTTATGATAAGGAAATGTTCATCATTATGACAAATGCTTAAATTTGAATGGTGACTATGTAGAAAATTAGTGTAGAAATTAGTGTATCTTTAAAATTAATTCATAGTAGAGTTTCGATTACCTGTCACACTTTTAACCATCAATTTCCATTAACTGTCAGGTAAATTCTGTTTTCTGACATTTTTAAATAGTCTTCCATATTAAATATTTTGTAATAAATAGTAAAATAATCAAAACATAAATAGACATGAGTTATTTATAGCACAGGTTAGGGCAGCTAACATTAATTGCTATCCTAAGCAAACATTGGTAATCGAAAAGTAAACGATCCTATCATCTAGTGGAATGAGATAGAAACACTTCAAATAATGTTAAGAAATTTGGAAAGAGTACATGAATGCTTCTACTGAAAGATAAACACTCACACTATGTACATTAATATCATTCAAAGTTGATCACATAACAGTCTGTAAGTGGCATGCAGGATACTCTCACATATGTTTCATGAATACTTGTCAAAAAGGCTAAGCAGGTATAATTTAATAGTATCTTTAATAGTATTTCAAGAAATACATGTTACAAAAATATTCAACTTCCAAAAGACTGACAATTGGTCAAAGGAGTTTTATATACTATGCAATAAAGTATTATAATCAACTTTCAGTGGAACTTAAAATTTTAGAAGTTAGTGCTAACGTGTTGTGAAATAAATTAAAGGAAAAAATCAAATATTTTTACATAATAGACTGAATGATATGCATATCTAATTTGTATTATTTATTATTTTTCTATATTTTTTTTAAAATAATATAATTTGGTGAGGTTTGTCTCACTCCTGATCTTTAGAAGTATTATATGTGAATTTGTGTGTGCGTGCGTGCATGCACACACATGAGTGCGTGTGTGTGTATATGTGTATCTATCCATGGATGTGTGTATATGTATGTATGTGTCCATGAATATATGCAGGACCAACCTATGTACGTGCATTCTATGCTACCTGTAGGTCCTTCTTATGTAACTAAAATGTTTGTATGAAGGAAAATTTGGCAATAAATAAAGAAATAATTTACTATTAGTATAATTCTGTTATTTTGTCTCTTCTGTCATTTGTCCATCACTGCAATAGTCCCAACAATGATGGTTAATTGAAACTCTTACTGTTGTCTACTTTCACTCAGGGTTTTTTTCAGAAACGGAAGTTACTTTGTGGACAGCTTACAAGTATTGTTTACATTTAATTAATCATGACTTTTTGTAAACACATCCCTTGAAATATTGTGCTTATTGTGCAATAATAACTCCGTGAATTAAAGTAATGACTTGAGATTGAAAGTGTTTACATTTTGAATTTATTGTCTTATTGCTCATTATTTTAACTGATGAGACATACTTATAATTTCTTTAATGAAATGATTTAAAGTTTATTATTACATGCTAAATTTTTAAACTGTTTAAATTTAATTAGCTTATTCTTTAGGTTGACATTTTCCCCCTTATCATAAAAAATAACAAAGTTTTTTTTAATGTGTAATTAATATTAATTCTTTTTAATATATTGTATTTATATTGTTAATAAAAGTGTTTGTTACAATTTTCTCATATATTTTTGCATTTTTGTGATTCAGTAGTAACCAAAATGTAATTTGCAATTTTTTTTCCCTATTGGATAAAATAATGGGTAAGATATAAGTACTTGGATAAGATAATGTTGTGCTGAAAATAAGTCATTGATTGGGGTGAATAAATCCAGGCACATGTGATGTAATTTTGAGTGCTGGACAGAAACATGGTCTAATAAATGCTAAGCCTAATTGTAAAACAATGCCAGCCACATGTAGTGACTCACCCAAGTTTTGGATAGATTGCAATAAATATTTGTCCTGTCTGAAAACAGAATGATTATCCAATCAAGAGCCATGTATAATTGCTCTCTGAGTGTAAAGTAAAGGGGGAGATTACTCAACTTAGTCATCATACAGGATGAGATGTTTTTTATATGTATATATCATATTTAGAAAGAATATGATCTAGTTATGTAAATTTTAATGGCTGGTTGAGTTTTGAATTTTATTCTTTGTATGATTGAAGGGAATATCCATGCATCAAAATAACGGACACCGAAGAAATAGCTGACCTGGAAGATAGCACTGAGACTAAACTAGCTATGAAGTTTTATATAGAGGCGTAAGTGTTGACAAATAAGTAATTTATTTCAATTTACATTATACTATATTTAATCTTTTGTTCATACTAATCCCCAAAGTATTTATCATGGTAATTTTACTCCCAACTATAAAGCAAGACCAGATTAACTAAAAAGCAAGACCAGTACTAGTCCAAATGACCTCTTTCAGATGCCAGTGAGTGGTGATATATAGCAGCACATGTTATATCTTATTATCTTAATGGATGTTTATATTGTAACATATGTTATATGTGTGTGTTTACAGTAATCTGACATGTATTTGATTTTTAAATTGTTTATAAAAAAATGCTTTTTAGTATATTTTTGGTATTTATTTTGATCATTCCTTTGGTAATCTAAATCATTTGATAATCTTACCAGCTTGAGCAAATAAATATTTGGATTATTGTGGTCTTACTGTACTTTGTTTTTTGGACCTCCTCAGGAGTTCACACCTCCTCACTAGCTCAGCATTCATATAATCTTGTTTTTTAAGTGCTTCATTATCAACATTTTCCACTGTTAGGTGAGGTATTTTCTATATTCAATAAGTTGTGTAATGGGTAGCATTCACCATAATTTTGTATATGTCTGACTCAACTTGTCTATTCCTAACTATTATTTATAAAAAATTTAAAAACCACAATTATAAAAACATTGTGGGAGATGAAAAACACTAGTGACGATGTTGATGTTTTACGAAATTTGGAAAATCCTCACTTATTCAGGTCTTCATGTAGGTTATGGTCAAAGATTTTTGGTGGCTGTTTGTTAACATATAGATCATATAAGTTGGACCGAAGTATTCTCATCCACCACTGTCAGTTCTTCAAGTGTATTATTTACATTGTCCTTATCTAAGTCTGCAACTATTTGCACAAGATTGTGATCAATCAATTTGTCTGTGTTAATTAAAACAGATCTTAAGTTTTTAAATTCAGTACTAGGGTTAAAAAAATCCCATCAAAAGTCATAAAAGCAGACGATTAGACATATCACATACGACCTATACATATCACCTACACTTTCCAACATGTTCACTCATTGTTTGAGAGTCGAGTTTCTTTGTTGATTACAGTTTTTCTGTGTTCTGAAATATGTTTATTAGGCTGGGCTATTTTAGCTGAAAAGTACGTAACTATATATTTAAATGCATTTACTAATTATCGTTTTAAAAATCTAAAAAATCACTCCTATTGTGTAAGATTGAAGTAATTGTTTCATTCAAATTTTAATTTAAAAAGATTAAGTTTTAAATTTCTGATTGAAGAAATAAACTTTAAAAACCTTAAGCTTGAACTACAATTAACCACTTTATTTTACTGAATATCCTAATTTGACTGTTATAGTTAGATTCTGTGATAAATCCTGAACTTTTTCGTATATTATAACATTTAACTGAATTACATCATCATCAGCACCAAACACAAATGCATCATGGTTGCCAGCCATTTTTGACTACCTAGTAAACAAAACTCGAAGGACAAGGTTATGTTGCAACTCTTATAATGTTATTTCTGTAACTCAGAAGAATATATAAAACTCAGAAGAAAGTGGCACAAAATTGAACTAGAAAAATTATTTAATTGAAATATGTACACTTAGATGCTGTCTATTGGATTTACTTTCAAGTATTACCGACTAAAGGATAACAACAATAAATTGTTGTGCCACATTTCTCTCTAGTAAATTACAACAATAGATCATTACATAGCAGCCATAGGGTTAATATTAATGGGTCTAGGTTTTTGTTCACAATAATTCTTTTTACAGGAACAAGGAATTTTGTGCACAACATTCTTGGTTGAAGAGTTACCATTATTTAATTTGGGTTTCAGTATCTTAAATTCCTTTCAGTGTACTTTCAGATGTAAAAACATTTCTAATTCAAAACTTCTTGTTGAATCTGTGTTGCTTTTTCCTGAAAAATTTTTTTTTTTTTTTTTTGGTGTTTAACGTCCGACTATTGTGCACACTTGAATAGTAACTGTCCGAGTGCAAAGGGAGTTTTGATAAATATTGTTTTCTCCATGAAGAAAATTAAAATTTTATTGTACATTCCTACACAATATAACAATGATTCATACCGACCAACGTATAGCTTGTCTAGCTACCCGTAGCCCCTGTAGTAGTGACATAGTGAAAACCCCCCACTTCGTCCCTCACCCAGTGAGTACAGGCAGTTTACTTTGTTAATGAATGGGCTTCATGATTTGCCTATTTTTCTTCACCTATGCAGTATTATTTTTTTTTATCTGACAGTACATTTGTGAGTCACAGTGGTTTTTACAAAATATAGTGTTTACAAAGTCCATCATGTAACATAAACATTTACAAGACTGTTAATAGTGAATGGATATGACACACTATTATTTATTATTGTGAGCCTATTATCATACTGTGTAAACTTTAAGTAAATGATAGAACTTAGATTATAATATTTTGAATTTTGAATCCTTCAATCTTTCGTTGTAGAATACTGTAGATGAAAGCTGGTGGAAATAAAATTAAAAATTTCATTACCATTTTTGTTTTTCTGTGAAGTGAACTTCACTGAATACTTAACTTTATCAACAGATATGAATACTTTATCTTTGAAACAGTTTGAAATATCTATATGCAGTTTTCATCATTGTTTTTTTTTTCATGAAATTTTGCATTTAACCTTCCTTCATTTTGTACCACCTTCCTATTTTTTAAAAAGTTACATTCAAGATGGTGGACCAAATTTTTTAACTTAACATTGTATTTAAAAATCAATAAATTTATCTATTAATTTATTTTTTAAGGCCTTGACAATAATTTTGAAAATATATGTGCATTATTGTAAATAATTTTATTGACATACTGTATTGCTGTTTTACATTGAAGTTAGTTTAATATTGGTGCAAATAATGAAAAGAGCATTTTGAATGTTTAAGAGTTCAACGAATATTGTTAGTTTCTAGGTGTCTAATTTGTAGGTGAAACGACTATCTCCATTTTTAGTTTGGGAGCCACGAGCTGATAGACAAGCTATACAATTTCATTCCTTCCACTTTTCTATCAATCTTTTTCATTGCTGCATTTTAAATTTTTTCAGTTAATCACTATTTTTGTGTGTCTCCTTTGCCATGTCTGCACTTTACAACGCATAATGTCTGCTATTCATTTCTGCATCAACCTTGTAACTACATACCCCAGCCTGCATTGTTGTCTGCAGATGTCTAAAGTTTTGTGTGTCTTCTTGTTGAAGTACTTGAGGTTATACTGTATTATAATAAAATTAATTATAATTTTATTTGAACTGAAATTTTCATTTAAAAATTATGTGTGATATAACAACATAAATATTTGTGCTGTTGCAGGGACATATCTGAGCTGTCTTGCATACTTTTTCTTAAATACACTCCTGCTACGCTTTCACCGTTGTCAGTCGACGATCTCCAAGCAATGCCATTGTTTGATATTATAAAGCAACTTTTTCTATTGGTATGACTTAATAAGTAGGCTATAGTGAGCTATTATTAATAATAAATATATAACACCAAACCTAAATAGTGTGCTTGAGATTGTTTGCCCTATGCAAACAAATGTGGATGATTTAACTCTATTTTATCACAACTCCATAGAATCTGCTACTTTAAAGAAGAGGCTTGTACACAGGGAAGTAAAAGGCAAAAGTAGTGAGGGCAGTTAACTTACTGGGAGGTACATACACATGAAAAACTCTGGCCACCAAATGTGTTTGGTAAAGTAAAACTGCCATATCAGCTCTTAAACCAAATTGCTTATAGCTAAAAAAATTAGTGTTCCTTAGAAATGTCAACAGTTTCTTCTTTTCAATCTTTGAAAACAGGGCTTGACCAATACTTATTACATAACAACTTAAAAATTGGATTATTGAATAGAATTTTTCAATTTTGATGGAAATACTTTACTTCTAGAACAAAAATTAAAAATATAAAAAAAATATATGTTAACAAGTCCATATCAGAAACTGTGGCATCTGAAATAAATTATAAACTGAGTGTAGGTAAAACAACAGATAATTATAGACTAGGAATAACAAAAAACCTAATTTGCCAGCAGACCCGAACACAAAATGATCATTCTAGTTGAATCCATAAGACTTGGGAAGGGGGTATAGATCAAGGTGCTATGTATGTGTTGTTTGTGATAAGAAACATAGCAAGTGATTGGGACAGGTGTATGTCACAGCTGCTCAGTTTTTAAACCCGGAGCGAAAACTTAATAATTAGTAAAGTAAAAAATTTGTTTGTGTGTGTGTGTGTTTTATAACATAAATTGTTATGAAAAAAATATTTGTTAATTAAATTTTTACCATAACTTTTAATACAGTACTACATGGTGCAACCTTCACTGGCTGCCTCAACTTAAGACCACTCTACCCCACGGAATCACTCCCTTTTGTCACTTTCTCACTGATACAATACCATTATGTTATGAACAATAACAGTGTGTCAAAACTACAATTACTATAAATGCAGCTTTCTAATTCCTTGAAAACTTAACCATCACTAATGGTTACAAGAACACTATTACATTCCTAAACTTTCTAATTATATTTGTGACTTTTCTAATTGGTAGGGCTCATGATGACAAAGTTTCTCTGTGTGGAAAACTCAAATTTAAGTACATTCCATCCTGAAGTACAATCACTGATTCACACCTGAACGTTTTACAAAGTTTTGAAGACTAACTTTCTTATCATAGTAACAACATTTCAATAAAGGTATTATTATTATTGTTGTTGTGATTTTAGGAAAAGGAATCACGAAGTGAAGGTCGTAGAAGCAGATCTCGTGTTCGGCAATCAGATTCATTAAGGATTGTCTCTAGAAATAGATCTGCTGATTGTTTTGATAGATATTCCTACAGGGGTAATGAAGAGCTGAAGCTCTCTTCTTCTATGGATAACACAGGTGACAGGTTAAACCTGAAGCCATCATATGACCAATATTTACAAGATATGCCTTCAACAAGTAGGAGTGGTTGGGGAGTGCCACCTCCTAGTAACCAAGATTTAGCACATTTAAATGTCAATGAAAATAATAGCGCAAAGCCAGATGGTGGTGACTTCAAAATGCTACCACAAATTATAGTTCCTCCATCCAATTTTACCATTACTAGATCCGATTCCACCTCATCGTCAAACTCTAATAGTACTGGCAGCTTGAATGAGTTTATGTCACAAGTTCAACACAGTAACTCAGGAAGATCACCTCCTTCAAGTGATAGTAGGAGCTATTGAATAATCTGGAAAAACCTGGGAAAAATTAACTTTGAGGTAATAAAGTATATTTGCTAAACTAGTTTATATGATGAACTTATTAGTACTGGAATTGTACAAAAATATTGTTTTATTTTTGTGTATGTTGATGTCAGCTACAAGCATCAAATTGTCTTTGATTACAAAGAGGCTAAGGCACAATAGTTCTTCAATACCTTTGCTTTTTACTATTATTCATTGTATTGTAACCATGTATTTCACATATTGTTTTCACTAATTTAATTGGAAACGTACAACTTCATGTTGTAGTCTGCGAGAGAAATAAAAGAAGTTACTATGAAGTTTATATGGCATTTACGGTTTGTATGGCCAGGTCAGCAGCAGACTGGCAAGGAACTCTTTCAATTTAGAATGGTGAAGTGAAACTAAGAAGTCCGTCTGTTCTCCTTTAAAGTTGGCCGCATTCCTTTTATTTCCTCCTGAGCACGTTGCGGTGTCTTGTGTAGTTGTTCCAGGTGTTAGTAAGCTGTGTGTAGTTGTTCAGTAGTGGGTGGTTCTCCTCAGTGTTCTACCAAATGATTTTTGACCTGGATTTATACTGGAAATTATGATGGCAACCATAATTTCTCAGAAGTCCATTGTTAGAACTAGAGAAAGAACATACCTAGAGAAAAAACACCATACCTAGAGAAACATACCATAACTAGAGAAAGAACAGAATGAAGCTATTGTGCATGGGAAATGCGAGGTGATACACCAGCAGTAAAGCCTGGGCAGAAATGTATTTATCTAGCATACTACAGACCTTAGATATGCATGCAGTGCGAACCAAGCGGAAATGAGTATTGGTTGATGGGAGTAAGTAGGCTTTGGTTGTTTTAAAGCCGGAAGAGAAATACAGGGATTTTTTAGCATGGTTGTCTAGGTGTTATTAAGCAGAACTTGGTTGTGTAATTCCATTCCTAGTTGTTTAGGCGATGGCATTCATATATGTGGCAATGAATGACTGTCACTCCTTTCATCGAAAATGTAAACTTCACACATTGCCTTCTCTAACTGGGAATGTACACTTCACTTATATGGCAATGAATAACTCTTTGTTATTGGTACACTTCATACATCTGGGAATGAATGATTCTGTCACTCATTACACTGGAAGTGTATACTTCACATATTGTCTTCACTATTTTAATTGGGAATGTACACTTCACATACTTGGTAATGAATAATTCTTTGTTATTGCTACACTTCATGCATTTGGAAATGAATGACTGTTACTCATTTCATTGGAACTACACTTCATATATTTTGTGGTGAGAGTCTCTGTCTTTCATTGTTTGGGAATGTAAATTTAGTATACCTAGTGTTGAATAACTCATTGGAATTGTGAATTTCTTTCACAGTGTTGTAAAAAGATTTATATTTAACACAATAGTAAATTTTTTAAAAATTGCTTGTATTTATTATTATTTACGTTGTATGTATCATTTTTTTTAACAAATCAATTAACAATAAACTCTCTTTGTAACAGCAACAAAGAAGAATGTCGTGGAGCAAATATTTTTCAAGAAAAATTGAAAAGTCTTCAGACTCATGGGATTCTTTACTCTGTGGCTTTATATGTAGCAAGGATTTTTTAAATTTAAATTGTCCTATGCAGCTATATAATTTTCCTCAGTTTTTCTGTTTTCTCAATTTTCTATTTTGTAATTTTTAAATAACAAACATTAATAGTATTATTATTTATTATTATTGGTACAGTTTATATTTAACACAATAGTAAATTTTAAAAAAATACTTGTATTTATTATTATTTATGTTGTATATATGAATTTTTTGTATGTATGAACTCTCTCTGCAACAGCAACATGGTCATGAAGCAAGTATTTTCCAAGAAAACTGAAAAGTCATAATATTTTAAAATTTAAGTGTTTCATTGTTCTCTGTCCTACTAATGTATCATTAAACATTCTTTAATTTATAATTTTTTATTGTGTAAAATTTACTCGTGTAACTTTGAAAAATCACCCTCAGTATTTATAATATATAGGTTTTCCTAATAGAAAACAACCTGCTAAGAACATCAGTGAGACAGAGAGAAAGAAATGTGTGAGTGAAAGTTTGAGTCACCACTCTTTCACCCCGACTTCCTCCTTTTGTCCTTCACTATCGCTGAGTAGCGAATATCAGTATAATATGCCAGCTGATAAAATGTCAATTGAAGTGTAAGCTCACTTGTTTTTTTTTATTGGTTAGATTTCTTTCTTTTTCAGCAAATTTTGAGTTTGTTAAAGTAAATAAAACAAACTGTCTAGGAATCTTTTGTTCAGGGAACAAACTTGTAACAGGTTTGTTACAAGTTTACAACAAGGTTGTAACAAGTTTACAGGTTTACAACTATATTAAGTTAATTGTAATTAATATAAAATAATTAATTAATTAAAATAAATAAATTATTTTTCTAAGTTCTGCTAACTAAATAGTAGATACTGAATAGACGAACTTCTTTACTCTTTTAATAATCTAAAGTAAAATTTTGTAAAAATTCTAGTCTTCATGACCTTTCTAATTATCACAGAAATATTTCCTTCAAAAGTCTGTGAATATCTTTAGCCTTATACTTTAACAGTTACAGCATTGTAATTACTTTGTTTTTGGTATTTCATGTTCTTAGCTGTTTTTACTTAGTCGAATTTACTACATGGTTTTCCAGTGTCACTAAACAGTAGGCCTACTACCTTTCTAGATATTTGATGTTACAAAATTAAAATAATAGACATTTTAAAAATATTTGAAATAATATCTTTATTTTTGGTACACATATAGGATGTTATCTCACTAATGTGTATACAAAATCTAAACCTAATAGCCTGTATGTTTTCAGAGTTAAAATATTTAAAAAAAACAAAATATAATGATAAATAGCAGGAAAAAACAGAGTGTTTACAAATTATATTTAATGAACTCTTTTCTTTGTTTTAATTAGGAGAATGAGTTTTAAGAGTATCAGAACTTTGTGAAACACTCTATACCTATACCATACACAAATTTAAATACACTTGTCATGATTCATTATTAATTTATCTTTAATGTAAGCCTACTGTTTAATTATTTTCATAAATTCGAGTTATGTAAAAAAAATATCATTCTCAATCTGTAATACAGGATATATGTAAGTGAGCAGAGCGATAAAGTTGATACACATAAAAGTCTTATAAACACATGACACGTTGTACTATGTAATGCACATCACAATGATAATGAATAGATGCAAGCACAGTGATAAAATAAACAGTGAACAGTTAGTAGACTGGCAAATATCTATATAACGGACTGCTGGGGCAAATATCTATATCACGGACTGCTGGGGGAGGAATTCTACATGCACGAGAAATTTTTGTCAGGCCTATTGTTTTATTAGGGATTGACAAATTAAAAGATCTTCAAAGTGGTCTAGAGAGTTATTTATTGAATAACTCATTTATTAATGCTTGTGCTTATAATTATTTTGATTATACCATTTTTTTGTAACAAATCAATCAAACAAAATCTCTATAATGGCATTGAAAGAAACATTAGCCAGCCATACAAAAGCAGATTTTTATATTGAAATATCTATTTCTAATCAATTATTTTGTTTTAATTTGTACTAAACATTTCGTAATTAATTGCTAGTAATGAAACTCATATGGTCTTTTAGGTGCCAATCTAAATATAGTATTTATCTCCAAACTATACTTATCAATCATTTCAAAAACAAATCCATTCTTTATAATACTATTCCCAGACTTCCAAAACTATACTAATCAATCATTTCAATAACAAATCTACTCTTTATAATACTATTCCTAGACTTCAGATATAGGATTGGTTCAATTCATGACCTGACCTGTTTAATTTTTTATTTTTTCCGCAAATGTTTCAAAATCCCCCAACTGTGTGTGGGCCCTTTTACTGATAGCCAAGGAGAAATGTGCTACAGTATCTTTACTTGTGCAGCTAGTGTTCTTTACTAGTATTTCATTAAAAGTTTTTTTTACTTTTATCCATAACAGAAAACTTTAATTTGTGCACACTGGCAAAATTTCTACCTGGAGCGTTTCTTAAGTAAGAACTAAAGTTTTTTGGGGGAACTGTGAATAACATGGTTTTTGTGAAATGTAAATTTGTACATATATTTTTTGTACAGTTGAGTGGTTAGTGTTCTGTTGTACTATACTTATCTGAAGAAAACAATTGCCAACAAAGTGCTACAACCAGAGATAGTGTATCAAAGTTACAAGTTACAAACCGAAACTTCCTCCATCATACAGCTGAATGAAAGTGCTGAATCATACCAGTTGCATAATATGCCTAAGTGTTTCTTACCTCAAACTGTGGAAGAAACTACTTATTATTGATTGTTATTACTAGTGGTTGACTTTGAGGTTATCTCTGTGTTCTTTATCAACACTGTACTACCAAGCAAACAACCATTATGTCAAGACTGCAGGACACTTCCCACGATCAACCCAGTTACTTGATCAGATAAAATAAAATGACAAACAATGTATTTAATCTGTGAAAGGAAAGACCTTCTTCCTCAAGCATATGAGTGTTGTGAATATGAACAGAGGAATAACAGAGCATTTTCCTGTTAGCAGTGAATGCCATGTAAATGACCAAATGATTTAATCACAGTTTAGAGACACAAATTACTAATAAGACTGTTCCTCCAATGTGCTTACTGCACAGTGCTGTTTATTATACTAACTTTTTTAATGAAAATAGAGGTTAATTATAAAATAAGTTCAGACAATTTATATTCTGAAGTGGCTATATATATATATATATATATATATATATATATATATATATATATATATATATATATAAACTATAGTATATAATAATTGTGTATCTTGCAAAAGAAATCAAATTAACTAAAAAGGATTTTGTTAACAATAAATATTATTATAATTAAAAACAAGTTCCTTATAAATGGTAAAATAATAGAAAGAAACTTGTAGATGTTATCAGTGCATTCTATGTAAAACAGCAATCCATTAATAAAAAAATGTTTTTTTGTATTTAATTAATAGAAAATAAAACTAATATACCTAAGTAAACAGTATGTTGCTAATAATAATTTAATAATAGCCAATTTAATAATAGCCAAATGTTCAAAAGTCTTTTATTATTGCTTTGTGTACATAAATGTCCTGGTAAAACAAAGAGAATGCAACACTGGGCAGGGAGCAGTGTAGTTGGAGCAGTCATAACTGCTCAATGTCAAGAACACTGTTTTTATGTTCTCAGTAGCAGTAATAGCATTCACAGTCTCACCTGTACCTGTCAAACAAATTGAATCCACTCCCTATAACATGTTAATGGTATAGATTACTCCTCTGTTTGCTAAGAGAAAATTATGTGTGATATCTCACTTTAAGGTCTTACATGTAAGAATGTGGTCCAATTTTATCAATAAGGCAAGTAATCTGTATCGTTAATGTACATTCATCCTTGAGGGAATAGATTGAACAATATGGTCCGCAGACTCTTAACACAGGTATTCCAGTAAATCTTATTCAGAAGACCTGTCTGCCTTTTTTGACACAGAATACCACCTTATATTCACAACACTCATATGCTTGAGAAAGAAGGTCTTTCCTTTCACAGATTAAATACATTTTTTGTAATTAGCTTTTATCTGGTCAGGTACCTGGGTTGATCGTGGGAAGTGTCGTGCAGTCTTGACATAATGGTTGTTTGCTTGGTAGTACATAGTGTTGATAAAGAACACTGAGATAACCTTATTATCAAATGAATAAAACACCAATTGTGGCAGTTTTTGTGTAAATATTGTGAACATATTTGTGAAAGTTATTTCAATAACACTAATTCAGATATTTTGTAGGTGTGTTACTTTTGGACCATTTGATGAGCATTTTGATTTTAAGTATATTTTGATTATTAACATTAATTAAACAAAAACTATATTAAAAAAACACGCAGGCATGAAATCTGGTGTGATGGCACTTCCCAAGGAAGTGTATTTTGTCATAACTTTTTTAAAAATTATGTAAACAGGAGAAAGGTTTAGACTTATTTAAACTGTATTCCATTTTCACCATAAGTGTTTTCACTTGGAAATTTTTTGCTTTCACACCAGATATCTGCAATGGTCTGTAGGCCAATTCACTGCTTATTTGGGTTATAAAGTTGTAAAGTGCCTAAAAACAAAAGACATTTTTGTAATTACTGTTGCACATTACACTTCTCAAGAATTATGGTGAGCAATGTCAAACCAATTAAGTTTTTAATGTTTATAAAATTTTAGATTGACATCCATCACATCACTGAAAAATGCCACATTCAGTTAGAAAAAAATAGTTATAAACCACTACAATGTTTTGTAAACGTTTACTACATCATTAAACAACAATATATCTTTAGTAAAGAAAAAGTTACTATTTCATTATTCAAACAGTTAATCCTTCTTTGTAATAAAAGACAATCAGATCTTCAACACCCCCTCTGCTATGATGATTATGTAACATTTGAACGACTCCTAAAACATTGTATAAAACTTAAGAGAACCAATTGCAATTAACATGTTTACTGCTAAATGAAAACCTAATGCTATAGTGTATGCTGAAACTTTTTCTTTGTTTAATGAATATTTATTTTTATATGTTATTAAATGTTTATGTCAAGATTTAAAAGTAAATTTGTGGTGTAAATTTCAAAAAACTAAAAAAACACCAATTGTGTTCACTTTTCAGTGAATATGCAGTAAATGCCAAATTGTGTTTTATAAAAACAAAAGAAATTATTGTAATTACTACTGCACATTACACTTTTCAAAAATTAAGTTTAATGTCAAACCAATTAAGTTTTTAATGTTTATAAAGTTTAGATTGACATCTATCATACCACTGAAAAGTGCCACATTCAGTTTGAAAAAAATGGTTATGAACCACTACAGTGTTTTGTAAACTTTTAATATATCATTAAGAATAGTAAACAGTAAAGAACAGTACTTTTAATGTAGTAAAAAAAAAAAAAAATATACATTATACATATAAAACATTAATAAAAACATAGTTAGGCTGTATACTTAAAAAGAAAAAGAAAACAATATTTTCAGGTTTGTTTGCTCCCAGTAGACAATTAACAACTAAATCATGTACGTATTTGTTAATCTACATCAATCTTCCTAAAAATATTTATTCATGTTTTTTGAAAACAATCTCCAAGACAAAGAGCTAGTTTCTCATTATAGGCTTCACACATGTAAGTGATATCTTTTCTTATGTTATTCCTTTTGCAAATAATGCAAGTCCTATGTAATGGCCTGCCTTTGCTCCCCATCGTGAACTACGTAGGTAAGAGTTTTGTAGACACAACTCTGGGTTCTTGTGTCTGAATCAGAATCATACATCTGGTAGATTTCACTAATTATAAGCTTACTCTCATCACAAGGTCTTTTTTATGCATTATCACCCATTTTCACTACACAATAAACTACAAAATTAAAAACAAAGAGCGCTGTAAGATTGCTTAATTTATAAACACCATACAAAAGCACTGTTTTCCACTGACTGAACGTTGCTGACAGGCAGGGATCCACAAAGAGTGCGGAATGCCAAATTGTATTTCTAGCAACTGATGCAGCACTCTAAAATGCCAATTGGAGTTTGCCGCAGTGAACATGTTAAAAAGTATTGTTGGGCAGTTCCGTTTTGTTTAGTCTCCATACTTTATAAAAAGGGATCGGCAATAAGGGAAAGGGTAATGTAAGTCCCAAAATCATTACCTTGAAATGTGCAGTTCAGAAATACAGCAGAGTGTATGGTGTCCTAAGTACACATCTATCATTAACTTTGAAATTTTCATAAGGTATATAATAATAGGTTAGTTTTTAGATTTAGATTATGAGTTTGTGGATAAAATTTTCAAGTACCTGTTTGTTTAGTTTGAAAGTAGATAGCAAATATTCAGTATTTATATAAATGTAGTTTTTCAGCCATCAGAACTTACTCAGATGGCTGAAATATGTATTATTAATATGAACCAAAAGTAAAACGATAACTTCAACTAATTCAATTTAATTTTCCTGTACAAATAGATTTTGTTTTATTAAAACCACAAACCAAATATTCGCTTAGTTTTTGATTTATTAATTCATATCTCTAAAGCTGTATTATGTTTTATTATTTATGACAAAATGAAGTAGTTGTTTAGTAAATTATAGCAAAAATGAAAAATAATATATCTATAAAACATACTGCCAAAACGTTGCCAACAAACAAAATATTTTTACATATAAGTAATGAAATAGATGCTTATGGGCAACTAAACTGATAACAAATTACTGGTTTTGCATAATATTGATAATACTGAAGTTATGAAATACCGAAAACGAAAATTAAATCACGTAATCAACAAATAAATAATATGATCGACTGCAGAAATGATAAACTTCCATTTAATTACAAAATAAGGACAGTTCTCAGTATACCTTTGTGTTGGTGGGAAACAGAGACTGGGAGGCACTACTTGTGCTAAAATATAACATACAAAATCTACCATGCAACGGCCTTTTCCATACCTGAAAATATAAAAATGTAACGACGAAAACCTGCCCAGCTTATGCGAGACATGCAGAGTATGTGAGAGTATAACGCAAAACCCGTTTTAGACGTATTTTTATGGTCTTAACGATCTACAACACGTTAGCGACTTTCGCGCGGTAGCAATTTTATCATCTGCATTAGCCCAAGTGTGCACAATAGTCGGACGTTAAACACAAAAAAAGCAATTTTAAGGTTATGTTGGTCACTTTTATTTTCGATTTTTATCGTACAGATCCGTGGTTTCCGCGCTTTTATATTTTGGATTATCGCCATTGGGCATATACTGAAGCGTTTCAGTAAAAAAAATATCGAAAAAGGCAGAACAGGCTGCACTGCACTTTTACCGTATTTTTATATTCCAAGCACAAATCTTTTCATAGGAATGTTTTAAAATTTGTTTTTCTACATTGTTTTAAAGTACTTTTACTTCCTTATACCCTTGAGTCTATAATACACAGAACTCGTCTGTAAAATGCACAGAGTAAAATTTTTTTTTTTTATTGTGTTTAACGTCTGACTATTGTGCACACTTGGGCTAATGCAGACGACTAGAGTAACAATATATAATTGTTACTCTAACAATCTACTGTTACTAATAACAATAGAGTACACAAGTACACAACACTCGTTTTTCTAGTTTCTACTAAAGGTGGGCGTTTGTTATTTTTACAAAACGTCAACAAACTGTTTGTTGAGGAAAAAAGCTGCTTTTTAAAACAGTTGGAAAAAAAGGTTTAGAAAACTGAAACTCAAAGTAGTATTAGCAGCTAAAACATAAAGCACACAAGTTCAATTTTCTAATACTACTTTTTCATTCCCACTGCCACCATGTCCTTAACTGTTTTTGGGTATAAAGCATTTAGAAAGGATACAAATAATACTTACAAGTGTAGTATTTAGAATATTTTAGTTGATTAAAAAATATTGATGATTGATAATAAATATAAAAAATATGTTTAAATAAAATTATGCTCTGTATCTACAAAATGTGAGAGGTTGTTACTACAACTCGCAACAAAATAGAGATAAACGTTCACATTGACCAAACAGTTCTTACTTCACTAAAAGCAACTTTGAAATAAAGGGAAAAAGCATAAAAGCAGGTAGAAGAAAAGCAGTTAGCAGGCAAACAGAAGGAAAACACTTTTAATGTTGCGGCAACGTTAAGTGTGGTAGTTTGGAAAGCCGTTCCTTGTTTAACGAATCATAAACTAGTCCAAATGCAACTGCTTGTATCCGTTTGAAAAAGCAGTTTGTTTGTCGTGTATAGAAAATCAGTTTTTTTTAACAGTTTGGTGTTTTCTGTCTCACCACTTTTACTGCCTGCTCCCCTCTCCCTGTCAAGCTTTTGCCCACTGCAGTTTATTGTCGTTATAGCCTTCTGTAGTTACTGTTATTGAAATTTTTAGATTTCACCATTTTAAATTGCACAGTATTCAGAGTTACCATTAGTATATTTAAAATGTTTGTCTGTACTGTAGAAAACATAAATTTGAAGGGCTTTAAAGCATTCATTGTAAGTAATTTTGATGTACTAAAGTAATTGTGCAGGTGAGCTTGTTTAGATTGTAACATGTAGACTTAGGTGTACTAAAGTATGCTAATTGTGCAGATTGGCTTGTTTTACATTGTAATATGTAGACTGAGTGGTTAACATTCTAATTGTTACCATTGGTATATAAATTGTATACACTATAGTAAGCTAACACAAATTGTAAAAAAAAATTGAAATTTTAATTATCTAGAACTATTAAATTAATGAATGTTGATTTATCATTTGTTCTATTGTAAATTTGTTTGAAACTGCTTAGTCATGTGCTCATATATTTCTAAGGCTTTTATCTATATTAGGAGCTGGTGACATTTTTCAAATAAAATAGTTTTAAGCTAATTCGCAGACATCAAATATATTTTTGGTAAAACTGCACTTTATGACTTTTGTCAATTTTGGTAATTTTTGCACCGAAACTTTTCAAATTATGCCCAATATTAATAACCTGAAATATAAAAGTGTGGAAACAGGAGAAAGTTACACAAAAGTGAAAATAAAAGCGGCAATAATAACCTTAAAATAACTACCTTGCGAAAGTGAGACTCTCCAACTCTGTAATCCAACTGACTGGGTTGTTGCAGGTTAACCTAACTCGACTCGGCTGTTGCGTGTTTAACTTGACTCAGCTGTTTCATGTTTAATGAAATGCATGTTATTAACAGTAAAAAGGATATATATTTTTTCTTTTTATAAAAACTACAATAATCCTAACTTGACTCAGCTGTTCGGCATTTTACACGTCATGACGATGGTGATTTTTACATGTCATAACATTTTGTGTTATGGTAATTAACACGAAATCTCAACAATAAGTATAAAATTTGTTTTCCATAAAATTGTTAGATTATGTGTTTATATTACATTTTAGATAATATTCAACCAGGAAAAAAATTTTATATATTTTATAGGTTGTGTCCATGCGTCGTTACTGGTGGCACATGACGCCTATTTGTAAACCATTGCTATATTAGGTGTAGTGTATCACTGATGGCAAACTGTTACTGTTCTTACACACAAAGTTTCAAGTCTCCATAAGTTATATGATTTCGTCTTTGATATCTTAGTGTTATTTACTAAATAGATGTTATTATTTTGAATGTGTTTTCGTTTTAGTGTACCATTAAATTCCACCAAGAGAAAGAAAAAAATCAGTAGGTTAAAATATAATATTACTTAATTGTTTTTAAAATTAAGTTAAAAATTAAAATTATGCTTCTAACATTTCTATTGAACTTAAATTTCTTATCTTTTTAAATTAGGCCTACCTATAAGGTATGCTAGGGTAAAAAAAAACAACAATAGACTAAAATCTAATCTGACTTAGGGTATTTTAAAATGGTTGTACAATACAATTCTAGGTTTAAAATATGGGCGTCATTATAAATAAACTCATATGAAGTAACAATGGGAGTGCCTATTTTGAAAACAAGCGTGCATCACTGGTGACATTCCATCACCGTACCAGCAATTGCAGCGTGAGTCACTAGTGAACGTGTTAACTGAGTTGCTATGTATATAAGGAGTATTCCTAAAAAAATAGTAACCTTTGTAAGTAGTAACAATTAGCTGGATATAAAACTGCTGCAACTTTGTAAAAACGTTTTTTTTGTTGTTATTTTAAGGCAAAAAGCACATTGAGGCTATTATCGTCTCCCTAAATGTAAGTGTGAGTGTAAAGTGTTAAAGTCATAAATGTAGTGTTGTAAGTGTAAGTGTGTGTTAGACTCGGGTACCGTGAGGGACATCTAAATTCTCTCAATAGGTGTAGCTAGTTTGCACCCCCCTGCGGAAAATGGTGAATCCTTGCTTGTAATCGCCATATTTGTATTTAAATTGAAATTTGGCTAATTGTTGCAAAGTATTTTTTTTAATGCCAAATTATGGGATTGTGTGTCAAACTTCACACCAACATCTTTAGATCATATTTGTGTGTGAACCAATTGTAAAATCAAAAAAATGAATTTAGTGGTTAACCATAAGGTGAGTGAAGCCATTATCAGAAAGCAAAATAAATTCAAGATAGAATACGAATCTTTAAAGATACTGTGTTTATAAGAAAATCAACAACACTACTGTAATTCCAACTCACATTATCAAAAAGAGGCAAATCGCAAAGTTTACAATTCACGGCAGCCATTTTTTTAAATGATGTTCTCAGAACAAAAACTATCATGATAATAAATGATTTATTATAAAGTTTGTATTAATCTAGTGAAGCAAATTTATCATACAAAGTAAACATATAAGCAAATCTATGTAAAGTAAATGTCAATGATGTTAGAATGGTTAGTAAAAAAAAGCTAAAAATCTAGTTTATTATATATTTATTGTAATAAGTATCATCTTCTGCTCCTTAATATCTCTCAAGGAAATAATATATATCACATAATACAAGCAAAAAAAAAACTTATTACAAAGTCTCCTAAATTTCAGAAATACCCTGTTTTTTAGTGCTTCAAATTAGATATTAAAAAGATCATTTTTTTAACCTCAGTCATCAATGTTTGACGTAGACTGGACTTAAAATCATCAACATGTATGTTGTAACTATAAAAGAAAATGTGGGAAGTATTGTTCACATAAGGGATTAAGTGAGCAATGTTTGCTACATATGATTGATATTCGTAATATACTGTTCGATGTGGCTCTAAAGCATTGGATATTCTGTTGCACCTGAACTGTACCTTGTAATTATGTGGGTTTGAGACACAGTTATTCTCATTGCTTTATTTTTACCATTAACACTAATCCCTCATCCTCATTAATCTAACTAACTTAAGGTATGGACGTTAAGAAAAAAAATCCCTAACAAGGAAATATAAAACTGAATTATCATATTAATTGTGTTGAATCAGTTTCAATATTATACTTAAAGTGGGTATTTCTGTAATTAATATACACTGCTTATTATCCTGTAATTAATCGACTACTTTATTTTTGCACTATTACCTATATTATGAAATTATATAGGCTAATATTAATCTGCCGAACATTCACTAAGTTACGATTTCATGCAATTTTTACGGGAGCTATTTTGTAACGTCTTCTGTTTACATTGTATAGAGTATAGACAAATTCACTTACTGAACACCTATCATCATCCTTTTAGACCTTAAAGCAATAACCAAGTCAATAAATGGACTGAATAGTTATGAAAGATTTGAAGTAAATATAGGCTCTACTTATTTGTGCTAAGCAACAGACAAATAGTTGATATTGGTGCACGGGATATAGCTAACACGTCAGCTGTAGCTGGCATCGTTCTAAGGGAAAAGTAGGTATGTCACCTATATTTGACACTTGATTATGTTATAAAGCACACATATCAGGCAGTTTTTGGTGTTACCTCTTAATTTGTTAAACAGGATATACTATAATATGAAAATGTCAACACAAATAGTGATTACAAAACCATTCGCTTTCTTCAAGTTGGGTATCTATATGATAACTTGCATATAAAGTAGGTGCTTACGTATAGATAACCAGTTCATTGTTTAAGTTTTCACACAATGTTGTTGCTTCGTAGTGTTAGCTGTTGGCAAGAGATTACTGTATTGCAATATTTTATTTTTTTATCCACTTCATCAAGTTGTAGGACTATGTCTTTAAAAATAATTATGATGCATTTAAATGTGGCATAAAACCTGGATTTTTACCCAGTTCTAAGGTTTTTTACTATACACATATCCTAAACACTAAAAACTGACCTTTTATTTTTCCTACATCTTAAAGCACCATTAGAAACTATTACTGGTTTATTCATGTACGAGTTTGATTTTATTAACAATTACACAAATTTAACATAACTTGTTTTTACTGTTACTTAAAAGTCTTTTTTTATAAGGTGTTATAAATTTGTTGTCCTTGATATGAATCTGTTGTAGCATAATTTTAGACATTTTATTAAAGAATGAAATATACTGTGCAGAGCAAAAAAAAAAAAAAAACACAAAAAACTATGTTTAAAATATGTTAAGTACCAGGTACAGAAGAAATAGATAAAATATTAAGGCTCATAATCAGTTACGCACATCGATTATTCGTAGTAAAGGTTGATACAGTCGTCATTTGATAATTGGCACTTCTATACTGTAATTCATAAAACTCTTTAATTCATACTGAGATGTGGGATCTTTGAAAAATTCTCTATAAATCATAAGAAAACAATGCATTTTGGTTGGTTTGTTATTTAGTACTGAGGAAGCTCAATATACACTCTATAATTCATAGTCAGACCATTCTTTTTGTCTATAAATTGTACTAACTGGTATATTTTTTTGGTTAACTTCCGACTATTGTGCACACTTGGGCTAATGCAGACGATGGGATGATTTATAGCGTATGAAAATGCCAAGCCATCGCCGGGAATCGAACCCGGGTCCTCGGGGTGAAAGCCTAGTACGCTATCAACTAGGCCACCGAGGCGGCTCTTATATTTCTTATTTATACTATGTAAGCACAACATTGTTTACTTGTTGAATCATAAATCTGTACTGTAATCAATGACTCTATACCCCACTCATTTTAAATATATTTCTTTACTGATCAAATATGGCTCATCTGTCATTACAAAATGGAAAAGAAATAACTTAAGAATATCAGATATTAATGCTACAGACCTGGTGAACAAATAAACTGTACTGTTAAATAGAAATGTCATTATATTTGGCCACACAGACTAAATGGAGTGAGACAGTAAGGGTTTAGATGATAAATGATAAGAGAGGCCTATTTATTAGACAGTGTTGTGTCAGTCAGTTCTTATAGAAAATGTTCAAGTGCAATATCGTTTATGTAGAGCTGTTATTGCTTGTTTTTCATGATAATAAGTGCATCAAAATATGCATCCTTTTTCTCTCATGGATGAAAAATGTATAATAAATTCTATATATTTTGCCACCCCCGATAATTCAAAATTTTTTTCCTAGTCCCATTTAAGTACAAAATATTGAGTTGTGACTGTATTCAGTGATATATGTGAACCAGGTGCAACATCAGATATCTTTAAATAACATAACTTGCATGGGGTGCAGACTGTTAAGAGGATTTAGATGTCCCTCACGGTACCCGAGTCTGTAACAGACACACTTACACTTACAACACTGCACTTACGACTTTAACACTTTATACTCACACTTATATTTAGGGAGGCAATAATAGCCTCAATGTGCTTTTCACCTTAAAATTAAAAAAAAAAATTAAGTAACAAGATGAATTTAAAATCATGAGCAGTGTCTGACCTTGAATAGACTATAGAAACATTCACTTTATCTTGAATGGACAATAGAAATATTCACTGTAGGTTTCACTTTTGAATCAAATTCAGGCTTATTTTTAATTTAAACTACCTACTGCTACCGACTTGTTTGATCCTTTATTTAACTGTGGTTAGTTTCAGTAGTTCTTCAATATTTGAAAATACATTATAGCAAGTTTAGTTAGCTCAGCATCATTCATGTTTTTCTTGTCAATAATTCCAAGCATTTAATTATCAACAATATCTTTTTCTTCAAATTCACATGCAGGCCAAACTAGAGCAATTCATTTTCTTTTAGAAAGAAGCCAAAACATTGAATTCTGTTTTTCTGGATCTGTAAATTTAATATATGCTGATAAAAATTGAAGTCCCTTATCAATCCTTGTTGTTTCCCATTCCTTTAATAAAAAGTGTAAATCTTTGTTTATGTTTCATCCAGGCCTCTGCCACATTTCCAGACAAGTTTGTAGTAAGCAAAAAAATTAATTTTTGATATTTTGTAACTTAATTGACTATTTCATTTTTCATCTCTTATATTTTGTTTTTTGTTGTTTGTTTTGTTTTTTAACATCCAACTATTGTGCACACTTGGGCTAATGCAGACGATGGGATGGTTTATAGCGTATGAAAATGCCAAGCCCTGGCCGGGAATCGAACCTGGGTCCTCGGGGTGAAAGCCCAGTACGCTATCAACTAGGCCACCGAGGCGGCTAATTCATCTCTTATATATGCTAAAATAACCTAATTTTTTTAGCAAGATAATCTCAAGTTTTCATTTCTAATACATTTTTCTATTTCATGGTCATTAACTAAAAACATATTGGTGACTGAAAATGATAGTCTTTAATAACAGAAAACAACTCCACATCTGACATAAACTAGACAACTTGGCAGCAGTCGGCAAGGATTTTTTGTTCACCACTTGTGAACTTTAAAATAAATAATAATTAAATAATAAGCACTAAAATTCTATTCAAATTTGTCACATCATGACATACAGATGAGTGATAATTATTTTTTTGATAATATTTTTAATCAGTGTTTTATAGAAAAAAATTCTTTATTCTTTAATCCCTGCATAAGAAATAAACTAGAACATCTGCAATTAAAAATACATTGTTAAAATATAATTGTTATAAGTTTGTTGATACAAGTGTGTATTCAACAAAACTTGTGGCTTGCAATAAATACAATAAACCCAGCCTTGGTATCACAGAGTGCCTAAAGAATTGACCTTATCTTAGACCATATTCTTTTGGCTTTACTATTAAATCAGGTGGAATATGACAGGATTTACTTTATTTATTTCGATAAGTCATTCAAATTGTTTATTATCTGGCTATTGTTGAATCTCGTTTGTGTAGCATTAACCTCTTCTTGTACTAAGACACAAATGTGGTCATTAACTTTTAGCTTTATAATTTGGAAAGAAAAAGTTCCACATTTTCATCAATAACTCCACAAGTGTGTCACTAGTGCATCTGTGGTGTAGCAGGAACTAGGAAACAATATAGGTTAGGACTATAACCTCACAGACAGAAAGACGGGATAGAAATGTCACAGTGCATAGTAAAAGTGGAAAATGGCGATAGTTATTGCCCTGTAATTAATAGTACAATATCAGATAAACGTTTAATTGTTTAACCAATGGATGTAGAACCGCTAAGAAATTTCAAAATTTGTAAATTAAGTAATAATCAAACGAATTCACTAAATTTCAACATGTTAAAAAGATAATAAATTAGATTTACAAAAAATTAGAACAGATCATATGAACACCGAGGAAAAACGAGAAATTTTAAAATTAATTTCTGAATATTCTGACTTATTCCACCATGAAAATAATAATTTGATGCTCACTAACCAAATTAAACATGTAATCAGGACAACGGACACAGCCGCCTTGGTGGTGTAGTGGATACCATACTAGGCTTTCACCCCGAGGACCCGGGTTCGATTCCTGGCGAGGGCTTCGCATTTTCATACGCTATAAATAATCCCATCGTCTGCATTAGCCCAAGTGTGCACAATAGTCGGATGTTAAACACCAAAAAAAAAGGACAACTGACGAAATACCCGTATACACAAGAAACTACCGAATTAGCTTACAAGAACAAGTGCAAAGACTAAGAGAGGTATTTCATAGATTAAGGGTAGCTAATTTCTAAATACAATTGGACAAAAAGGAATTTTTAAGAAAGGAATTTGCTTATTTAGGACATGTAGTAAACCAGATGGAGTAAGGCCCAACCCAGAAAAAATAAAAGTTATAAAAATTACCCAATTCCGAAAACAGCTAAACAAATAAAGGGATTTCTCGGATTACTTGGATATTACTGAAAATTTATTAAAAATATTGCAAAAATAACTAAACCTTTTACCACTTGTTTAAAGAAAAACACTAAAATTGACCCTAATAACCCTAACTACTTGAATTGCTTTGAAACGTGCAAAAACATATTGACTAACTAACCAATTTTACAATTCCCTGATTTCAAAAAGGGAATTTATATTAACCAGTTACACTAGCAAATTTGCAATAGGAGCAATTTTAAGCCAAGATAAAAATAGAAAAGACCTTCCCATAGCATGCTAGTCGAACTCTTAATGACAGTTAGACTAACTATTCCGCAATTGAAAAGGAATTACTCGCAATCGTATGGGCAACAAAACACTTTAGGCCTTATTTATTTGGAAGAAAGTTCAAAATTTATACAGATCACAAACCTTTGCAATGGTTGTTCTCTATTAAGGAACCGAATTCTAAACTTTTAAGATGGAGATTAAAATTAGAAGAATACAACTACGAAATAAAATATAAAAAAGGTAAATTAAACCAGAAAGCGGACACATTATCCACAATTCAACTGAATGTCACCGAAAAAGTATTAAAGGACCCTCAAAATTCTGTTGACGAAGAATTACAGAAGACTACAGCTGAGTCAACCCAACTGTATTTTCCAGATGTAGACGATAGTCAGTCGATGATAGTAAACTTTGATTTGGAGGAAAAAGATAACTTGGTCAATCAGCAAGAGATCAATGAAGAAAGCGACCAAACCGTTCATTCCAATTTCGAAAGGAATACGCGAGCGAAAATTCCAATTTCTGACGAACCTGTGAATTTTGGAAAAAAACAGATATTTTTGTACAAGGTAGCCAAAAAGCGTTAAGATATTAAAATTATTTCATATTATTTAAAGAAATAAAATGAGATTAATCTTTGAAATTTCAAGAAATAACCTAGAAACGATATTATTAATTTTGTAAAAGAATTCTTAGTACTCAAGTTTAAATATAATATTTATTTTGAAGATGACTTTTTTGAAGAATTTGCAACGTGTATAGGTAAACATTTCAAAAACTGTTAACTTTTATTAGTTAAATGTAACTCTAAATTACTAAAAAAAAACCAATGAGGAAGAAATTCAAGAGATTATAAATAACTATCACTTAAGCAAAACCAATCACCGTGGCATACAAGAAACGTATGAACAAATTAAAAGGAAATATTATTGGCCTAATTAAAAGGGACACATTCAAAATTTTATTAATTCTTGTGAAATATGTTTAAAGTCAATGTAAAATAGAGTACCTTTAAAGCGCGAGGTGAATCTCACGTCTACATCAGTAAGACCACTGCAAACAATCCACATAGATAGCATTTCATTAGAAAAACCAGATTTCTTAGTATCATGGACGGATTCTCTCGCTATGCACAAGTGTATCGTTTGAGAGGCGCACATGCTACCGAGGTGGCTGATTAACTGTTAAGACTACTTTGCATATTATAAAGTACCTGAGTCCATTGTTTCAGACAATGAAACTGAATGTAATAATAAAATAATTAAATAAATCTTGGAATTACAGAAAATTAAAATACATTTTGTAAGTACTCAACACCCAACTTCTAATGGATTAATTGAAAGATTTCATTCCACCCTAATTGAACACATAAGGCTTTTAAATAACCAGGTAGAATTTAAAAACAATAATATTACAAAGAAAGTAAAAATGCAATTATAGTTTACAGTAATAGCATCCATTCAATAACAAAATTAACATCATTTGAAGTATTGTATGGACGTATTGACTCAAATAACATTTTGAATATTGACATTGAAAATCAGTGCACTAATGATTATGTAATAAGTCACAAAGAGAAAACAAAGAAATTGTACGAACATATAAGAGAAACTAACCAGTAGACTAAAGAAAACATTCAAACTTAAAGGAACCAGAATAGAGAGCCTTTACCCGAAATCCCAACAGACATTTATGTAAAAAATTTGCAGAAACAAAGTAAAACCAAAAATAAATTTAACAAAGAAGAGGTGTCTTCAATAAATCAAGAGAGGAAAACAGCTGGAATAAAACCAAGACACCATAATACTAAGTAGAAAATTCATTTATCTAAAATTAAAAGACCGAGGGAATTCAAAAACATAAAAAGTAAAGTCAGCGCTAAATCCTGCTCCAGGTTCCTCCCGTTCCTCGACAGAGCCACTGCCGACCCAGCAGAATTTAAGAATATCTTCAAAAACTTAGGAATGATTCCAATAGGTTTAGGACTGGCAAAACTGATGTCTTCATTTCATACTTTTGTACACTATTTTAGATTAAGTGATTTCATTGTACAGTTAAATAATATTGATGTCTATTACAATAATGTGTTGAATCATTTTTATAGAAATTGTAGCAATAGCCATGCTAATAGTCAAGAAAGAATTAAAAACTAAATTAGAATTTGTAAATGATGAAGTAAAAAATTATCTAGAACTAGAAAAGTTTAGAGATATAATAAACCAATTAAATATTTTGTACAAAATGTTGTTACAAACAATAACTGATATTGAAAATTCATTAACATTCTGCAAGCTAGGTGCACTTCATCCTAGTGTTATCTCAACCAAAGAATTTTATACTGAGATAATGAAAATCTATGACTATTACGGTGAAAGATTACCCATTGAGCCCAAGCCAGAAAATATGTGGGAGTTAGAAGGCTTGATGAAAATTAATTGTAAGTTAGATTCAAATAACATTGTGTATTTTATAAACATGCCTATTGTTGAAAAAACAAATTTTAATATTTATAAGTTATAGTCTTTACCAGCTAAGTATGAATCAGAATTCGTAACTATTATACTTAGCGTCTTAAGAAGCTAATTGGAAAAACTTAAAAGGAAGCTGCTGTTCAACCACCCCCCGGAAGTTTTGTTTAGGGGTGGAGGCGTTATAGAGGCAATAAGTGTAGACTTGGTAGATTTAGTGACAATGTGAAAAAAATGACAATGTAATTTTTAGCATGGTAAACATTTTCATTAGTTATATAGATAATAATTGTAGACAGCTAGATTTAGTGATGACAATGTAGTTTTTAGAATGGTAAGCATTATTATTGTATGAGGAGAGGGAGGAGCATAAGCTCAGTGTTAGTCGAGGTTTCACTCAGTTTGCATCTCAATGAATATGAGACGAACTTAAATAATTATTATAAGTTTTTAAGTGCATATTAAATTCTTATTGTAATTAATAAAAAGTTGTTTTTTTTTAAAGTGAGATCCTCGAAACCATACCATAAGTTATATATATATATTTTTTTGTGTTTAACGTCCGACTATTGTGCACACTTGGGCTAATGCAGACGATGGGATGATTTATAGCATATGAAAATGCCAAGCCCTGGCTGGGAATCAAACCGGGTCCTCGGAGTGAAAGCCTAGTACGCTATCAACTAGGCCACCGAGGCGGCTATATATATATATATATATATATATATATATATATATATATATATATATATATATATATATATATATATATTTCAAAATTTGATGTAGAAACAAAATGTAATATAATAGTTTACTGTAATATCTTGTTTAATTTATAAAAGTCATTCAAGTATGCTATAAAAATGTGATGTAGTATAGAATGAATAATAATTTATGATTATCATAATTTCATATAAATAATTTTAAAAATAGGTTACATTTTATATTAGTAATTTCAAAACGTAATTAATTATATAAATGAATATTTGGTATCATTTTATTATTTTAATAGTAAGAAAATATTTCAGTAGATTTACAACTCCTTCTGCGCAGAACACACATATGTGGACATTTCATTTTTTTACTGTATATTTCAGCATAAATTAAAATTTTAGTTTTAATATTTTTTCTGCATTATTTTATTATTAATGTAGTTATTTTTAAATTAAAAACTATTTTCAGTTATGTAAAAAAAACTGTCGTAGAAGAGGTTAGGATTTTCATTGCCTAAGATAATTTAATTCTTATTTTAAATGTATATTAAGATAAATATTTCAAATTAAATTTTTACTTTTTTAATATATATATATATATTTTTTCAGCCTGGTATAACGTTTGGCAATGTCGGGCAGCTTGCTATGGACTTGTTGATCTCTACTACTCGAGCACACAAGATTGGTTGTATTTGGCATGAAGGGGT
This sequence comes from Callitettix versicolor, assembly GCA_022606455.1. NCBI lineage: Eukaryota > Metazoa > Arthropoda > Insecta > Hemiptera > Cercopidae > Callitettix > Callitettix versicolor. The sequence continues at coordinate 51,476,553 of CM040182.1, forward strand.
TTTGCCTCTTGTTGGCAGTAATGCTATTGACAAAAATGATCTTCCAAATCTCAGCATATCAACTGAAAGTAGGTTTAGTGTTTTTTTCTTTAAAAGTGTATTATAGTTCATTTTTATGTTTGTTTCTTTGTTTTGTTTTTATTTTAAACTTCAGGGCGAATATAAATTTTTAAAAAAATACCGAATGAAGTCTTTGAGAGTTCCTTTAATTATTTGTTCTTTATTCTTTTTGTGGTGTATTTTCAGACTAAAATGAATGTACAAAAGCACTGTTATGAAGTTTGCATTTTACTAAACTTCTCCTGCCTTTAATAGGATACATTAAACAGCAATAACAACTTGTAGAAATCAGAAAATTTATTGAATTAAACAATTTGTGGCATTTTGATAGCTTAGCTAGAGGAAAAGACGTTTTTTTATCATTTCAAAATTTGAAATTGCTGTTATTCAACCATACCTTGAATTATTAGGTTGGTATGGTTTCCCCCTTTGTATCTCGGTTCTTTGTTCGGTATTATTGGTGGAAATCACTATTTTTCAAAATGAAAAATTCACATTTAAAAAATCAAGCATCCTTTAATAGATAAAAAACACTCCTTAATAAAAATATTATCTAGAGTATATTAATTAGCATAACACAATGTATGCAAATTAACACAATAAGAATAAACGAATAGCAATACAAAAAATGTACCAATTGGTTAAATATGAGTTTTCATTTTTGTCAATTTTTGTAATTTTTTCACCAAATCACTTTTTATGAAATACCCAGTAGCTACAAAATATAAAAGTGTGAAAACTACAGACAGTTTGAAAAAAATCGAAAATAAAAGTGAAGTGTATAAACTAGTATTGCAGAAAGGTAGCTAACATGTTTTTCACCATGAAAACAATTAAATGTATATGAGTAATAATACAAACAATAGAAACTTCTTAAAAAATGACTTGAGCCTCTAACACGGTTTTGTATGAAAAAGTTTTGCATGAATAACCTAACACAGTTTTCCATGAAAGTAGTCTAGACAAATTGTAGTGCTTGGCTGTGAGGTACATAAATATGCCAGTTGCAATGAAACGTTTCCTTACCAATTTTGCAATTATTGCCATACTTCGAACATGAATACGATTCTTTAAAGATGCTGCAATTTATAACAAAATTTACAAGACTGTAATTCTAACCTAAACTGATAAAAAGAGGAAAATCACAATTCACAACTTTCACAAATAACGGCTGCCATGCTTTAATAAACATATCAATATATATATATATATATATATATATATATATATATATATATATATATATATATATATATATATATATATATATATATTTACCTAAGTCCACCTATTGTAGTCCATCTATCAAAATACCATCAATTGTAGTCCATTTTCAAGCACTATATATTTCTGAAGCCTGATGATAAATGATAATAACGGTTTGGGTCCAAGTACAAAATATACCTTTCAGTCTTGAATTTCTTTTTCATGAAAAAATATTCATACAGTTTTTGTAATTGCATCTGTCACTTCCCAATCAAATGTGGTCCACAACCATTGTCTGACACCAGGTATCAAAACACCCTTGAATGTGGTCCCACTCGCGTATCATTTCACATTTGATTGTGGGCCAGAAGCGACAAGTAGTTATATACCTAATTGTGGTCCGCCTGCAGTGTTGCCAGATTTATTTTGTATATTGATGAAGACCTGCTTAGCTTCCAATGCGACATTCGACTCTTTGCGTATGGGTCAGTAAAAATATTATTATTTATTATTCTGAAATATCACGATCTCTTGTTTCTTCTCCATTTTTAGTGTTTTATTGGCAATACCAGTAACCCTAATAAAATTATCCAGTGTATGTTTGTCTATCGGTAACATAATTACTTCTCAAAATGAATAATTTCAAGTGCGCTGGAAATGGGCATATTGTTAACAACTGATTTTGGCCAGTGAGCACCGAAATAGAGATGATGAAGCCGCTTGGCTCAAGCTAATCGAGGCCGGAAAGCGATGTCAACCAGTGGCGTGTGATTTCGCTCCAGGAACAATAACCGAAACTAATTATATGCCAAAAACAAACATACGTACTGTAATGATATTTATAAGAAGTCTTTTGGAAATTGATTTAAAATAACATAGGCTATTGATATTACTCGGTTACAGGCTAGTTGTTGAAGAAAATAGATAAATTAATAATATTTGAAGGTAAATTGAAATAGATTATTTGGATAAAATAACTATAGGCCCTAATATAAATCAAAATTGGAAAGTAATAAATGAAGCCGAACTTGTTACCAAAAATAGGTTAATAACCTGCATGTATTCATTAGTATTTAATTATTTATTTAATTAAAATTATTATTTAAATTATTTAAATAAATTAAATTATTTATTTAGTATTTAATTAGTAAACCTAATTTGCAATATTTGCAGGTATTTGCTAGGTATTGAAGTAACCTGTAACTAGAAATATTTATAATAAATGAAAATAAAAGATTAATTAAAACACAAAAACATATTCAACATATAACAATATACTTGTATTTTGTGACATGGTATTCAGTTATTTAGTAGTTCTGTGAACTGTAGGCCTCAATCAGTATGGGTCAAAACACAAACATTAGTTGTGTTGTTATGTAAACACCATCGACCTTTATTGTTTTTCAAGACATTCAAAAATTATCTAAAGTTATTAAAATTGTCAGATTTAGAATACCTTCATGAAAACCTTTTCGCTGGATACCCCACTTGATAGGTTTCAAATAAAAAAATATATCTTATCGCATATACTGGGCATAAACAGCCATCGTGCATTTTGAGCGTTCAATTTTTTTAATGCGCATTGACTCATATTTTACTAAAGTAATGGATTTCAAAGCCTAACAACTTTTTAAAAACGATATTAACAAAAATTACGAAAATACAAAAATATTTGTCACGATGCCCCTGACACGTTAAGGAGTCAAAAATATTACTGACCGTCATCATGCGGCCCATGGCACTGAAGTTTTTAAATTTGGAATGTACTAATCAAGATCTTTCGTTTGAGACCCTAATTGATAGATTGCAATTTTGAAAATTCCAACCTATATTTTGGGCCGCTATGAAATCTTACATTTATGAGCCTTGAGTTTTTTAAAAATGTGTAGTAATTCATATTTTACTGAAGTAAAAAGCTTAACAAATATTTGTAAAAAGATTTAAAAAATATGAAAACAAAACCAAAAACTGTCCTAATGGAGCTCATGCACTCTAGAGGCACCAAATCTCAAATTTATTTGAATTTCAAAGCTTAATAATTAATTGTTGAAAAGATAAAAAAGTTTAAGAAAATACAAAAATATTAGTCATTGGTCATCTAGCGCTTAAAGGAGCTAACATTTGTTAAATTTGGATTGTACTAATCAAGACCAATAGTTTTATACCCCACTTGATAAGTTTCAAAGAAAAGACAAATATTTTCCGGCCCATAATTTGGGTTATGAAGCAGCCGTTGTGCATTTTTGGGACTTGAAATTTTTTATGTGTGTAGTGTCTCATATTTTACTCAAGTACTTAATTTCAAAGCTCAACGACTATTTGTTAAGAAGATAAAAATAATTTACAAAAATCGTAAAAATGACCCCCATGGGACCATCAGCAAATGCCCTTCATGTCGTATACGGCATTTGCTAAATTTCATCAAAATCGGACAAAGTGTTCGAAAGTAATCGCGTAACAAACAAACAAACCAAAAGCAAGATCATCGAATTAAAATATAGACTTCACTTCCTTCCTTCAACTTATACAGAAATTAAAGTAAAAACTGGATCTACTAAAAAAGATTTTCGATGTACTATAACACAGCTGTTCAATACTTCTTTATAGGCTAGAGCCTATAAAAAGTATTAATTTAACTAATGTTATATTACATCGAAAATCTAAGCGTAAGTAGTTTATCTATGAACTGGTATATTTTTAGTAAATTGATTTAAGCGGGAAAAGTAATTTATCTATGTGATAGTTATAAAGGCTCTTGAAAAGTCCTTACAGCATATAACAAACATATAAGAATTAAATAATAATAAAATTATGATGTTAATTATTACATTCAATCTACAAGCCTAAACTATAAAACCAGTGCTGGAAAGTAAAGTTAATAATCACAAGTGTGTTAATAGATTGTATATCTTAATTGAAAAGAGTGTCTTCATTTTTTTAACAGAAATGTGACAGCTGGAAAGATAACTTTGGTAAATTAAATATAGATGCAAATGCTTGAATTATCCCTGTTGGCCTAATAATAATTTGTCTACGAATCGTATATTTTTCTTATTATTTATTTATTTACTGGTACAAATTTCCAATAGAAGGTAATAAATTGTTAGCTTGGGGATGCTGCTTAGAGACTGGAGGAATGGGTTTTGAATAATGATGTACTAAGTGAATTTCAGGCTGGTTTTAAGAAGGGTTATAGAACTTGTGGTAAAATTTTCAGTCTTACAAATATTATTAAGATGAAGTTAAGAGAAAAAGGTGAAAACTTTACTGTTTTTGTGGACTTCAGGCGGCGTTTGACTCTCAATCTGACAATACGTGTTCTATAATCTTTATTCTAGGGGTTTGTTACAAATTTCTTGAAGTCTTGAAGGTTTATATATGGATAACTTGAGGCCAGTGTGTGGACATCTGGCGGCTTGAAAAATAGTTTTAGAACAGAAAGAGGCCTAAAACAGGTATGTTTATTAACTCCTCTGATTGTTTCCCTTATACTTGAATGACATACATTTTTAGGCTTTTGGAAGATGGTGTTCTTTTAGCAGGTGTTAAAATAAATTCTTTACTCTATGCAGATGATATGGTTGTGATAGCGGACCATCCGGGAGTTTTGCATCCTATGATTGATAATTTAGCGAAATACTGCAGGCTTTGGAGTTTTACATTGAACTTGGCGAAGTCTAAAATAATAGTCTTTAGAAAAGGAGTAAGATGTCTAAGAAGAAAAGTCGAATCTGAAGGCGAAAAAATTAGCGTAATAAATAAAGAATATAAATACTTGGGAGTATGGCTAACATCAAAATTGTCTTGGAGTAGACAACTACAAAATTGATTAGGGTGGCAAAGTTTAGAATACATGTCACATATAGTAAAATACTTAATAATAATAATATCTGCAAAAATGGAAGTATTTAATGCCGTGTTTAGAACAGTGATTTGTTATTCACCTCAAATATGAGGCTTAATGTCATTTAAGTTAGGGTAGAATTTACAAAGGTTTTTATTAAGAAGCTGTATTGTTTGCCAAAAATATCAGTGATTTTATCGTATATTTAGAGACAGAAAAGAATCAGATGTTTTTGTATACATTGGGTTTGCACATTACATTTTTCAAAAAGTTCTGTGTTTAAAGGACCACAGGTTGCCCAGGCAGAAGAGATCATTAAAAAAGTAATTTGGTTTAAGGAGTTTAAACTTTTATGTGGAAAACATAATGTAGATTTATATAAATATCTGGACAGTAATAAAATAAAGTTGAAAAAAGTAATAAAATATGGCGTAGAAAGATTACAAGATTGTATTAAAACAGTTCTTAGGAATAACTTAATATTTAAGACACAAAATTCAAGCATAATTTTTATAAAGAATTAAATTTTTATTTAAAAGAAAATAACTAAGCATGTGATAGTAATATTTTACAATTTATTTCTTGTATTTTTAAGTTAAGATGATAAATGTAAATGTTAGAGAAGAAAGGACTAAGGAGACATATATATGTTCAATAGCCTATGCAATACGTTAAAAATAGATAATATTTATTTGGCGGTTTGTCCCAAAAAATACTATCTGGCGGTTTGTCCCGGCATTACAAGAATTTAAAGTAAAATGGTTTGGTTCTGAAATATTAAGTAAGAAAGTGTGTATCGAGTATTAAATGGGAAAAATTGGCCAAAATTGGGTATCTTATGAAGCCTATATATATACAAAATGTTTAGTTGATATAAATAATATTAATAGATGGGTTATTGTATTGATTATAAATTTTGAATGGTTAATGCTAATTGTATTTTGAGAATATTAATGTAGGTAACACTCTACAGCATCCATGTACCTGAGTTTTTCTGTATGTAATTAACAAATGTATTTATGGATTTTGTAGTAAATAAACTCATAATAATAATAATAATAATAATATATTTATACATGAAACAATATAAAGTATTACAAATAAAATATAATACAGTAATTCACACATATATGCAAGCATTATAGATCCACATTCATTGATTATACACATTTAAAAAAGTTAAAATTAAAATTTCTCAAATATTAATAGGTTAGACAGATGTAATGGAAAGATCTGTCTCACAGAGCTTTAAAAGGGACTTACGAGATAGAGCCATCTAGTTACCCATGCAAATTCCAACAATGCGAGTCTTACGAGAAGACACAAAAGCGAGTTTCGACCTAGCTAACTAGGAGTATTTACTTAAAAAATAATTCATATATTTACATTCTATCATACCGGTATCTTTATTTTTTCTTTACGATGTTATTGATGTATGTATACACAGATGTTAGCAGTCGTTTCTGTAGGACTGAACTTTTTACATACAAGTCCCTAATGTCTTTTCTTCTAGGATTTATACCATTCACCATAAGTTCACCAAATTGGTCAAAAATTGCTTGTTTTCTTCACTTCCCCACACAATAGTCATATTTCTTCTCCTACCCTTCTTGGTTTCATGTACAAAGTTCTCTTCATCTGACTCGGATTGGTCATTTTCCTCAGCTGGATCATAGTAATGTTCTTTTGTTGGTGTTACTGTTTTTAATTAGTCTTCTTTTACACTTTTTGTTTTGGCGTACAGGACTATCTTCTTCTTCTTCTGGCTCGGAGCGGTAATTTTCTTCTGCTGGTTTATAGTCCCGATTGGCTGTTGGTGTTACTTGTTCTATACTCACATTGTCAAAATTCGAAGGACTTATTTCAGACACTACAGATGGTAATGACAATAAAGATAGGCTCAGTCCTACTTTTTGGCGATTTTTAAAAGCTTGCTACCTATTTTTGCCTTTTCTATTACTGAAAGAGGCAATCTGTAAGTGGACTTGTGAATTTGAAGAGTGTGACCCATAAAAAAGCTAACTGTTCTGTAAAGTGACCATCTGTATCGTGTATCTGTGATATGGTTGCAATATGGTGCCGCAATCCAGTTGCTGTGAAATGAGAGCGGTTTTTAATCCAAACTTATTTGCAAATTCAGATATAATTAGTGACCCATCAAAGGTTAAGTGAGATTCAGGCCGAGCAAAAGTAGTGCAGAACCATCACAAGATAGTTTCATTATTGCTCTATATTGAAGAAGTATTTCAATACCTTTCTTCATAATGTTTGTTAATAGAATAGGAACTTTTTATTATTCTTACCTGGCACATGGAAAACAAATAGATCGTTGTAGGCTTGTTTTTCTTCTTGTGATAAAATAATGTCAAATGGATTGTCATATTCTGCATCATTCTCTAGTGCTGAGTACTGCTCAAGAGTAGCTCTTGTTACTTCTCCTGGTGCGCCGTCGACATAATACTATAATGTCTGCAATAATCACCTTACAAAGGGCCTCATATTTATGAACAGTAGGATTGTTATGCAAGGATTGAAAGAGTGGATCATAGAGCTTTTCCAATTCTGAGCTAACCAGTGCTATGTCCTCATCTAGAAAGTCGCACTTCTAACTTTTTGCATGCTTTTTTTCCTGCTCTTTTCAGCATTCGTACCTATTTCAAACCTCCATTCCACTCGCATTAGATGTTGAAATCGTTCCATTTTGGATCGAATTGTATGGATTTCTTCTTCAGTTAAATTATCACTTTTGATACTTTCAGACAGCAAAATGTCAGAGCAAGCTTTCAGAGAAGAGCAAAAGCGATGAGATATACTTACTACACCTACAGTTCCTGTGTTGTTGTCAAATTCACCTAGAGTTTGAACTCCTTTAATTAAACAATCAAAGTTGTGTGGTTGAATACAATCTTCAAAACATGTTATATTCTCGTTGTCTTGTTCCATTTCTATAAATAGTCGAGATAAATCCCTCATTTTTGTTGAAACATATTTTCGGTGCTGCTGTTCACGGTGGTTTTGAAGAGCCTTTTACCAAATTTTAAAATAAGAAGATCAGTTTTAGCAGCGGCGATATCATGTCATTTGACATTTTCATCAAAACCTCAGTTCTAAAACCATCAGTATTATCTTGTTCAGACTCTTTAAACTGCAAATGTGACGGCGTTCTTAAAGCACGACCTTTTGGTGATGTTTCTTTCTCGCCTTCAGTCATTTCCATCAGCTTTTTGGACATTTACGTATATGCAGATATAAATTTTGTCTCAGAATCGATACAAAACAGTGCCTACATGTCGCATGAGTTAAAACACTTGGTTTATATGCGTTTTTAGATGGTTGTTTTTAACAATGATCTCACCACTCCATGGCTGGCGCTCATTATATATCAAACTTCCTCGGTTTTTATGACATTTAACGCTGCAGTAATTCTTTTCTTCTTCTCTTTTTCTTCCAAGCCAACATATTTATCAAGCTCTTTCACTTCATTTTCAGTAGAATGGTGGAACTTCACATGCCGTGCAAAATGAGTAACCAAGGTTTGACAGTGCAGGCAAAACCATTTCTTATTTATGTATCTCCTTTTCTTCACCTGAAGCGGATATAAATTTACCTTATTTATGAAATTAACGTGTTCAAATACGTATACATGTAAAAGTAATATTAATTGTTTAAGTATTTGTATATCTACAAGTACTTGTAAATGTATTTGTACTTATTCATACAAAAATAATATACAAGCAGTACTTGTTAATACAAGTCATATAAATATATAAGAATGTGTACAACCACTTGCACTTTTATGTGTTCAAGTACTTGTAGATGTGAAAATATTTATATGAATACAAATAATTGTATGTGTGCAACCCTACACATCAAGTAAAGGTTGCGTAGATTACATTATTAGTCGGTACCTTTTAAAAATGAAAAGGGTGTGTTATAAAGTTAGTTATAATTAAAATATAAGGACTGCTTTGAGTAATCTATATTTCCAAATCTTTTTCAAAACAAATCCTTTGCACCTAAGTAAAATGTAAGCTCTAATAAATTCAGTTTGTTGAATTAAACTGTTGTGGTTATGGATTTGACTTACTTCTTTGTTATCTGGCGCTGAGACCTGTTGTGCGAAATCATTCCGATTATCACAGTGACTTTCATTTGTTACATCTGAAGCTAAGCTGTGCTGTATTAAATCAATCTGATTGTCAGAATTACAAAGGATGAAATCAGAATTGATAATATCGTTTTCTGTTATATCTTCTCCATTTATAGCAGACCCTACAAAGAACAAGTGACTTCAGCAAGCGCTTAAAACAGATACAAGTTTCTTCATTAAATTTATATGGAAATAAATAATTTCATGTCTATGTAGAGTAAAACCTTGATAATTCTAGCCCGGTAATTCTAGACTCCATGTAATCTGAGTGTGTGACTACATGTATGTATATTGTAAAATGTGAGAAAAAACAGTAAGGGTCTGTGAACCCTATCGTCATATTGAATCTACTCCCCATAAAACTAATGTTAACTAACGATGCAAATTACTCTGCTATGTGTTAGATCAAATTATGTTTGATATCTAATTTTAAAGGCCTTGTATGTGCGAATGTGATTTGCTAAGCGCAATAATAAGGCGTTAGCACACCACTGTTTGTATTATCTAATAAATGTAGGTCTAAATTACAATAAGCTGCTACTTTAAAAAAAATTAGTAATGCTTAATGTTATTACTCAGCGATAAAAGTTCCTCCATAGTGCTATTAAAACAATCAAAAGTATAATTTTCCCAGTAGGCTACTTAAAATTACTTACTTGGTGACTCATTTCCTGAATTCAAAGCAATATTGCACATTGTGTTACAAAAGTAGTTCTTCAATAACGTAGGCTGTACGACATTGTCATGTAATAAATAAGATGATGTTTCCATTGGTACAATAGGATCGAAGTTATTGTTTGTTACCTGTCAGAAACAAAAATAATGTCATTAGGAAACTACGAAATTCTTAAATATAATTTATTGAAAATATCCTTAAAATTATAAAAAAATAATGCATTCCAAATATTTTTAAAACATTATATTAAGTAATATTAAGAAACAGTTTTATTGTTTTCTAGGTTTTTTTAACGTCCGACTATTGTGCACACTTGGGCTAATGCAGGCGATGAAATGATTTATAGCGTATGAAAAAGCCAAGCCCTGGCGTGTCGAACCGGGTCCTCGGGTGAAAGCCAATCACGCTATCAACTAGGCCACCGAAGCGGCTATTTGTTTTTGTTTGTTTTTTTTCTAGGAAAACGCCTCGGTGGCCTAGTTGATAGCGTACTAGGCTTTCACCCGAGGACCGGGTTCGATTCCCGGCCAGGGCTTGGCTTTTCATATGCTATAAATCATCCCGTCGTCTACATTAGCCCAAGTGTGCACAATAGTTGGACGTTAAAAAAAAAAATGTTTTCTAGGATAGACTGCATTGAGTGTAAGGGTAGGTTAACTGAACTTTTGAATTGAATAGTAAAACATTTTGGCATCAACTTAAAAGAAACTTTAAAAACAGCATTCTTTGCTGCTCAGTAACATTAGTGCTAAACCTTTCAAATTAGTTTTTTTAAATAAGCAAAACCATAAATTTTACTTACTTCACTTACTAATTCAGATGGGCCTACAGAATGGTTTTGTTGCACTCCAGAAATAGCTGGAACAGAAAATCCACTTTTATTTCTCCGATGGGAATATGCAGGAAGTTCTGCACCTTTAAGAAAAAAAATTAAAGTTGTCTCATTAGTCTCATATAGCCTAATGTAATAAGAAATAAAAATTTCAGTATTAGTACAGATAAAAATTAATTAAAAGTAGGCCTGATACTCTAATAATAATAAGGGGTTCTTTTTGTATCGTTAAGTAATTCCTTTTACAAATAAGCTATACAAATAATACCAGTAAGTACAAATTTAGAGTAAACAAATACGTGATATCAATATCAAGAGTCCGATAGAGCATTTCCGAATGCCCTTATCGGCACAAAGCATAACCTAAAGCTATTACCCTTTAAGAAATGCTGAAGCCAGCTACTGTCGCGTTGTGCGGCCATGAGAATCGCAATAAGTAGGAAAGGTGCTGCATCAACCAGATACTGGCATTCATACATAAACAAACACATACGGCACGTATGCGAAACATATCAGTAGCGTCAATGTAAGGGCCTACATTGACTAATCTTTCATCAGTAATAGATTCTTATTATAACAAATGGATAATATCATTATTGTTATTCACGAACAATCATTTTCTTCAAATTATAACTTTTGTCCTTAGGTACATTTATGCCATAGTAGGCCTAGCATGTTACACTCATAAACACACAGGCATCGCGAAGTCAAAGCGGGGCCAATAAATGCAATATGTGTGTCTTGGGTTTTTAAAAATAATAATTTGATATGTTACAACCAATATTATATTTTTAAAACAAGAAATAAAACCGTATATACACAAACAATGAAACAATATGATTCGGTAACAATGGTCTTAACTTGAGTTAATTGCAGGCAGACAAAAAAATCAGACTTTTCTTACCTTTTAATGGGCAAAAAAAATTTTTGCTACGTAACTTGTAAAAAACTCTGATTTTTTCTTAATAATTAACCTTAGAACATTCATATCTGTAAAATCCTATGTTGCTATCCGTTTAAAGTATTTTTGGAATCGAGACTGCGGACCGCTAGACTGAAATGCAGTGAGTCAGGAATTTGGTAGCGTAGTACTAATCTTGGTACACTTTTATATCAGATCATAGGCAACCTGGTCACATGGTAGTTTATTATTTGTTTGATTTTATCGTCCATAAAGTTTTAAAACGCAGTGAAATTTAAGGGATTTTCACATTTTAAGGTGAAATTCACTATTTAATCACAGTTTTTCACTGTAACCTAAATTCACGGCCTATTCCGCTTGAGTGTCACCCTGTAATTTGTAATGTTACCTTGGATTAAGCATAAATTAAATAATGCCAAAAATTAGTTTCTGCCAAGTGAATGATCCTAAATAAAGGACTTTAGGAGGAATGTTTATGAGATTTGGATCCTAACAGGTTTTGTTGCATTTAAATGTATTAGGCCTACTACAGACAGTTAAAACATATACGAGACTCTAGATTAAATTATTTTGGATGACTAATAAATATGGGCAGGATTTTAAAATTTGCTTAGTAAGAGTAGAATTTAGTGCTTAAAATTGTAGATTTGAGCCACTTTTAGACTAATTTGGTGAAAAAGTACTGAATTTTAAGTTACGTTTTAGGCAGTAGTAGCTTGGGCAAAGTTTTCTAAAAAACTAGATCAGGGAATGTAATTTCTCTCGTGAATTGATTAAAAAATAAAGGTATAAATTTAACAAAAATGATAAAATTTAAAGCTACTTAGAAAAGATTTTTTACAGATATATGAATATCAGGCAATATCAATTTTACTTTTACCATTTTGGGTATTGTTTAGGCTATATTTTCATTTAATCTATTGAATGTTAAGAAAATTCATATTCTGTACCAATTCTGAATGAACTAGGCTAGTTAAAAACTTGTTTGAATTAATGAAAGAAAAATAAATGTGCTGAGCGTGAGCCATACAATTCGGTAAAACAGGTTTTCAATTAGTTTCTAACTACACATTTTGTGCAACAATTTAAATAATAATTTGTTAATAACTTTTTAACAACTGATTTAGCGACATTTTTAAAACTACGAAAGTGTATAGAAATTTACACTGCAAATACTTTACAAGATATTTTATAAGCTGCGTATATAACGAAAAACGTTGGCGTACATCGTATTTATTTAGTATGGCGGCGTGATGTATCTACAAACTACAACGTCACGGCGTTTTCAATCAACTGTCATTTCTAATATTACAAGACTTTGGTAATAAGTTTTATGAAAAAATAAGGAAGTGAGTTTTATTGTTAGCTAAGTTGATCACTGTATTACTACTAAGAATGAAACCGTAGAAACCATTGACTTGTAAAGTACTGAAGGAGTGTTTGGTTTAATATAATACACAAATACCTCTAAAAGATTAAATAAAACATTAATTAAAACAAGTTTAATTAATTACCATCCCTGCAATCGTTTTGAGCCAGTTTGATCTTTTTAAAGTATTTTCAAACTCCTGTAGAACCATGTTTTACCGAATTGTATGACCTACATTCAGTTCGACTAGTTGTTAGGAAATTTGTAGGTTAAGTTAGCAATTTGTTTACTTTTATCAAGGCTAGCTTAATAATTTTAATTGTCTTGTTACCAATTGAACTTTTAATTTTACCTTTAGGTCTCGTGACATATACTTGTAACTTATTCGAAATATTGGGGACTAAGCAAACACATGTGGTTTCAAAAAGCGCTAAAATGCTAAAACATGATCGTATTCATTTTAAATCACACTAATTCATTACTATAAAATAATTTATTTTTATAATTTAGTTATAAAAATATATTTTGGCAACTAAGTATCAAATAAAATAAACTTGATTGTTTGAAAAAGAAAAATATAGGCCTACATTTTTGTGCTTTTTATAAACAATCTTAAAAATGAGAACCTTGAGGTAAAAAAATAGGAAGTTTTTCAAACATAGACTATTTGGACTTGGATGATCCAAAAATATAAAAATATTTTTATAAATTATTTAAGCCTACTCTAATTATAAGCGTAGCTCCAGCGTAAATGATTGATTAAAGATGCGTGTGTACATTAGTTCTAATTATGCCCATGTTATTACAAGTACATCACATAATGTACCTAAAAGAATTTAAAACTGTCAATAATGCCAGTGAAAAACCCAAATATCCATTAAAAACGTGAATTACATTAAGTATAAATAATTAGTATTTATACTTAATTAATTTATACATTAAATTAATTTATACATGCATGACAATAATAGTAAATATTTAAGCAAATCAAAATTATTTCGTATTTCATTAAAACATAAGAACAGTTAAATTTCAGACTTACCTGGTATCAACTGGAAAATTGAATGTACTCTCCTGGACATGGTAACTTCAAAAACACAGTCTGATCAGCACTGCTCGTCTTGATAGACTACTCAACAGAGAAGTAGTAATCTAATGATAGATAACACAGGCAAACTGGCAGCGCCGGAAATAAGGAGCTAAATACCATGAAAACTCCTGCAACGTCATGGGACCACAAATGACAGTGTTTTGACACCCCTAATGTGGTCCAGATTTGTAGTCCTCGTGGACTACAATGACAGGTAAAATGATACTCGCTAGGACCACAAATGGAGGTAGAGGTATATATATATATATATATATATATATATATATATATATATATATATATATATATATATATATATATATATATATATATATATATATATGATTTATTATTATTGTCTCTTAATGTTGAGGTGCAGTTAAGAGTGTCATGACTATAGTTGATAATTAAAAATAAGTTTTGTTAGGGTTTGAAGTGAAAAATAAAACAATTATTGGTTGTAAAGGTGTTATTATTACAGTAAGAAAAAATAGAACTTACAACTTCACAACAAAGGGATTAGTAGTGAAAATATTTCATTTTGTACCATACCGACATGTACTGAGTTTACATTTGTATTAAACTGTTGAAATTTAGATGAATCAAAATCTTGATTTTACCTTAAAATAGTATTTTACCTTTAAGCAAAATTATTTTCTGAAAAAGTCTTTGATGGTTTTATGGGCTAACTTCTTATCTCTGTTGGACACAGTGATATTGCCAACACAGTGGACCAACACTGTAGAAACAGATAATGCGGTAAGAATTTGTCTTGTTATTCATTGTAGGCAAGAGCTGATTAAATTGTTTTAAGCCTTCAAAATGAGATATTTTCTGAATTATCTTGTCAGCATTGTCCTCTATGTCATGAGGGTTGTTTACCATATCAGCAATTGTGTAAGCAAGCTCCATTTTCACTTGATTATACGAGTCGTGAATGGTTGCATTGTCAGTTGAAAGTTCAACAGGTTCATAGGTGCATAGCTAGTTCGACTAGTACAGTGACAAGTTTTTTCATTGTCCTGTTCTGGAATATTTTTTTAGTTTTTTTGGATGCCAAGCAGTGTCCTTCATGAATTTTGTATGGTGGAACATGTTACCCTAACCATGCCAAACAAGAAAAAGAAACTTCTATTATAATCCCAGAATTGGTATTGGCAGAAGTATGATAAAGTGTCAGAACAATATTTCGCATTAGTCTGTGAATCAAGTCTGTAAATTGGTTTCTCATACCACACCTTCCTTACTAGGATGGTTAGAATAGAAGACATGTTAAGACTTAAGAGTGGACTTACACACCTCCATATGGTGTAGGATGGAAACGTATTGGAAAAAGGAGCTTTATAATATAATATAATATAATATAATATAATATATATAATATAATATAATATAATATAATATAATATATATAATATAATATAATATAATATAATATAATAATAAGGTAAGCTTTTAGTATGTGGAATCTGGATACCAGGCAACCTCCAGTTTCAGTTTAGCCTTACCTATACATGTTGGCTTCTGTGACACTTTTCCTCTTAGCTGTTCGTGTGACCTTCAATCAAAACTAAACTAATTGTAATTTCTAAAACTCAAAATCATGCATGATATTCAGAAGTCAACGTGGGAGGTGATAATCTGGGTAAGGAGGAAACTGGGGTTGTACTAAATCCTGTGGAATCTACCAGGTGTGGATTACAGCAGAATTTGGGATTGCTGTGCAGACCCATTCAATCTGAGATAGGTTTTTCATTCCGCAGGAGGCTGAGAGTAGTTCAAGTTAACCTATATCACAGTAAGATAACAACTGCTGTTTTCCAGAGGATGTGTGAGCAAGGGGAACCTGACATTGCTCTACTTTAGGAGTTCTCAACCTTTTTTCTGCTTTGACACCTTAAATAATTTTTTTTATTCCTTACAACCCCGCCCCACCATATGTTTACAATGTGTTGCACAAATATCACCGCAAATGAAGCTTTTATTAGGAGCAATTTAATCATACATTTTTAAAAAAAATTAATTTGTATTTTGTATTATTAGACATACATTAAAGATGTAATTATGTTTATAGAATAAAAATAAAATATCACATAAATACATTATATTTTAATTAGATGGTTGCGGTTAATGTCTTGTGATTATCTTACTTATATCCGGGAAAATATTTGTTAATATTAATCATAAATCACCACGTTCTGATGTCTTAAGGGGTTAAAAATGGAATTTATTTCATTGACCCACAATAGCCCCTTCCCCGAATTCAATCGACCCCCTTCAGAGTTCAATAGACCTTCTTGAATGGGGTCAACCTGGACCCCATTGAGATCCCTGCAGTTCTCTAGATTAAGAACCTTGGGTGACAGGAGGCAGGATAGCAATAGCAGGACTGACTGTAATATCAGCTGCTAGGCTTATATATGTGTATATATATATATATATATATATATATATATATATACACACACGAGGGCTATTTTTTTTTCAAGGTCCGATCGGTCGCAAAATTAAAACCACAGTAAAAATCAAAAATTATTTATTTGTAACAAGTACTTACATAATTACGCTATTTTTCTACATAGTCGCCATTCAGATTTAGACATGTAGCGTGGTACCAACTTCCCAACACCCTCGTTGTAGAACGTAGCCGCCTGTGTTTTCAGCCATGTTTGTACGCTGGTCTGCAGCTCAAAGTCTGTGACAAAATGTTGTCCTCCTAACCAGCGTTTCATGTGAGCAAACAGGTGAAAATCGGATGGAGCCAAGTCCGGGCTGTATGGTGGATGACCAAACACTTCCCATTGAAAAGACTGTAGAAGCGTCTTTGTTGAAGCTGCAGTGTGCGGCTGAGCATTGTCGTGAAGGACAATGCCTGATGACAACATTCCTCTCCGCTTATTCTGAATTGCCCTTCGTAGACGTTGAAGAGTCACACTGTATGAGGCTGCTGTAATGGTTGTGCCATGTTCCATGAATTCCACCAAGAGAACTCCATTTCGGACCCAGAACACAGTAGCCATGCACTTTCTGTTGGAGAAGGATCGCTTGAACTTTTTTGGTTTACTGGGAGAGTGAGAATGCATCAATTGTTTGGATTGTTCTTTTGTTTCTTCAGTTTTGTAATGGACCCATGTCTCGTCCCCTATGACAATTTTGTTCAAGAAATTTTCTCCTTCATTGTGGTAACGCTGGAGAAACGTTAGGGAGGCTTCCATTCTCTGTGTTTTGTGATGGTCGGACAGCATCTTGGGAACCCATCTCGTGCACAGTTTGTGGTACTGAAGTTTCTCGCTCACAATGGTGTAGAGAGCTGACCTTGAAATTTCAGGAAAAGAATCGCTCAGTTCAGAAATTGTAAACCGACGATTTTCTCGAATTGCCTCATCCACTCGCTGAACGAGATCATTGGTTGACACTGACTTCCTTCTCTGACCGCCTGCATCATGAACATCTGTATGTCCTGCTTTAAAGTTTCTGCACCATTGTCGCACTTTGCTGTCACTCATTGAAGTTTCACCGTACATAGCACTTATTCATCGATGAATTTCGGCTGCATTACACCCTTCAGCCTGAAGAAATCGAATTACCGCACGAACTTCACACTTGGCGGGAGGTGCTATTGTTGTAGACATGTTTACGTCCTACCTACGTGAACACAACTAAACAGAAGTGACGCGACGCGATTGACAGCCATACTAGAGACACTGCGCAACACATCTGCACACAGGTTCATCCGATTTTTATGGGAGTTTTTATTTCGCGACCGATTGGACCTTGAAAAAATAATAGCCCTCGTGTGTGTGTGTGTGTGTATATATATATATATATCTTGTAAGTTGGTGGAACACTGCAGTGATGGGGGTTGTGAGCTACGTAATGAAGCTGATGTCATTGCACATAACACAGTGTGGTGGAGCAGGGACACAAACGAGAGAGAGGAGCAAATAGTTTCCTTTATGGTAACATCTAAACTTCATGTTATTAAAAAAGGTAACACCCTGACAACTGTAACAAAGGTGAGAAGTAAGGTTTTAGATCTTACTTTAGGGAGCAATGGCATTTACACATGTTTGCATGTATCTAAAGAGTATCTATGTTGGATGTATCTCTTTTGTTGGATGTATCTATGTTGGATGTATCTCATGAAAAGCCAGCATGTTGCATGTATCTATGTTGGATCATAAGTACATAGTCATGGAGCTCGGAGTAAGTAGTAGTTAGGTCAGTAAATACATTTCAAAATCCCAGAAATACCAAATGAGAGGGGTCTATGAAGTGAGTGTTAAGGCTGACCTGCAGGATCTTAGGAGGCTGATGGGTAACTCGCATGAATGAAGAGTATGCAGCTGGTAGATTGGTGGAGGTAGCTGTGCACTCTTTTCATGAGAATTGCTTTCTTATGAGAAAGGTCACTGGAGTTAATGTGAAGTGGTAGACTCTGGTACTTTCTGAGCAAAGAGGGCAGGTTAGGAGTCTGTTAAATGCGGCCAAGCAATATGGTAACTGGGAGGCCTACAGGTGAGCCCTGACTGAGTATAATAATACTTTAACAAGGACGAGATGGGATTTGTGGAGGAATTTCTATGACTTGTTCTCCAAGGATATGGAGAAGTGGAGCTTGACCGCACTTCTCAGGGAGCACGACTTCACAAAGTCCTGGCCTTGGATCCTTTGAATCCCATAGGGACCCTCATAATAAGTCCTAATAGGGTGTACACAACAACTGGGGAGGACACGCTTGAAGTCCTACTTTCCCGACTCAAGGGATCAGGAATGCAGAAAGGGAGAGAGTGTCAGGTATTCCCTGTAGGAAACCCACTAGGGAGACTGGAGAATCGTAAACCAACATGTGGATTTAGATAAGGCGAAATGGCTAAAAATACCTTTCACCCATTCAAATCGTCAGGTTCAGACAAAATCTTTCCAGCTCTTTTACAGTACGGAGGAGAGTCTCTTGCTCCTACCATGTGAGATTGTATCAAGCCAGCATAGCCACCAGGTATGTAACCCTTGGGTAGTCTTTATTCCAAAGCCAGGGCGAGCATCATATGCTGACTGTAAGGCTTATAGACTTATCAGTCTGACTTCTTTTATTCTGAAAGCTTTAGTGAAACTGATAGATACATATTAGAGGAATCATGATTCCTCTGCATGTCAGTCAGTATGTCTACCAATCAGAACATGGCTGTGAGAGTGCACTTCATAATTTTGTTCACAGATTGGAAGGGACTCTAGAGTCCAAAAAATATTTTCTTTGTGTCTGTCTTGATGAAAGGGCTTTCAACAGTGCCTCCCATTCTTCGATGCTTTATGCCATGTTGAGGTAATAATAACGTATATTATGTATATGTATATAACGTACATGGGGAGAACATGCTGAGTGGGAGGATGTTCCTAGTAGCTAAAGCCCTAGGAAAAGAGTTGGGGTGGAAGTTGTCAGGGGCTGTCTGCAGGGAGGAGTTTTGTTTCTTCTCTTAAGGAACGTGGTGGTGGACTCACTCGGATCTTTTCTCCGAAAGGATGATATACCAAGGATATGCAGATGATATTATAGTGCCAATCCACGGGACGGCTTGGTAATACAGTGGTGGATCTCATGAAAAGAGCCTTATCATTAGTAGAAACCTGGTGTCATCAGGAGAACCTAGGGGGTTAACCTGAGTAAACTACCTGAGTAAACCTGAGTAAACTGGTTTCTTTTACCCATATGTAGGAGGGCTTAAGTTCTTTGGGGAGACAATCCCCGAAGTGAAGTATCTAGGCTCGGAGCTGGACACCAAATTAACCTAGATGCTCATCATGGAGAATCCAACAAGTCACTGTTGGCAGTTAGAAGAATGGTTGGCATAACATGGGAACTGAGACCAGCTGTGATGAAGTAAATCTATACAGGGATCATTAAATACATAGTGTACTATTGTGATGTGGTATGGTGGACTAAGGCCGAGCAGAGGGGGGACCAGAGAATCTCTGACTAAAATTAAGAGATTGGCCTGCCTTTGAACACTTCACCGATGGTGGCTATGGAGATTGTTCTGGGGTTTCCTCTCATTGACCTATATGTCTTGGGGAAGGCACACAAAGCAGCATATAGGCTGCAGGATATTGGAGTCTAGCTATCCTCAACTTCGTGGCATGCTAGAATCACAGAAAAGATTACAGACCTGATTCTAATGATGGGGAAAGTTGATGGCTAAACAACACATGAATTCTTGACCCTTTGATGTCAAGATGATATTTTGGGAAGAAGATTTTTTTTGAAAATCTGGAGACCTAGTATGGTATGCAAGAAAAAGAGAGGCACTGGTGCTGGGGTGTACTGTCTGAAACCAAGGACAAACAAAGCTGTTGCCCTGGGACAGTGTGCAACAGTATTCCAGACTTATGTAATGGCCATTAATAATTATGTTCAAGAGAATTGAAAATGGTCCCTCAAGAAGGTTGTATTAATATTTATACTGATAGTCAGGCAGCAGTCAAAGTGCTTGTGGGTCCTACAATTCAGTCCAGGCTGGTCTGAGAGTGTTGGAAGAAATTCAGTGCTCTGTCCCTGGGAAACCGAGTTACTCTTCACTGGGTTCTTAGGTCTACAGGGGGTTGAGGGTAATGAGGAGGCAGACCAACTGGCTGGACTGGTATCTGCATATGACTATCGGACCCGAACTGGCTTGAGGGATCTCTGTCATTGGCTGGATCTGATATCAATAGGTGGATTAACGAGCAACACCAGGCAGGATGGTATAACCACGGACATTCCCACAGCAAATGCGTTTTAAGTAAGGGTCCTCATAGAAGACTTAGAGGGGCAGCAGACGTCCTTAGGCAGAGCACAACACAGGAAAATCATGGGGCTCATTACTACTGGCCAATGGTCTGAGGGTGCACATGAATAGGATAAGTATATACCACAGAGAAACAGTGTGTAG
This sequence comes from Callitettix versicolor, assembly GCA_022606455.1. Taxonomy (NCBI): domain Eukaryota; kingdom Metazoa; phylum Arthropoda; class Insecta; order Hemiptera; family Cercopidae; genus Callitettix; species Callitettix versicolor. The sequence continues at coordinate 51,497,628 of CM040182.1, forward strand.
GTTATGTAGTAAAAATGAGGAAACTGCAGAACACATAATAAGATTGTAGGGTTCTTGCTAGCAGAGTTCTAATGGCTTCTAGTTTCCAGGGCTCTAGGGAGCTACAGCAGGATGAGCTAGTTAGTGGATTTTGAGAACTTACTAATGGCACCAATCTGCTGAACTAGTACTTTAGTGGTTTTGTTGCTCAGTAGGACTGTTGATTGCACAATTGGCAGTGTGTGGGGTTTTATAATCCCTTCCTGTAGTATATAATCCAATCTAAGCTGCATTATGGTTAGTGGAAAATTACCACCCATTTTCCCATCCCTAATCACATTTCAATCAACCAAATAGAAACATATATTCTAAAAATAGTACAAGCTTTGTATCCATTCTTAATTCTGATGTAGGCCTAATGTATTGTAATTTTTTTAATGGTATTGCCTCGGTTAATTTGGAGCCTTGGTAGACCAGGATTCAGATAATTGTTAGTCTACTGTATATACCTTCTTTCAACCTTGCAAGAATATGGTTTTGTTTGGTTAACAAGGTTTTGGTTTTCTTAATGCCTATTTGTAGATTAAAAATCAGTTCTTATTTACTGTCATTCATAAGTGTTGATAAATTAAAAATGTTCAAGTGTGAGCATGTCCAGAAAGTATGTACCATCTTCTACTACCACTGCAGAGCTGCTATCGTCGTTTCACACACGTGGGTAGTTTTCCTGGTTATTGCCTCTTTACTGATTCCATTACAGTTGATTTTAGTAGTGTTTCCAGTTTTTTGTGTGGATTTAAAGTGTTTAAGGTAATTCATGAACCCACCAACTGTGAAATTCTCTCTGTCCGTTCGGTTTTTGATCACAAAGAATGTTAAGCCAGTCAAAATTCATTGTCAAATTGAAGATGTTTACTTGTGAAAATGCATGAGTGATGAAATGGGGAGAAAGTGGGTTAGGAAATTTAATGAAGGACAAACCAGTGTCAATGGTGAAGCACAGAGTGGTCAGCCTTCTATTGTCAAGAATGATTTGGTAAGAAAAAATGATGAGAAAATTTGTGAGAACAGATGGTTCACAATGACAGTGCTGCAGTCTGATGAATTTCTGCAAGTTTCATGATCTCTTTTGAATGAGTTTGTTTCATACCACTTAGGTTATCACAAGCTGTATACATCCTGCATTCCAAAAATGCTTACTGATTCCACAAATCCCAGCAACTTGGCAGTGCTTTGACATTTCTTACTCTGTACAGTGATGAGGGAGTGAACTTTTTAATCGACATTGTGACTGGTGATGAAACTTGGGTTTGTCATATCCCAGAATTGAAACAGCATACATAGGAGCGGAGACACACTCATTCCCCCAAAAAACAAAAAACTGACAGTGTCAACCCAAAAAATCAGGTTTACCTTGTTGTGGGACATAAAAGGTTCTGCTTGTCAAATTCCTTCCAAGAGGCCAAACCATCAATGCGTCACAATATTGAGACCTGAAGAAACCTTTTGCATAAAAAAAAGGTGAGTGATGCTCTCCAAAGGACCATGGTTTTATAATGATTATGTTTAATGATAATGATTTAATAATGATTTTATTGATGATAATGATTTGTCCCATTCTGCTGATGAGGCTCAAGTTCTTATTGGAGAGTTCCATTGGGAGCAGTTTCAACACTCACCATACAACCCAGACCTGGTGCCACCTGTTCTTGAAGCGCAAGGTAGTAAGCACTTTGAAATTGACGATGACCTGAAAGACTATACAGCTGTGGCTGTCATCATTGGTAGGATTATTCTTTGAGGGAGGACTTGAATAAGTTGATCAACTGCTGTAATAGGAGTTATACTGTGTAGAAAAGTAGTTTAAGGTTTCCTGTTTCATGTGAAAATATTTTTTTCAAAACAGTACTTTCTGGACATGCCTTGTACAAATACAAATACAATTAGCTATTTTTTTGTTTGTCTCATTATAATTACGGTTTAAAATTTATTTAATTTCTTCACTCTATGGTTGTAGAACTACCAATCTATGAACTTTTCAGAAATTATTAATAATTTTGAGAGTTTTCATTTGTCAAGGAATTTAATTGCCGATAGAAGGCTTGCTCTTACTCATATCTTATTGTTTCATTTTATCAGGAAGGCTTTGTTTTGTTCTAGTGTGTGTACGAGGGTCATTTCATAAAAAAATCACATAGTTTTTTTGTTACTTACATTATTTATTTCTGGTAAAATATCTTTTTACATTCCTTCAATATAATTTTCCTGCTTCTCAGTGACAGAGTTCCAGCATCTCGGAAGCTTTAATATTCCATACAAGATACCATCTCTGTTGATCTGTTGGATGGCTCAGATAAGAGCCCCAGAAAGCTCTTTCAGAGATGGAAAACGATGTCCATCTCTAGGTTGTTTCAACTTTGGAAATAAGTCAAAATCTGGTAGACTCATATCCAGGCTGAAAGGAGGATGAGGCAACACCACCGAACCTTATTGTTGGCGTAGCTTTTTGATTAAGACATTCTCAACATGCGGACAAGCATTGTTATGGAGAATGAGTGGTTCAGCGTTGATGAACTGAGGTTGGTTCTTGTTTAATTTTCCTTCCAGATTTTGCATAAATTCATAATAATAAACTGCTGTGACACTTTTTCCACATGGAACTCTGTCTGTTATAATGATTCCTTGATGATCGTATGCAAAGATCATCATTTGTTTGACCGTTGATCAATCAAAATTGACCTCATTGACATTTTTTTGGTTGGGGTAAAGTTGCACCTCTTCACTCATTGGACTGTGATTTCAACTCTGCCTCAAGGTCTCTAAACCAAGCTTCATCAAGCACAACAATTCGATACAAGAATGCTTTACCTTCATTGTAGAATCTTTATTTCAACAAGGTTGCAGTGTCCAGGCGTTTTTACTTCTGTTCACCAGTCAAGCTGTGCACGACCCATCGTACAGAAATTTTTCTCTTTTTCAAATCATTTGTTAGAATTCAGTATACTGATGTTGGTGGAATCCGTGTGATGTCAAAAAATTCCTCAAATGTTGCATGATGATCTTGTTCAAGAACATCAGTCACAAGTTTCACAGTTTGTTCATCTGTTGATGTTTTGGGTCTTCCTGGTCTTTGATTGTTGTTTATGCTCACACAATCACCACGAAAATGATTAGACCACCGAGAAACTACTATGGTCCACTGTTAACTCTCCGCAAACATCATTTAAGCACTATGGATTTCTGTCGAGAGTTTTTCCATGTAAAGTTTCAGTCTTATGTATGCCCTTTGTTACAGTACTTGAGACATGTGCAGCTTCCATTTCAAGGTCATGTTCTGAAAGAACAGAGTATGCTATAAATGAATAATTAGATGCTTCTTCCACAAGCCTTCAGTGGCAACTGACATGATTCACACTGTTACCATGTCATCAACTCTGCAGCCGTGCCAACCTAAATATGATTAAGTTATGAAACATCTAAAAAACTGATAAATTTATCTATATTGTTTACTTACCAAAAGTACTGGTTGTCTCAAGTATGTGTTTCATTGCTTGTCAGCTACTTACTATTAACTTGATAAGGGTAAGGATAATTTTGTTTAACCATATTTTTACTCTGTTCTTTTTCTTTGGATTTAATTTTTGTTTGTAGTGTATCTGTATACTTTCCAGATCTATACTGTGAGTAAACCACAAGCCCCATGCTGAAGTTTTATGCAGACATTAAATACATTTATCCATTTAATATAAGTTTTAAACTGTTTAGTTTATTTTTAAAATGTTTTTTTTTGTTTTAGTATATGCTTATGAAAATAAGAAAAGCGTCTTCATTCAAATCCGTGCACCTATCCTGATGGTAATTCAAGAATTACTTTTACTGTAAAATTTAAGTATTAAGTTTTACCTTGACATTAGTCAAACCAAATGAAGAGCCATTTGATTAGAAAAATAAGTAACTCATTGCAATAGAATCTCATTTCTGGATCACAAAAATTCAGTATTATTAAATTTTCATTTTATTTATTGTTGCACGTTTCTGCTACATTAAATATATAATAAAAACTCATATAAGAAATCAACTTATTTACATGTATAATAAAGGTAAAAAAAAATAACCATACAAAATTAAACAACTAAAAATCAAATCTGGTTAATTAATTAAATTAAAAATTAAATGTATAATTTTTACTTAATATATTTCTCCTTTTAAGTGAGAACATGTTTTAGGTTTAATGATTTGAACAGGTAAACTAAAAACAAAACATTTTCTTCATAAAGAAAAAAAATTAAAAAGAAAAAGGTAGTTGTTTACAAAGTACACTACTTACGTTCCTTTCACCACTATACTGTGTTGGTTGTTAGAGCTTGTTTTGGATACATAAAGATCGGCTAATGCATCCCAACAGCAATGGTGATCCACTTCTCTGTCTTATTGTTATGCTGTCTTGGTGAGTGATTAAGTTATTTTGGTTTCATGAGAATTGGCTAGCTTTAATTTGTATCATGATGAAAATGATGACATTTACACCCGAAGTCGCGCTACCGTTTCTCTTTTGTCTCACCACTAAAGAATTGGATATAGTGCTGTTGAGTGACAAATTGTTAATCCAATAAAACTGCAAAATTTGCAATCCAGAGCCTTTACTATATTTTATGTAATTCTAATTATTGACCAAGCGGAGCAAGGTTTCTTTTTCAACCTGACAGTTTGGCATTTGGTTTGTGTATTTGTTACACAGTTGTAGCTAAATGCATTGACCAATTGTTTTGAGATTTGGTAAGGAGGTACATTCTATAAACCCTGAACAACGTATGTGTAAGATTTTTTCCTATTCACTTCCGTTTCAAGGTGGTGGCCTCTGTTTTACAGTGTATGAGTGTATACAGTTTTAGTCAAACATTAACCAAGTACTTTGAAATTTGATATGAAGGTACTTTGTAAAAGCCCAAATGACATATGTGTAACATTTTTTTCATATTTATTTCTATTTCAAGATGGAGGTCTCTTATTTAATGATGACAAGTGTACACAATTTTAACCAAACACATTGGCTAATTGTTTTGAAATTTGGTACGAAGGTTCCTTGTATAAGGCCTGAAAGACAATGGCTAGCCCTGATTCAATGTTGCAAGTATAGTTGCTGGTTGTTTCCTTTAAAACAGGCTGAACGGCAAAACCAATCGTAATTTTAACTGCTTCATGATAAAACAGCAAAAAATTTCCAATAAATTTGGTTCAATAACATTTTTTGTAAATATTACAGTTACTGGTTAAATTGGCGGAAAAGTTATTAGCGCTGTCATGGAGCGCTTTGTAAATTAAGTATACACTGTGAGGTCTACTGTTCTTTGAACTACTAGTCTTAGTTCAGATAACTGGTTCTCACATAATTCGCAAGTATGTTTTCTTAACTTTTAAAATATGTGTCTTAATATTAATAAAAACAATGTATGTTATATTTCAGCAACTAGAGGAAAGCTTCCGACAAAGTATTTTTGACTGGTTAATCGCCCATGGCGTTAAGAGCTTGGTTGTTTTAGTAAGTGCTGAGGATTTAAAAATATTTCCATCTCAAAGAGAAAATTCAGAATCCATTCGATTTTATGGTGGTGTGGCAGCTGATAATGCTATTATTAATCTATTGAAGTAAGCAAGCAAAGCCTATTTGCAATCTTGAGCATACTCTGTTGTAAGCTTAATGTAAATTAAAATATAGCAATTATTTAAAAAGTGGATTAGAGGTTATAGTTGGGTTGATTTAAATTTGTAATGCCATTTTGGAATTTTTGTAATGTTTAAATACTCTTTGTAACTGTAAAAGCGTAGAGTAGACAATTGTGCCTCGTCTTGAAATCTGTACTGCTGTATTATGAATACATAATAATGACTTTTGTGTCATTACCAACTTTATTATTGTGTACAGTGTTTTCCTATATATAAGCATTTGATAAACGTTCATATTTCTCTATATAAAAAAAATTCTTCAGTTTATTGGATACATGTTTAGTTCCATAGTTCCAACATTAAATTTGTGTTAAGAGAACTTTTTACCATTTTAAGAATCACAACCTCTTAATTTTTTCATTTTGGATTGTAACAATAAGTTTTCATTTTGGATGAAGAACCTAATAAGTTCCTCATCTGGAAAGCACGATTAATTTTCTATAGTATAGTTAACTAAACTATTCTATACGTTATAAGTAATTGATTTAAAACATAACTTTCTTTTAGAAAAATCCTTTTCTATTTCAATTTGTATAGTTAAAAGCCGGCGGAGGCAGCTGAAGTAAACAGCTGATGGGCTTGGCGACCCCACCATACCTCTAGCTCATTCTACTCTCACTCATTTACTCCACATACACACAACACACACACACACAAACACATACACACCCGCAGGGGGGTGCAGACTAGCTGCACCTATTGAGAGGACCTAGACGAACCTCGCAGCACCCGAGTCTAACACACACTTACAGCACCACACTTACGATTTAAACACCTTACACACACACACACGTACATTAAGGGATTTGCTGTTCTTGTTCCGTTATGTCTGGGAGTGGCAATGTCTGGGCTTGGTTTCCTTTGGCTGGGCCAAGTATGTGGAACCTGATGTGTGCCTAGCACTGCCGAGGACTGCTGATGGGACAAGTGCTGGAACCGAGCAGCCTATAGGCGCGTGGCAAGCACATGGGTGTTGAATTATGGGTGTCGAAGCCTATGATTGGGTCTACCGAAACAAATGGTTGCATTCTGTGAGTACATAGAGGGCGGCTGCCAGTGGTCCTTGGGTTTGGGGAACCGTAACTGTGTACCGGAACCCATTCCTAAAATATTCTGGAGTGCTGACAGACATGTATTTCGGCTCCAGGATATCTGGAGGTCCCCCCAATTTATTGGGGATTCTCGCTTTAGTTCGAGTATCCTGAGCTACTGGTGACGTTTGGGTGCACCCTATACCATTTGTTCGAGATATCAACATTCATGAATCGCTTGGCAGAACTAACCATGGAACATACTAACAACGCCAACACCAGTTTAAAGAGACATTGTTCAATTATTTCAAACGAGTCTATCAGCTGAAAATGACGAAGGGAGTTTAAATCCAGAGTTACCAACACCTAAATTTTTAGTTTTTAGTAATTGGAAGGAGCAGATCTCTCAAAGACATCGCCCTTTCTCATACAGAAAGCAATATCAGGTAGAGCAGGATCTGTAGCTTCTATCAAGAAGCTACAAAACGGAACTCTATTAGTAGAGACTAAAAACGAGAAGCAGAGCTGCTCGTTACTTCAAATGACCTCCTTTTTTGAACAGGTCAAGGTTTCTGTAGTGGCCCACAGGTCCTTGAACTCGTCAAAGGGGGTGATTACTTGTAGAGATCTTCTGCACACTAGTCTCGAAGAGATTAAAACAGAGCTAGCATCGGAGGCTGTTACTGATGTGGCACGGATACTGCGTAATGACAATGGGCAGAAAGAACCTACTGCCTTGTTAATTTTGACTTTTGCGAAACTGACATTACCCGAATACATCTATGCCGGATACCAACGGCTTTCAGTGCGACCATATGTCCCGAACACTCGACGTTGTTTTAAATGTCAGAGCTTCGGTCATGTGAGTTCCTCTTGCGCAAAGCCAGAGGTATGCGGCCAATATGGAACGAAAGGCCATGGTAGTGATGGTTGCAGGAATGACGCCAAGTGTCCAAACTGTGGGGGCGATCATCCTGCTCGATCGTTTAGCTGCCCAAAGTTTAAAGAAGAAAAGGCGTTGCTGTCATGGCCAAGGATAAACTTTCGTTGTCTGATGCAAAAAAAAGGGTTTAAGGTCGGCAGTCGAAGGCAAGTCATTTGCTGCTGTTGCATCCAGCAATAAGCAGTCATCATGTGCCAATTGTGCCGAGTTAACAAAAACTGTTAAAATATTAACCGATCAAGTAACTCAGCTGCTAGCTCTGTTTTCCTCTGGTTCTGCTCCTGCTCCTGCTTTTCCACCAGAGAAGACCGTTTCTACAGTTTCATCACGTAGTCCTGATACAACAAAAACTTCAACAACAACCGATGCAAGCCAGACTACAAAAAAGGCTGTAAATAAAAAACCTCTTCTGTCTAAGTCACAGGTACTTAAGCCTGTTGACAAGAAGATCCCTCCTGGCCTTGAGTATTTTTTAAAAAAGAAATCGAATACTGCTCCTCCGTCAGTTGATGAAATAAATAAAAATTCTAATATTGCAGGAAACAAACCTGTTAAGAAAATAGGAAAAAGTTTTAAAGGAGGTCCCACTGCTAAACCTCCACAAATCAAATCCAAAAAATCATCTGACTCGGACATCAGTCACAGTAGTGATTCGATGTCTGTAGAATATAATACATCAAAATAACTATCTGAAGAAAGTAAATTGAATCCTGTAATAAATTAATCATTTATATATAATTCAATGTCTGAAACTTGAATGAAAAGTAATATCATACAATGGAATATTAATGGAGTAAGGAGCCATATTGAAGACCTAAACGTTCTTGTGAGAGATTCGTCTCCTTTAATAATATGCCTTCAAGAAACGCACCTTCACGAATCTCACATTTTCAACTTTAGGGGTTATTCTGTTTTCAGGATGGATTTCCACGCTGAAGAAAGAGCCAGTGGTGGTATCGCTATCCTGACTCATGACTCAATCGCATCGGTTCCTGTAAACATAGTAACTCAACTACAAGCTGTTGCCTTTCAGACTACCGTTCCATTCAGACTTACCTGCCGCTGAGCTATAATTTTCAAAATTATGAAATGTATGATTTGATATCCCAGTTGCCACCGCCGGTCCTACTAGTAGGCGATTTTAACGCCCATCATACATCCTGGGGTTCGTTATCCTGCAACTCAAAGGGAATAAGTATTGAGAGAATACGGGCTACTTTAGATTTGTATCTTCTTAATGACGGTTCACCCACGCATTTAGCAGCATCCACCGGCGGATGGACAGCTGTTGATTTGTCATGCTGTAGTCCAGTTTTGGCGACAAAGTTTGAATGGTCGGTATTACCTGATCTATATGGCAGCGATCATACTCCTATTAATATTACCTTTCGTAACCTCCCTGTTATGAATCAACGTTTGCCGCGTTGGATTATTAAAAAAGCGAACTGGGAAGAATTTTCAAAGAGATTCGAATCACCAGATATTGGACATCGTACGTGTATCAATGCCATAGTAGACAATTTCACAAAACAAATTTTATGTGCAACAGAGGAAACTATCTCCAAAACCTCCCCACACCTACCACGTCCACCAGTCCCTTGGTGGAACGATGAATGTAAGGCCATACGCCAACGTAGAAGAGCTTTAGTAGATTCAACAAAAGTCTGACGAGTGAAAATCTCGAAAGGTATAAAATTCTACGAGCCAAAGCACGAAAAATTTTCAGGCAGAGTAGGAAAGATTCTTGGACCCAATATATCTCAACAATATCTAGGACAACGCCTCCATCTATTGTTTGGAAGAAACTTCGTTCTGTTTCTGGTGCATCTAATTTATTGATGGGACTTAAACAGACAAACGGAGAAATATTAACTGATTGTTCCGATATTGTAAATCTTTTAGGGTCATCTCTTGCAAGCTTTTCTTCTTCTACCGCCTATAGCAGTGCCTTTTGTCGGTACAAAAATGAAATTGAAGCAGTCCCGTTCACCGTCGGCAAATCTGGAGAATCTCCTTTGAATAATTTGTTTACTTTGCATGAGCTAGAATCTGCACTATCGTGTACTAGAGATTCAGCTCCCGGTCCTGACAACCTTGTTTACTCCATGATTAAAAATCTTCCAACGTCAGGTAGGCTTTCTCTCCTCGAGATATATAACCGTATATTTGAGGAGCATACGTTTCCTGACGCTTGGTTGGAAGCAGTAGTAATTCCTATTCTTAAGCCAGGTAAAGATAAAACTGATCCAAGTAGTTATCGTCCGATCTCTCTTACCAGCGTCCTTTGCAAGCTGTTAGAAAAAATGGTAAATCGTCGCTTTGTTTGGTATTTAGAAACTAATAAATTACTATCCAAAGAACAGTGCGATTTCAGAAAAGGACGATCTTCGATGGATCAGTTGGTCTTGTTAGAATCTGCAATTCAAAATGCCTTCCTCTTGCGTCAGACTCTAGTAGCTGTTTTTTTCGACCTAGAGAAAGCTTACGACATGGCTTGGAGAAGGGGAATTTTGAACACATTAAAATCATGGGGTATACAAGGCAGGATTCTGTATTTCATCAAAAACTTCCTCAGTAATAGGTATTTTAGGGTGCGTCTTGGTAGTACGCTATCAGATCGCTTCCACTTAGAGAATGGTGTTCCACAGGGGAGTGTACTTAGTGTTACTCTGTTTGCTATTGCAATCAATAGCATAACATCTAATGTGCGGTCCCCTGTCGGATGTTCTCTCTGTGAGGACGATTTTGCTATTTACGTAAGCACCAGAAACATGGCAACAGCTGAAAGAACCCTTCAGCTGGTAATAAATAGGTTGCAGTCCTGGACGAGAACTACTGGCTTTAAATTCTCCGCTGCTAAAACTCAGTGTATTGCGTTCAGTCGCCGTAGACAGATCCAAGCTCCGTCGTTATATCTTGATGGTATACAGCTTCGGACTTCTCCATCTGTTTGATTTTTGGGTCTAATACTCGACGAAAGGCTCTCCTGGAGCCCTCACGTGCGTGATTTAAAATTACGATGTAATAAATTCCTCGATATGTTGAGGGTTCTTAGTGGGTCTCGATGGGGCGCTGATAGGACCAGTATGCTGATGTTTTATCGTGCTGTAATTCATTCGCGAATTGGTTACGGTAGCATTGTATATTCATCTGCTAGACCATCGATTTTAAAGAAACTAGATCCGTTCATAACTCTGCAATCCGTCTTGTTTCTGGTGCTTTCTGTTCAAGTCCAGTCGTGAGTGTTCACGCCGATGCTGGCGAACCATCACTCTCTCGTCGAAGATAGCAGTTACAATTAAGTTACGTATGTAATATATTATGTAAACCATGGCATCCTGCTCATAATACCGTTTTCCATAATCAGTTGCACCAACATTATGAATCCCGACCGCACGCTACAGCCCCTGTTGGCATTAGAACAAACTGTGTTTTTGAAGACTTGCGTATTGAACTACCCCAAATGTTTGAAAGATCCTTTTGTCTTGTCCCTCCATGGATAATCAATATGCCGACCTTCGATTTCTCCTTGTGTACATACCTGAAAGACAGCACTCCTAACATCGTGTATCAACGTGAGTTTTCTCGACTGATTAATTCATATCCATCTGCTATATTTATTGTTGGGTGTGCGTTTTATTCACTGGACGAAACGTATAAGTATGGATTAGCCTCAATTTGTAGTGTCTTTACTGCCGAACTCTTTGCCATCTTAAGGCTCTGAACACTATTGAATTCGATAGTTTGCATTACGTAGTTTGTTCTGATTTAGAAAGTGCCCTCCAGGCAATCCGGGATATGTATTCGGTAAACCCTCTGGTTCAAGATATTCAGTGCTCTGTCCATAGACTTGAACTACGAGGTGCTAAGTATCATTTATCTGGATTCCTGGTCACTGTGGAATATTTGGAAACACTGCAGCGGAAAATGCGGCAAAGGAAGCAACTTTTCTGCCGCCATGCACTCAATGTGTAATTTTGTATGACTTTCTTTGTCACGTAAAACATTTAATTCTTCTACAGTGGGAAAATGAATGGGCAGCTAGAAGCAGTAACAAATTGAGGCTAATTAAAAATACTGTTCGTCCTTGGGGGTCGTCAATACGTGCAAGTTGTAGAGAAGAGGTGGTGATCACCCTCCTTCGCATTGGTCACTCCATGTTAACGCATGGATTTCTGCTGGAACGCGGGGACCCACCTGAATGCGAGTTCTGTAGGGAAACCATCACAATAAAACATATATTGCTCGATTGTGATGGTTTCCAAAATGTGCGTGTTATGTCTGGTCTGAGCAACTGTTTGCAGACGATGTTGGGAGATGGTGCCTCAGCCGTTGACCGGGTTCTATACTTCCTTCATCGTCTGAATGTTTTAAATAAAATTTAATATATATATTTTGTTATTTCTTGTGTTATTTTATTTATTTATTTTATCTAATAACTTTATTTCTTTTATGTTTATATATACTCTTACGAGTTGTTATGAAATTTTATTCATTATTAATTGTTATTTAGTTCATAAGTGTAATATAGCTATACCTGTTATTTAAATTTTTAATTTATTTTTACTATTATAGTTTGTTGTTGTTGTTGTTTTTGTTGTTGTTCTCATCTTACTTAAGTAAAATTTTGTATAATTTTTTTTTTTTATACTTTCATTTTGCGTGATGGCGATGATAACCTGAACGGTTTTTCGCCGCAAAAAAAAAACAACAAAATGTATAGTTAAAAAAAATATACAAACTTTGCATAAGTTGCCAAATTATTTTTTTAATATAATCTGCCAATTAATGTTATTATTAATTTTATTTTATTAATTAATGTTCCTATATAATCTGCCAATTTAATGTTTAAAAAGAAATGTATTTAAATTGTAAATTGATATCAGTTGTAATTTTTAGTAAATAGGTTTCGTAGAGTTTCTTTGCATTACTCTTACTTAAAATTATGATTCCTCATCGTTAGTTAGTATTTATTGTATGATTTAAGACAGAACGAGTGCCTAGAAGCAGCAAGCGAAGAAATTGAAGTCCTCAAAGTAGAAAGCTGCACTAGACTTCCTATGGCTTTTTTAGTTAATGCGTAAGTTTTGTCAACATTTATTTACTTAATTTAGACTTCCTTGGAATATGTGTAACATATTTAGTCTTGTTAAATTTAAAATTTATTTGTAGATATTAATTGTATCATGCAGGGTCCCTTTACAACCCTGTCATATTTTGTTCTGAATGAACTATGTGTTACTTATTTTGTTGTTATGCACTGAAACTTTGATTAACCATCAGGGTCTGGAACGGGACTATGATGGTTAATTGAGTAGATACATAACAAAACCATTTAGAAATAACTTGTCCGGTTCATTGCACATGAAGAAAAGATTTTAAAAGTACATGTTTATGTACCGGATATTTGTTCTGCAATAAAATACATGTGCTAAATCACTAATATATTGAATTACGCTTATATTGTTTTAATGGAAAATCTTAATCATATGCTGAAACAGTTAAGCCACTATTCACTATGCAACAAATTGTGTAAAGGTTTCACTGTATGCTGTTATGTTCTTAAATGTTGTTATACCTGTACGCCTACATAACCTGTAAAAAAAAATTATTGAACTATTCACAGATAGAGAAGTAAGAGTTGATAGTAATCCCATATTATTGTTATAAAATTTGTAAAGATATTTGGTAAACAGGCATTAGGTCTGTTGTCCATTTCAGTGAGGGGTGTGAAATGTGAAATATGGTATTTAAGATGTATAAATTCAGTATAGTGTATTGTAAACATAACACTATCCATTCAAGTGAGAACAAGATGAGTGAGCCTGGTGAGTTTTGAAGAGACCAAGTTTTTGCTGGGATTGCTTTCAGATCAAGTTTTTGGATACACATTTCTACTGTTGTAAAGAGAGGTAGTTGATAGAGAGCTATGGTTCACACATCGCTGCACCTCTATTTTAAAGTCATTGTCATAAACCTTAAGTGATGCATTGACACATTGTTTATATTGTTGTATTGGTGTTGGTGAAGTATGCACCTCATGCGTGTCCTGACACTTCAGAGGACCACATTACAGACAAAATAAACTACAGAAAGACATTGCAAAGGAGATGAACGTAGCAGGTATGTTGTTGAAATGTGGTGCACTTGTGTATGACCCACACTGCTGTTTCTTGTTGCAAGGCAGAATGTTGTGTCCTCTCTCACACTAACTTCAACACGTTTCACAACAAAATGTTGTAAGTCGAAATATTGCGTCAGTGTTCAGCCAGCCTTGTGCTTGTCTCTTAGTAAGTGTAAAAACTTTGTGTCACTAAGGCTGTTGTTATAAGTAATATTGAATTTATATTTTTACAGTGATGAAATTCGGATGCCTTGCGTTTTAATTATTAAATATTGTGAAGGCGAGGGAGATAACCAGCCAGAAGCTCTGAAAGTTGCTTACCTTTTGGACAACATTTATGCTTTGGTATGAATTTTTTTTTTTAATTTATAAATATTATTTTTACAGGGTGATCAACAGTTTAGAATTATATTTTAATGATAAGGGTATATATGTATTGCTGTAATGCTTAATGCATATTTGGAAAACTAAATTATAAAAAAGATGAATGATTCATGACTTTCAAAAATTAGAATTGAAATAAATTTACCAAGGTCATAATTTAAAACACGAAATATTTCTTTCATTATTTGTTTAAATATAAAGATATAAAAACTGTAGTTTAGCTTCAAAAAACCTTTGCTACGTTTGTGCAGAATTCCCCTAAAATTGGTAATGATGAGACATGTATTTTGAAAATATAGTTGGTGTTCTCATTCACCTGGCAGAAATATTTAGTCTACTGATTCTTGCTTAGACTTCACTGAATCTGTGCATGATTATACAACAGTTACAAAAACTGTTGAAAGTGGGCTTCATTATGTAAATCACACAAACTGAATATGACATTGCATGTTCTTAAACACATGTTGCAACATTTGTTGAGAAATTGCAACAACATAGCATTCAATTTCTTCTTCCAATTTGGGAATGGTGTGAGGATGAGTTTTGTAAGCAGCATCCTTAAGGTGTCCCCACAAGAAAAAGCCAGATAGCTATAAATCAGGGAACCGAAGATGCCACATTCTTTTGAAATCTCTTCTCCATGAAAACATAACTTTCGTCTCCAAAAAAGTCATAATGTTGTTCGCTGTAAAAGTCGTAGCACTATCCTGCTGATACCATGTGTACTGTAGCTGGTCTGAATGGATAGTATTGCACAATATAAATGTAGCATTCACTGTATATTGTGTCATGAAAAAATGTTATGAAGATTCAGCTTCATGACATTGCTTACCAAACACCTAATTTTTGTAAGTGTAGGGGTCATTCATGTAGCTGATGTTTGTAGCCCAAATGTGATGACTTTGTGCTTCGTCAGATTAAAACCAATCATTGAGCTTTTCTCTGTCAGGTGTTACAGAGGACATTAACCACTGACAGAAAACTTCATGTTTGACATTGTCTATGGATAGATCTTTAAATATATTGTCATATGTGTACTACAAGTGGAGAGACTATATTATGAAACTACCATCACATTTCAGATCAACCAATTTTTTGTACATCTGCCAGATTACCTGTTTTTTCGAACTTGTCGTACAGCCACATGTTGGTGGACTTGCTTGGTGCATCCATATTGTACTTTTCGTACTGTTGTAATCAGTTGTATGAATTGAATTCATAAAATTAGCCTCCTTTCAACAGTTTTTGTAACTAATTCGTAGAATAACTTATTTCCTTATTTTGCTATTAGATTGTGTCACTTTTTGAACACACTGTATTACTACATTTGACCTAATGTATAATATTGTAAAATCTCTATAATATAGGAAATCTCTCTGAATAAGCTAAATGTGTTGCCAGAGATTTCTTGTTTCCTTTCATAAAAAAATTTCTTTTAGTTTAAAATTTGGTTTATTAAGTTAACTGTATTTGTGTTAATTCCATAATGTGAAAGGGTAAAAATGATTTTTCCTCTGGTTCATGTACGAGAGTTGTTCGTAAAATGTTCCCAATAATTTTTTACAATGAAAAACATGTTTATTTACATTAAATAATGCATTTTTGGAAAGCTTACACTTTTTTCTATTTTTCGACAAAATCACCATTGAGATCGATGCATTTTTGCATACGGTGAACCATCTTTTGTATGCCTGAGTTGAAAAACTCTCCCGCCGCGCCGTGAAGGTAGCTTAAAACGTTTTCTTTCATCTCCTCTCCAATACTGAAATGTGTCCCACCTATGTGTTTCTTCAAATTAAGGAAGTGATGGTAGTCACTTGGGGTTAAGTCTGGGCTGTAGGACAGATGTGTGACAGTATCCCATCCAAATTGGTTGATGAAATTGGTTGACACACGGGCAGTGTGCAGACGAGCATTGTCTTGATGGAAACAAACTCCCTTCGTGAGCATGCCTCGCCTCTTGTTTTGAATCACATGGCGAAGGTTCCTTAACGTCTCACAGTAATGATCAGCATTGATTGTTGTGCCGGTATCCATGAATTCGCTCAACAATAACCCCTTCCTGTCCCAAAACACACTCGCCATGACTTTGCCGGCAGACAGTGTTTGTTTAAACTGCCAAGGCTTCGGTGACTCTGGATGTTTCCACTGACGTGATTGTTCTTTTGTTTTCGGTATCGTATAGTGTACCCAGGTCTTGTCCTCAGTGACAATAGAGTCTGAGAATTTCTTGCCATCGGTTTTGTAGGCCTGAAGAAATTCGCAGGCCACATCAATCCATTGCTGCGGATTTGTGGTCTGCTTGGGACACATTTTACACAAACCTTGCTATACCCTAAATGATCTGTCAAAATTTTATCAATGCAGGTCTTGCTGATGTCAGGGATCATCTCGAAGAGCTCCCGAATAGTCACCCTTCGATCATTCAGCATTGCTTCTTCCACTTTCACAATCGTTTCGTCTGAAACAGATGGCCATCTGGAACGCTGTTCGTCTTTGAATTCTCTGCACATTCGTGCACGTGTTCTATGCTCATACATTTTTCTCCGTAGACTTCACACAGTTTGATATGAATGTCCACCGGTGTTTTGCACACAAAAAACGAATCACAGAGCGTAATTCGCACCTGGCGGGAGAC
Source organism: Callitettix versicolor (assembly GCA_022606455.1). NCBI lineage: Eukaryota > Metazoa > Arthropoda > Insecta > Hemiptera > Cercopidae > Callitettix > Callitettix versicolor. Next base: position 51,514,451 of record CM040182.1, read on the forward strand.
AGAGGCAATTCCATTATTAACGGCTACCAAGCCAAGACTGATTGTCGCAGATTGCTCGCAGAGTGGGGATTGGTAGTGGAGGAATCAAGCTGCAAAGGTCACTGGATCCCGCTTAACAACGTTCACAGCGACTATAGCGCCTTAGGAACCTTACTTTACTGACAACCCTTGTATTTGTCCAATTTATAGGCACTTTCCTGGTCAAGTATATTATTGTTTTTTAACCCTAGTAAGAGAAAGGGAATTATTTTGACTCCAAAACTTTTTTTATATTACTATCCGTCATTTAATATAATATGAGAAACATGGATAAACCATATTTGTAGCATATTTTAGACATGTTTATCTATTTATATATTTATTACCAAAATTTACTTTACATACAATAATTATTGTACAGATAGGACTTATAATGGGTATGAATGCCTGTACATAGGTTGATGTTTATGCTTAATATTAAATGTGAGTTACACCCCACAGATCATAGTAATATATAAAAATAAATGATTTTTCATTTCAGTTCAGCAGTTTTAAATTATATGTAAAACAAGCAATAAACAATGAAAGACAAGAACAAAATCTACTCCATGATAGACTTTTTTAGTTATTCAGTAACAATGTTTGTAATTTTTTCTTTACCTTTTTAAAGCACTTTTGTATTTACACTTAGATTTTTTAACTCATTAGGTAATTCATTAAAATACTTTTTGACATAATACACTTAGCTTCTCCACCCAAGTAGTTAATGAGTAACGTTTTACTCACTTAATTAAAATGTGGCAATGAAATACTTTTAAACCAAGTATTAATTGGATTTTGTAAAAAATCACATTTAGTTCATTATATGGATAAACAGTAGAATTCACTACATACACTTGTCTAATATATAATGGTTTATGTGGGTCTAGTTAATTTACACCTATAATTTTAAGAATATGTTTTTACAGCTGATCCAATGGGTCAAGCGATTTATTGAAAGACCAGCTTAGCCCACAACAGCATATACAGCTGAACATATGAAAAAGACCATAGTATATCTGCAATAACTGTTTTCTTGATAGAATCTGTTTCAGTATATAGAAAACAAAAACTAAGTATTTCGTTTTGTTCAGTGCTAATTTTTTATGTAATTTTAGAGACAAATACTGCTTATGAATCTTTTTGATCTTCCCATTACACAACAGATAATACTTATCTTATTTAAAATTTTATATTTCATTGATATCTTTATTTTTATCTGTAGGTACATATTTACTCCTAATCATCATGTATGTGATTGCTAAAGGTTTGGAGATCATTACTCTATGCTCATGTAGAATTAGCATAAACAGCTATTTTTTTTCGGCAAGACATTTTGTTAAAGAAAGGAACGTTTTGATAGTCTCTGCCCCTCTTTTATACTCTCACAACATAACAATGTTGTGTTTCAATATATTTACTTCATTTCTTGAAAACTTCCATCTGTGGAAACCCAAAAATTAAAGCTATTGATTATTTTTACTACAAGACTTGGTACTAGATCTTATAAAACATCAACAAAAAAAATATCCCTTTTGAATGTATTACAAATATTAACTGTAGTTGCCATAGAAAATAGACTTGGTAAAAAAAAATAGATACAAATTGGAAACAACCCAAGAACAACTACACTTAATGAGGCAAGATGCCACATTTGCACGGCTGAAACTTCTTCAAAAATAATGAAATAACCAAGTTGTAAAATCTAAGATCACCTGTGTAACATACTTGAAAAATTTTGTGGTACCATAGCAAAAATACTTTTTTGTGCAAAAAATGTATGAAAAGTTAACTAACAAGAACAAAAAAAGCCTCAAAATTTTATCTTCAGTTTTATACATCATTTTGATTTTTTTTTATATAACTTAAGTTAGTGTTCACTTATAATGTGTTAAATCTTTTAAACAACCTTAAGTACTCAAAGTATTCATTTAAGTTAGTTAGCCTATTATGGGAGTTGGGTGAATTATGAGTAGGGTGAGTCTGTCATAGTGGGGGCTATTGCAAACTCTAAACACGTCATTTAAAATTTACTGTTACTTAATTTATATTTACTGTTACAGTTTCCTCCGAATAATGATGTCTCGAATGAAAAACATGTAGTTGTCCCACCATCCTGGGACCTCTTGTTTGGAAATGCTTCTCCACTAGAGCTGTTTAATTAAACTGTATCTTTATGATGAAGACATGAAGTGATATAATTATTTGATATATCACTCAATATGTGATATAATTATTTGTTACTTATATTTAATATATTTTATCACATATTGTTTTCAGTATTACTTTTGTTATGAAGTTAACAATTATTTGAGCTCTGTTCTCCAGTACTACTGGACAAAGTGTATTAATAACCAAACCAGATCTGCATACTTGCAGCTTAGTAGACTTGCATCTTCTCAGCTCAGCTGTCCACGATTGTTTCCTGTTGCACCAATCTAAACTGTACTATATTGTCAACTCTGATATGAGTTATGAGGTGTGACAAATAAGCAGATTGGTACTACAAAACATTTTATTGATTACCACTGTACAAAGTTTCCATCATTCAAAGCAGTGGTGGAAGTCCACTTTTGTCAGCGTATTGAGAACTTTTGCTTTTACTGCTTCGACACTGTGAACTCTTGGCCCCTTAACTCTGATTTGACCTTAAGAAATAAAAAAAGTCACATGGAGGTAGGTTTGAACAAGTATGGTGGGTGGTCCACCAATTCAGGACCAATTCAGTGATGGGGTATTTCACAAAGAATGGTGTGTATTTCACAGACAAGGTGGAATGGTCAGGTGCATTGTCTTAGTGAAGCATCCAGGAATTGCTCTTCCACAGATTGGGTCTTTGTCTTTTCCCAGATGCCTATTTATTATTTATTATCTTCTCTAAGGTCTTGAGAAAGAAGGATGTCAAGCTTACAGGATGGGAGAAACTTTGAGTCATTGTCACAAATTTTCTTGGGTCTGAGTATCAACACAGTTCTGGTCAGTCTGTATGCATGTAGTATGGACTAACCCTGTGTAGCCAGCAGAGTACCAGCAGTAACATACCTTGCTGCACACACATAGACCATATGTCATTTCAACTGGGTCCTTTATACAGATCAAAGGGTCTACAATTGAGATAATTGGATACACTGTTCATTTCATGTGTGTTATTAATTTTTCCAGGAAGTAATTTAGTTTTCTTCTCTAGATTGTTCTGGTAGAAAGGAAATCAGTTCTTCTGGGATTCCTGTAGGTCACATCATTTTGGTTAATGTCACATATTTTGAGGTCAGGTGTGCCTTTGCTCCAATAGAGATGGTTCTCATTATACATGTCAATCATGTATCCACTTTCCAGTCCCATGTATTGAGATATGATGTCAGTTACCTCTCTCCTAGCTCTGTTCATGAATGTGGGTTCATTACCTGTATTAACAGTCTTAGATGCAGTATTTGTCTTATGCAGTATTAGATTTTCAGTAATGAAATCTAATAGTGAGTACCTCTTGCATTAGTGTTCGTGCTCCCCGGAGCCAACATTATGCACATAGTAACATTCTTAGAGGTCATATCCTCCTCTTGTCTACAAAATCTCTAATCTCACCATATACTGTCATTTCCTCCAAAAGATGCTTGAATTTTCTGTGGTTCACTTCTCATATTCAAGCATAGTTCACTATATAAATATTATGGCAGTTTTCATTTACAGCATCTGCTTCTCAACTCTTCCTGTCTTATTGAAGAGCTGATAGGAAAACTATCAATAAAAGATTTATGCTTTGTGGTGTAGTGACACATAATATAATTTTTTAATAAATATAACAGATAATACACATGAACTGCTAACTGAAATAGGAGCATTAGAGCATACTGCTTCTGATACTGCTCCGGTGGTAACTGAAAACCTCTGCTACTAATTGTTGAGTGTTGAAGCAGCTAAACTAACCACTAAACACTTTAACAGTGTTATTTCTATTGAGTTGTAGCTGCTAATCTGAAATTTAGACTTGCTGAGTGGCTACTGCTGTGTGAAAGGCTTGTCATACAGATAATGGTCGGTTGTATGTTTTTACTCTTTTAATTGGTAGTATTTAAACGTGGCTGTTCTTTATAAATATTTATATATGGCATAATTTAAGTTAGACTTGTATTTTTACCATTAAAATTATAAAAAATATGAAGCTTAAAAGTTATATTTTTTAAAATTAAAGTAATAACTTTTTCAAAATAGATTTTTTTAAATATTTACTCATTGATGTAAACAAGTATTAATTTGATTTAACATGTTTTAACTTGTTGATTTAACAAGTTTTAACTTTTTTTTATACATAATAGTCTTGCAGCGTTTACACAGTTTAATTAAGATAATTTCTCAACTGGTTTCTAAATAAGTTCCAATTATCTGAAGATCCGAGTTAAATAGGACCAACTTAATGTGGTTCTACTTTATTTTTTCTACTAATAAAATATGTGTACTGTTTGTAAAAGAATAACACATTCATCCTGAATTGTATTTTTTCATCTAAGAATATTTTTATATCAACTAGTAATGAGTGTACTTGTTAAATCAACTGGTGAAATAAATTGATTTACTTAATTGGAATCAACTCATGAACATTAATGCTGTTTCTAAGAAATTATTTACTTAACAGACTTGAACACGATTTTATATTAATAAACTATTTCAGTGTTGTAAAATACTGTATATTAAAACAATAACTTTACTTAATCTTAATTTACAGTTCAATTATATGATGAATAAAGTGTTTCCGAATATTCCTTAGGTTTGATGCAAGTATTAAACTCACAGTAAATTTAATGTTTCAACTCTTTATTTAGTATAACCGTTTATTGACAACTGACTAAAAAAGTTCATTAATGCCTTGTCAGAATGATTAAAGGGTTGATGAAATATTCTTAGTACATAAGTAAGATTTAATATTTAAATACAGTAGACTCGCTGTAATCCAGCATACATCGGACATTGCTCTTGTTGGATTACCAAAAATAATGGATTATTGGAAAGGAAGAAAAGTATTAGTAAATTAAATTAATATGTAAATTGATAAATATTAATTACAGTACAATGCAACCATTTTTATTTTAATAACTGAGTTTAAAATGGAATTACTATTGAAAAAAACCATCAAAACAAACAAAGTTACTGTGAAAAAAACATAAAAACTTATCTACGTACATTACAATATACAGTACTTACTAACAAAAGTTTTTTGTGGATGCATCCACCAAAACATACCACTTTTGTATTGTAAACTTGATTTGAACCTAAATTTAAATTATTTACAGTTTCTTTGAACTTCTGTATGAACGAAGCAACAAAATTTACATCACACGATAGTTTTTTACGAAAAATAGACAAAAAAAAAAAAATGAATTCCATATACCATTTCTTAAATTTATCAAGCCACCCATTATGAGCTATAAAGCCATCTTTATTTGTCATTCTTCTTATTAAAAAAATCTTGCTTTCTGAAGCATTATATCAACAGGTAATTGGTGTGTGTCTATTTCTGTCTTGTAAAAACTAGGAAAAAAGCTTGTCTTTGATCTTCAGAAAACTTACTAAATTTCTTTATTTGTCATTTACTTTACACACTCAGGGTTGTTGATGTATAATTCTAATTTTTCATATTTTTTTTAAAAAACACTGGTGGATTACTGAACGTGCTGGATTATCATGAGTATACTGTAATGCAAACAATTTTAAATTACCTGTAAAATATCTTTGTTCTATATAATAATAGTTTGTATTTATCATTGTATTGCCTGTTGCTTTTCCATTGTAAATAAATAAAGAGGTGCAATCATAAATTTCTTTAAATTGTGAGTAAAATTGTGGTACAAATTGACTCACTAGATGAAATGGGATTAAAAAAATGAATTTCTTCACTGTTAAAGCATGAAAAACTTCTCAGTTCTTAATAAATGTGAACATACTGATTTGGTTTTTTTATCATTTATTTATTTTGTGCTTACTAATTTAATCAATTGTTTTAGTTTTAATTGAATTTATGGCTAATTAGATGAAAAATACAATTTATTCTAAAATGTGCTATGTATCTTGATATATACAACATTATAGTTATCAAAGAACATGCAGCATTCCATCTCATCAAGTCTCCCTGAAGCTGTCATAGAGTATATACAGGAGGTGGCAAGTACCAGTTTTCAGGTATCAAATAACTTAAAAACAAAAACTCGAAGAGTTGGCAGTACTGGTACGTTAATGGGTAGGATGAGGTGGTACAAATCAAACAAATATTTTTGAAAATCAGTAGACTCAAAGTGGAGAAAAATTATTTGAAAATGGCACTTTCAACAATTTTCTGTTTTCTTCTTCAATATTGATGCATCCTAAACTACTGAATAGATTGTGATCAACATGACTCATTTTGCCCATCCTATAATATAATTAAACACTTAAAACCTTGGGTTTATGATACCTAGTAATAGGTAGTTATTAAGGTTATGTTGATAATGCACTACATATTTTAACACCAGTAATATTTCTATAACTGGATAACACTTTTAATCACTTACACTCTTTATTAGTATCACCACTTTCAGAGTTAAAAGATTCATCACTACTTAAACAGTCATTATCAGGATTTTCGTATAAAATAGTGTCTTCTGAAGCATTAGTTTATACAACATATCTTGAAAGACCGTTTCTTGAAAATATGTGCATCTTAGAATTGATGAAGTACATCTCTAAAACAATATAAACTTGTCAGCCATCATCATTCAGATGTTTCGAGTATGACGTCTAAATGGAAATCAGACCAAAATTGTCACATTTTCTTGATTCTGGTAGAAAATCATATACTCAGTGGTAAAATGTGCATAGCAGGTAAATAGATACAGTTGCAGTAACAGTAAAAATGTTCACAAGAATTTAAATCTGAACGTGTTCACCTCTGTTGCTGTTAAATCACTGTTACTGTTCACTGCTAACATTAAAATGCCCACCACTACCTGTAAATAAAGTTAAGTAAAATCAAAAAATTGGTGACTTCCCAGAGTTGCAGCAATGTCATGTGAGACAGCTGACGGTGTAGGTAACAACTTGACTACAGCGTTTTTATGGTATGAACGGAGAACTCTGTGGGAGTTCTAAAAAAGCCACCAAGTTTTACAATAAGGAACACAAATGAAAAGTAGTAGCCTAAGTCAATAAAAATAACTAGTGTTTTCTTTTAGTTTATTTAATTATTGAACTACTGTCTTGATTATGTATATTTTTTTCATTCTTTGTGTTCAGTATTTACTAAGGTGATTTAGCCTATAGTTTAACTCGATTTCAAGTTAAATCTTAAAGTTTAAATATTTTGCTTTATTTTCAGCATTCTGTATTGTAACTCTTTGGCATAGTTTCTCATTTCTCACACAGTCTATTTTCCCCTTTCCAGTTTGGAAAACCATCTGCACTGGTACTTCTCTAGGTTGACAAGTGTGAGTTAATGCTGTTCAATTATATACTCTTACTATCTTTTGAAATTTCGAGCAAATTTTTCCAGATTCTAAAGATATTTTAAAATTGTGAGAAGGTTTTATATTATTTTTTAAATTACATTTAATTTTTTGAATTGATTGCATTGATTCACAATGGTGTAGACATCTTTTAAAGGAGGATATCCTACTTGGAATGAATAAACTATCAGTGGATCTCTTATGGGAGGGGGTCAGAGAATCCTACCTTGGCATGTTTTTATGTCGAAATTTAAATTTAAAGCTACATGTTTAAAAACTTTACAATATTCTTTAGATTGAAAATGCATATTATGCAAGACCCAAATTTGCAACTAAAATGAATGTTTTTAACGTCCATAATTTATGGCATGAAGACGAGGGCTCTGCGTTAATGGTAAGGGTAAAGCAATTGGAGTAACTGCAGCTTGAATTAAGAACCTTGAGCAGACTGACTGGTGCTTTAGCCACATCAACCACGGACCCCTCTAAATGTAATATAGAATATTGTAGTTATATTAAAAAGTACACCCTTCATTGATAATTGTGTGTAATTACACTAAATATTGCAAAATATAAATTGGTAACATTTCAGTTTTATAATACACTTAAAGGGATTAAAGTATATAAAGTACAGTAGAATATTAAACACCTCTTGTGATGATAGGAATACAAAAAAAAGGTTGGATAATCAAAAATGCAGAGCACTTTGCGCTAATGTTATATTACACAAACAACATTCTTATGTGTAACAACATTCTAATGTTATATTACACAAACAACATTCTAATTATATGTTTTGTTTTTCCTTAAACATTCCTTTGTCTAGATTTCAAGTGTAGATATATCTTTCCTAATCCCTTGCACCAATGTTGATTCAAATCAAGGTGAGCTATATTTTACAGATGAATGTTGACCGTTTTTCCATATAAGAACATCAAGTAACATGAAATTAAGATTAACATCACAGTTGATATTGTTTTTATCAAATTGAAGTTAATTTAAGGCAAAATTTAATTGAAAGAATGTTGAAATCAGTTCCAAATATCACAAAAAAATGGAAAATGACATCTATTTTAAGTCAAATTTTACATTTCTTATACATTAAAAAATTATTCAATTGATGTAAAAATAAGATTTTAAATTTGTTCAAATAAAGATAAAATTGCAAATATATAAATCAAAAAAATGTGATGTGAATACTAAATTGATGTTAATTTGACACAATTTTCATGTAAAATCCAATTAGAAACAGGTTAAAATGGTATTAAAATTAATGTTGATTTCAAGTGAAATTTTATGTTTTTTGTACTTTAAAAAACATTCAAACAAGTAAAAATAAGATTTTTTTTAATGTTTGAATAAAGATAAATTTCATAAAATATGAAAACATGTGATGTGAATATAAAATTTTAAGAAAAATTTGAGACAAAATTTATGTAAGAACATGGTAAAATTTGGTCAAAGTGATACAAAAAATAAAAGTAATATGAACATTCATACAAAGTCTAATTTTAAATTTTGACACTTCACTATCAAAATATAGATACTAAACAATAACCGGCAAAAAAAAAATCACATTTATAATTTATTAGCCTGTTGTACTTTTTTCAACATTATAACATACTCAAAGTGATGCAAAAATTTCACAAATTAGTTTAAACAAAAAACAGTTATTAATTTTTTAAAATAACATAATTTTTTGTACTAAATAAAATGTTCTTAAATGAGAAAAACTAGTCAAAATGCCACATAGAATATGTTATAGCATAGCACTTATTTTTGTATAAGAAAATTTTTTTAAACAAAAATGTAAGATTAAAAATAACTTGTATCAAATTTTTACTAAGAATTAAAACTTTTAAAACCAATTTTGGAGTAATCTTTATTATTAAATTGCAGTTAATTTTTACGTTATAAATAAAACAATTTAATTAGAAAATATATTTATTTTTATTTTTTTATGCATAATTTTTTGTTATTATTAACAAAATGAGATAAAAAACTGTGTTTTTTGACATTAATATTTAAATAGAAATGTTTATAAATAACCCTTATGTTCAACTGATAATATGTAAATATTGTATCATACTACTACTGTTAGTGTAATAAATAAGAAATTAAATTTGAAATTTAAAAGTAAAAATCTGTAAAAAAAGATTGTCTTGATATTATATAATTTTCTAAAAATAACTACACTAAAATAATACCATTATTTCAGAAGAGGGAATTACAAAAATGTATATTATTAAATTAAATGTGCTTACAATTAATTACTGTGCAGAAAGATTTACATATATAATTTTGGTCCATTACAGAAATGTATATTATTAAATTAGTAAAGTAAGTGCTTACAATTAATTACTGTGCAGAAAGATTTACATATATAATTTTGGTCCAATTTAATACAAAACTAGGCACAAAAGTAGATGTGGTATTAGCTTGGACAAGTTCTTTAACCTTTAAATTTGACTTAGTTCATTTAACAGTTTCGAAAAGACGGCCATTTTAAATCTTGAAAAATTCGTATCCACTTTTTTTTCAAATCGATTTCTTCATTGTAATCATCTTTAAAAGCTGAATGAATAGACATTTGAATTTCCAAAATCTTGAAATTGAGAAATATTTGGCTGCGGTCAGGGTTCATTTTCGTATTATTAGTGTAATGAGAAACGTAAAGTTCCAATATGTATATATACAGTAATTAATGCAAATTACAATGTGAAATCAGAATTTTAAAACTTGGATTTAAATTAAGTTAATTTTAGAAATTCCTTTCTGTAATGACAGCGAGTCACCTGTGTACTGCGATTAATTCCAGTATATTTGTGAACAATTTTTTATTTGTTTATTACTGCGACTCGAGTAATTAATCCTATACATCTCTTCAATCTTCATGTAAGTGAATAGCTGGCATAACGCTAATTTCGAAAACGGTATGTTTATTAAATGTGCACTGAAGATATAATGTCTGAAACACATATTGATATTGTTAAAACATTTATACACGTGGGCTAGAAATAAACACTTTATCTGTTTTGCAGAAAAGTTAAAGTAAGATAATCAATATTGAAATTATTATTTGATTATACATTTTTTAACTAGATAAAAATAATTAAAAAAATTTTCTATTAATAAAGAAAATATTGGAAAAACTATAGTTGAGGACATTAACTCTATAACTAAACATTTCAATGATTTCTTCTCAACGATTGGCCATGATTTGGCTAGTAAAATACTATCTAATAGGTCATCCCAAATTCATGTCAAACGAAATACCAAATCTGTGTTTCTGATGCCAGTGAGTAGTTTAGAAATAAAAAAAGTAATATTTAATCCGAAAGACAGAAATGGAGACTCTGATAATATTCACTCAAGTGTTTTGAAAGCTCTGAGCGCTAGAACAAGTCCAATTTTGGAAGTAATTTTTAATAAATGTATTATTTTAAGTCTATGGCCATCAGCCCTAAAACAAGCTGATATTGTACCTATATACAAATCTGGAGATGCAACTTTAGTTGATAATTATCATCCAATATCTAATATAGCTAAAATCTTTGAAAAATTTATCCACTGTAGAATTTATAAATTCCTTATTAAATTTAAAAGAATAAATAATAAGCAATACGGATTTATTCGTGGTGCTGGCACTACTGAAGCACTTGAGAGGATCTTAGACATAATTTATTGGATGATTGACTGTGATAAGGCTGTTATTGCTACTTTTATAGATCTCAGTAAAGCAGTTGACACGGTTGATCTTTAAAAATTATTAGAAAAAGTAGAAAGTGAAGGTATGAGAAGTGTTGCACTTTATTATCTTATTAAGAACCATTTGTCTAACCAAAAGCAAGGAGTCAAAGTTGGTAATGTTATCAGTACTTTTAAGCAATTTATTATTGGTGTCCCCAGGGTACTGTCCTGGGACCACTTTTATTTTTGATTTATATATTAATGATATTTTTGAATCATCTCATACTGTGAAGATATGTTTGCTTTTGCTGATCACACTGTTTTATCTTTTAATAATATTTGGGCTCTTGCTAAAAACAGTATGAACCAAAAATTGCATAAACTAAAAAACTGGTTTACAAGTAACAAATTAACTTTTAAAGTAAATAAATCAAACATATGACATTTGGTTATTAGGCTGATAGTGTCCCACTTTGTACAAAATTGACAATAAATGATACTCCTATTAAAAGAACTAAGATTACCAAATATTTAGGTATTTTCATTGATTACAATTTAAAGTGGGATATTCATATACAATATGTAATAAAAAAAACTAAATACTTCTTATACTTAGCATATAAATTGTGTTACCTATCTACTAGAGTTTTAGAAACTATTTATTATGCATATGTGTACAGTTTTATTAACTATGGTTTAATTATTTGGGGTGGTGCATATATATCAAAACTTAAGCGGCTTGTAAATCTATAAAACAAATTTATTAAGTTGTTGAATGACAATAATATTCCAACTTTCGAAGAGCTATATGTAGCCAAATGTTTTATGTTCTATTATAAATACTTAAGTGCTACTTTTTGTGTGTGTACTAGCAAATCAAGAAATAAGGACATTGCATATCATAAACATATACAAAAAAAAACATATATGAAAAAAATTGTATATAGGCTGCAATAAAATATTTTAATTTATTACCTAGTGATCTAAAAGTGTCTGAAAAAACAAAACAGAAAATAATTTTGAAATACTTAAAGTATAATTTATAAGCAAACTTGTGCATTTAAATTGTGAACTGGGCATTTATTTTAGTGTACATGTATACAAGTTTTTTGTTTTCTTTTTTATTAAGTTTTTGTTGTTAGGTTATGACTAATGAGGACAAAGACGCACTTCCTCTCTCTTCGGGTATATATTTGTAACTCCTTATAGAGATATATGTACGTATAAAGTCAATAAAAAATAAATAAACATGTATATACGTAAATATATAGGTTGCACTACTTACTTAAATGTTACTTTTGGTATTTAGAGGCAATTATTGATTTAATATTAGAACATTATATAATTCATTAAATTTTAAAGTAAAATAATATTGAAAATACAATGAAAAATTAATTTTATTTGTAAAAAATATGTATAATATTATGAGTATATTTACATAAGATTCTAACCTCTCAACTAAAAGTGATCTTCATATTTTAGTTGGTTCAATTTACAAGAAGTTAAAGTTCGTTTAAACAATTTTATACCATTTTGTTCAAGTTTGATTCGTCGAGCCTAAAAATATAAAATAAATCCCAGTTATGGGTGTTTTAACCAAATTATTAAAATAATGTAGGGGTAGACAGTAACAGAGAATATATATCACTGCATGACCAGTACCCGCGCCTAACTAAACCGCCGTAGCAAGTATACAACTAGCGGGCAGTTTTTTTCTTCGTAAAGAATGTTCATAGCATTTAAGTAAATGAGCAATGATTCAATTGCAGTTTAGAGAACAGATTATTAACATGCTCTCGCGCACTGTCTGCTCACTGCTAAGTTTTTTTCATTATGCAAAGAAATGTCTTATAAAAAATATTTATTCTTACAAAATTTTATGTTGAAAGTATATGTATATTTTAAAATTATTAATATAAAACTTTAAATTAGTTCATGCTTTTAAATTTAAAGTTATAATTTTTTTGTGAAACATTTTAAATGTAGTTAATCTGAAAATGAAGATCGATCAAAGATAATAAGTATTTATTTGTCTGTGCATAATATCTAGTGATATTTTATATTTGTTGATGGCATCATCTGAGAAGTGTATAAACTGCTTCAACAGTGATCATCTACAATAAATAAGGATGAGTTGCCAAGACTTCAATAAGGGCCTTTGCGTCTCTGAAATTCAATCATATTGCAGTATAATTATTGCTGCACGAATTGCCTCAATAGAGGCCTATGTGTAGGCAGTCCTGTAATAAGTGCCTTTGTAGACTTTGCTAGATTTAGCATGATTTGACAATGTAGTTTTTAGCATGGTAAGCATTTTCATTGTATGTAGAGAAGGAAGAGCATAAGCTCAGTGTTAGTTGAGGTTTCACTCAGTTCACATCTCAATGAATATGAGAAGAACTTAAATAATTATTATAAGTTTTTAAGTGTATATTATATTCTTATTGTAATTAATAAAAGTTATTGTTTTTTAAAAAGCGACATTCTTGAAACCATACCATAAGTGGCACAGTCGGTAGGACCCCCTTGAAAGTTTTTAAGTGAATATTAGGATCTTTTCGGTATCAACCGTTGAGGCAGGACAACATGCTTTGGAAACTTAAGAGTATATTGATCTTCCAGAGTAAGGCTTCTGAAGAATTAAGCAAACATTAATTCGACAGAGCAAGATACCCGGAGAGTTAAGGCATATAACATCCATTGGTGTCAAAGAAGAAATAAGAGAGAAGAAGGAAGAAAGAAAAAAGAAGAAAGGAAAAAAAATAAAGAAGAGAGAAGAAGGAATAGGATCGTTAAAGATCAAGGACTACTTACACCATGAACTTAATGTTCTACATCCTATTGTAAGTAGGAAATCTATAAATTAAGACAGTTGCCTAATTATTTAAATAAAAAAAGTGTATAATCTTCAACAAAGAATATATGTCGTATTGAAGTGTGAAATATTTTCGAGTGAAACATTACACTAATATTTTTACATAATTTTCAAACTAAATAATTTCATAATTTAATTGCTATAAAAATATTTTGATTTTAAGTTATTTGGCTTGTATTATTGAAACTCTGTTTAGTGTCAAGATTTATATTACATATTTAAGTTTAAGTAATAAGTAAGAATTTAACAATGACAATGAATACTCCAACATTGAAAAGAGAATACCTAGATATGATACCGGAATATAGTGGTGAACCCGCTATGCTCAACAGGTTCATTTCTATTTGTGATAAAATTGTTAATAAATTCTTTGTAACTGAAAATCCAGAAGATTTTCAGAATGAATATTTGTTTTCATCCATACTTTCTAAACTAAAGGGACAGGCATTAGAAATTGTTGTAATTCCAACACTTATGCTTGGGATGATGTTAAAAATACCCTACTAACTATTTATTCCGACAAAAGAGATTGTTTTACTTCAAATTTGGAAATGGCAGAATTAAAGCAGGAAAATAACGAATCACCTTTTCATTTCTATGAAAGAGTTCAAAAACTATTAAACCTACAGATAGCTTTCTTTTTAAACAAAGAAAAAACGTATACAAAAGATATATTGTGTGCCTATGTTCAGAAATTAGCATTAAAAGTGTTATTAAGGGGTTTTCAGGAACCATTGGGATCTCTGATGTGCCAAGCACGCCCAATGAAGCTTTAAATATGTTAACTAATGACTTTCAGTTTAAAAATAATAAATTGTTTTAAAATATTCGGCAAAACATACCACCAAAAACCCAAAATTTACCAATTCATAAACCTGTGATTAATAACCAATCTTTCCAAAATCAATATAAACAATTTCCACAAAATAATCCTAATCAATTAAACAGACAAAATTTTGTAAATCATAACCAACAGCAGAAACATTTCGGAAATCATACAAAACAAAAAAATAATCAAATTTATCAATCCACACCGATGAGTATAGCTACACGTCGGGAAACCTGATCAGACAAAATAAACTGTATCAGATAACAGGAAAGCAGGTTGATGAAGAAAATAAAATCAGTTCGATTGACCAACTCGTAGAGCAAATGTTGATAATTTCATTAACCGAACAGACTGGAATTGACTATAACTTCATGGAAGATTTATAGCAAAACACAAAATGGTTATGACACTTTCGATAATTTTACTGAAGAAGACAATGCATATGGACTCACACAAGAAAACGAAAATATTCAAAATCATTTTTTAGGACTTGCGATGTTAAACAGAAATTTTCCATAATGCATATAGAAAATAACACAAACAATTTACCATAAGTAACAGACCAAAAACTAATCTTAAAATATTAATTGACACTGGAAGTACCAGATCATTTATTAAAAAATCTATTGGTTTTAATACGCGTATTTTCAAAAATACTATTAAACAAGAACCATTTGAAGTAAGCACAGTACATGGAATTTTGAAAGAAAAATTTATCTACAAATTACCAATTTTAGGAAGGAAGATTTCAAAATTCTATTTATTTGATTTTCACAAAGATTTTGACTTGTTACTTGGACTAGACAATATTAGGAAATTAAAAATTACCTTAGATTTCATAAATAATAAATTAGTATTTTGTGATAAGAAGATACCTATGCAATTCTTTAACACAGATGAACTTAATAAAAATAATGTTCATAATAATAAAGAAGTAAAAGAAAAAGGTACCACTTGCTATGTAATTAGAGCACGATCTAAACAAACGGTAAAAATAAATATTCACAATATGTACAATGGAGATTCCCCAATATGTATTACCCCACAGACAGCAAGATGGGATAGAAATACCACAGTGCATAGTAAAAGTAGAAAATGGCAAGAGTTATTGCCCTGTAATTAATAATACAATTAAACTAAAAAACTGGTTTACAAGTAACAAATTAACTTTGAAAGTAAATAAATCGAACATATGACATTTGGTTATTAGGCTGATAGTGTCCCACTTTGTACAAAATTGACAATAAATGATACTCCTATTAAAAGAACTAAGATTACCAAATATTTAGGTATTTTCATTGATTACAATTTGATTACCTCCAAAAACTTAGGAATGATTCCAATAGATTTAGGACTGGCGAAACTGATGTCTTCATTTCATACTTTTGTATACTATTTTAGTTTAAGTGATTTCATTGTACAGTTAAATAATATTGATGTCTATTACAATAATGTGTTGAATCATTTTTATAGAAATTGTAGCAATAGCCATGCAAATAGTCAAGAAAGAATTAAAAACTAAATTAGTATTTGTAAATGATGAAGTAAAAAATTATCTAGAACTAGAAAAGTTGAGAGATATAATAAACTAATTAAATATTTTGTACAAAATGTTGTTACAAACAATAACTGATATTGAAAATTCATTAACATTCTGCAAGCTAGGTGCACTTCATCCTAGTGTTATCTCAACCAAAGAATTTTATACTGAGATAATGAAAGTCTATGACTATTACGGTGAAAGATTACCCATTGAGCCCAAGCCAGAAAATATGTGGGAGTTTGAAGGTTTGATGGAAATTAATGTAAGTTAGATTCAGATAACATTGTGTATTTTATAAACATGCCTATTGTTGAAAAAACAAATTTTAATATTTATAAGTTATATTCTTTACCAGCTTAGTATGAATCAGAATTCGTAAGTATTATACTTAGCGTCCAAGAAGCTAATTGGGAAAACTTCAATGGCAGCTGCTGTTCAACCACCCCCGGAAGTTTTGTTTAGGGGTGGAAGGAGTTATATAGACAATAATTGTAGACTTTGCTAGATTTAGTGATGAGAATGTAGTTTTTAGCATGGTAAGCATTTTCATTGTATGTAGAGAAGGAAGAGCATAAGCTCAGTGTTAGTCGAGGTTTCACTCAGTTCACATCTCACTGAATATGAGAAGAACTTAAATAATTATTATAAGTTTTTAAGTGTATATTAGATTTTTATTGTAATTAATAAAAGTTGGTTTTTTTAAAAGCGACATCCTCAAAACCATACCATAAGTTTTATATATATATATATATATATATATATATATATATATATATATATATATATATATATATATATAGAATAAAGAAAAATTGGATCACATTACTACATATATGACTTTATAATGAAATATTAAACATAATTTTATATCAACAAACAGTAGAGTAATCTGTACCATTAATCTTTTGAACTTGGATGTCTAGAACTACTGGATATTTTAACTGGCTAGAACTCTGTTATTTTGAAATATTTATCTTGTTGACAGCTCTTAGAGGATGGATGTCCAGCTTATTTGGCCACTATGTTTCTCGATCAGAAAACTGTAGTGATTGTGCTGTACCAACACAGAATTTTTTTCACTATACTCTGAAATGTTGTGTAGAGTATTATATTTTTAAAAAAATGTAAGAGCTTTTCGAAAACACTTTTTTATTTATATAAAAAAGACACATGATATATATTTCTGTTTAAAAATAAGTGTTTTGGCTTAACTGTAAAAATATTGTTATAATATTATTTCAATGTATTAACATCTAAACTAAAACATTTACAAATAAATTTAATTATTAATGAAAAAAATTTAACTTTTTGATACAGTTCATAAACACAGATATGTTTCTTTTTAGTTTTATGTATGTTATGTACTTGTTATAAATATATTTAATAATGTATTGTTTGTAATATTGAATACTTAATAAACACTACACCGACTAGATTGAGCTGAAAGTCAAATACAGCCCGCAATCAACACTGTACAGTCAAATTTGACTTGGGCTGACAATGCACAAAGTTGAGTTAAAGCTGGAATCACTTAACTGAAGACTTTCCTGATAGGTTAAATCACAATGTTGAACAAAATCAAACAACTAAATTACTATAAAATCATAGCATTTTGTTTGGCCTGTCCTGCTGGCTATTTGCATGTTCGAGGAATTTTAACATGGTTGTTACTGCTGGACATCCAGTATGAGAGGAACACAATGCACAAAAATTCTGACCCATCAAGGAAATGGCTGCAGCCAGTACCACTGGCCATCCAACTTCAGAAAACATATTTAAAAAACTGAACCTGAGTGCAAAGAATAAACAAACAGCAGAGTAATATGTACCATTTTAACATTAGTCTTATAGGGACCATGTTTATATCAATTAAAAAACATAGTTGACAGTAAAACCTGAGCTGAGATTAGAGGTGAGACTTTCACGATGTACTGCTATCACTGCTACTGAGAATACTTTCCTTAGCACTGAGCACTGATCAGTTGTGATCACCACCCTGCTCACTCCCCAGTATTCTTGTATCTGCTGTTTGTTTTATAATGAAATTTGTGTCAATAAGAAAAGAATACTGAAAATTAGGTGAAATAAAAATTAGCTTCTTATTGATGGTTATTATTTAATAATGCATTCTTTATTTTACCATAAATAATTAAAGCTTATTTATGTTTTATTAATTAAATAGATAAAGAGCTTATTTTTATATTTATTAATTGAACAGTTTCAAATACTTAATTTCAGGTATGTAACTACTAATTAAATCTTATTACTATCATTATTCCTTATTTTATGAATTTGGAGGTTTACGTTTGTCAAGTTTTGTAATATTGATTAGACTATATATTATTAACTTGTTTTTAATTATAATAATATTTATTTTTTAACAAAATAATTTCTAGTCAAATTAGTTTTTGTTACTGATACAAAATTATTATGTATATTATTAATAAATTGATGTTTATTTTGTACAAAAAGAGTATAAATTGTCTGTATATATTTTACTAAAATTATAATAAACTTCTGTTTTCATTTAAAATTTTTTCAATAAGTGTTTTTCGTATGTAATTTATTAGCATAACATGGGACTTGGTGGTTGATGTGGTAAAGCACCAGTTGGTCTGCTGCGTCTCTGAACTGTGCACCTTTAGGTTCTTAGTTCTGGCTGCAGTTGCTTCTGTTATTTTTCCCTTATTGTTAACGTTGATCCCTTGTCCTTATTACTCTAACTGTCATAAAGTATGGATGTTAATAAAAAAAAAAAATACTAGCATAATAGACAGCACTGAGTAATACGCAGTTATAAGTCAGCTGCTTAGAAAAAAGCCTGCTAGGAACACTAGTGGTAACAGAGAGAAAAATGTGCGAGTGAGAAGTCTAGTACTTACTCTCTTACCATAGCTGCCTTCTTTCCGTCACTATTGTTGAGTAGTAATAGTTTGTACAGTACCAGACATGGGAGGGGTGGCGCCTGAGGGCGCTGACTCAGGGTGCCGTTGTCTAGGTTTTTAAAGTTATCAATAAAAATAATTTCTTTAAATAATGTTAAAATGGATGGAATTAAATGATTCTAAATGCAAATTGCACTTGATTCCCGCCCCATTAAAAAAAATTAAAATGTTAACTTCATGGTCGTAATACTTTTGCTTCCTCAAAGAGGAAGCTATACGAGGTGTGTTCAGAAAGTTTCGAGAATTTTAATTTTTTGAACAAAATACTTATTCTTCTAAATTGATGTTGTCGCCTTCAAAATAGTCCCCATTGTAGATTATGCACTTGTGCCAGCGCTTCTTCCAATTCTTGAAACACTTCTCAAACTCGACCTTTGAGATAGCATTTAGATCTTTCAGTGATGCGCTTTTAATGCCATCTACGGCTGTAAAACAACGGCCCTTTAAGGTTATCTTTATTTTTGGAAATAAGAAAAAGTCACACGGAGCCATGTCTAGCAAATATGGATGCTGGGGCATCGTTACAGTACTGTTTTTGGCCAAAAATTCATGAAGAAGCAATGAAGTGTGAGCTGGTGCATTATCGTGGTGCAAAAGCCATGAATTGCTTTTCCACAGATCCGGCGTTTTTTACAGACTGCTTCACGCAAACGGCTTTAAACTTGTAGGTGGTACTCCTTATTGACCGTTTCACCTGGTGGCAGGAATTCATGATGCACTATGCCATTAATACTGAAGAACACAGTGAGCATAACCTTCACATTCGACCGCACTTGTCGAGCCTTTTTCGGTCTTGGTGAGCCAGAATGACTCCACTAGGATGATTGAGCCTTAGTTTTGATGTCATATCTGTAAACCCATGTTTCGTCACCTGTTATAATACGTTTCAGTAATTCTGAATCATCGTTGACTTCATTTAGTGACTCCTGAGCAACTTCCATTCGCCGCTGTTTTTGTTCAAAATTCAACAATTTTGGAACGAATTTTGCTACCACGCGTTTCATACACAAAACACTGGAAACAATGTCATGACATGATCCAATCGATATGCCAACATCATCAGCGACCTCTGTAATTGTGATTCGGCGATTGTTCATAACAATTTCTTTCACTTTTTCCACGTTTTCATCCGTTGTTGGCGTACAAGGCGTTCGTCAACTTCAACGTCTTCACGGCCTTCTTGGAAACGCTTATACCACTCGTAAACTCTTGCTTTATTCATAGCAGACTCGCCATAGGCCTTTGTTAACATTTGTTACACTTTATTCCATTTTTTACGCAAAATTTGATACAAATTCTTTGATCCATTTCTTTTAACAAACGAAAATCGCCGAATTCATAAAAACACGTTCAACCTTCTTGGCTGTCACAAAGTCAACAATGAAAACAGCTGAAAGTTTTACCATACTTCAAGGGCATGTATACTAACATAATTTAAAAAAATGTTTGACAATCGGACTCTCTAAGCCCGCGAAATTAAAAAATTCTCGTTACTTTCTTTAACTCCTCGTATTTGCTGAGACGAAAATTTCTATTAGCTGTTTTAAAAATGCGCCCCTTACATTGGCGCCATAGTAAATTTTGCCCAAACTGTCCAAAATGCTAAGGTCGGCACTGATTTTGTAGACTCAGATTGGCCAACTATGTGTCACTGAAGTGCTGGAGGAGAATTCTCCTGCATGCACGAGAAATTCTCGAGTAAGCCTTTTACCAAGTGGATGGATTTTAGCATACGGCAGCACAGTCTTATTAGTAAACTGTCCTTTAAATTGTGATTAGATCACTGTTACTGCTCACTGCTCATTCACTGCTAACAGGAAAACGCTCTGGTTCCACCAGTAACTGTAAAGTACACCAGTAAAGTTCTGCTGATGCTAAGTTTTAAATTCAGACCCTATTGTAAATTATGCATGTAATAACTTGATTTTTAAGTAATCTATCGCAAGACATATAGTATTATATAAAAGTAAGACAAAATTATTCTGTTCAGTTTAATGAAATTTATCTCTAATATTCGCAAAGACGTATTTTCTCTTAAATAAGTATTTCACAACAAATCAATATTATCGGATACTATCGATAGCAAACTTAAAACTATCGATGGTAAGAACTATCGTTTGATGCTCAGAGCTCACTAAGTTCCTGCACAGATAAACCGGCAGGATTAAAGACACTTCGTTGTAAAGTATTGAACAGTGTAATTAAGTATATACAATTATATAAATTATATTATTACATCATAGATTCGATTTGGTTAGCATATGAATAAGCAATGTACAAAAAGTACGTAGCAGTTGTTGTTGACATTTGACATTTTTTTTTAGATTTTATCAGTATTGTGCGAGATTGTTTGGTCATGTCAGAAACAAAGTGGAAGTGTCAAATATTAGTGGAATTTTGTTCATAATGCAAACTTGAAGTTGTAGCGGAACTTGAATTGTTTAAAATTTAAAACGGAATGAGTGATATAACTATTTATTTTCTGTTTTCTATTGTGATCCTATAAAAAAATAAACAAATGAAAACCGTGGAGGGTAAAGTTGTGGTCTTAGGCTCTCAAGGTTTGTTGTAGTAACGTTTTGTATTTTAAATTAAATAAAGGGATAAACCAGATTACATAACAATTTTGTTTTGTTAGGCTAATTTCAGCTCTGGTTGTTTCAGAATTAAAATAGTCCATTTAACTTAGATTACTTTACAAAAGCGTTTAGGGAAGGTTATGTAATTAGACTTTGAGTAGAACATCCTAAATATTACTAATATTCATTTTGAAACTCTTGTAGTCTAGGCCAGTAATTTCAGTTATGTAACACTGTAGTAAACATTGCAGCTTACTCAGTATAAATATTTTTTAACATTTAAAGATAGTAAGCCTACAGAAGAGTTTGCCTTCTACTAATAACTATCATAAGTTTTATTTTTTAATTTTGATAATGTTTGCTTTGATATGAAGCAAAAGAAATTAAGGTGTTTCTCTAGACCAGCATGACCAAGGAATGGGTTTACCTGTGATTACAGAGAACTAAAACCAACAAAAACAATATTGGGTCAGGTTTGCATTTTTTTTTTTTTTTTATTGTAAAACAGCACTTTTGAGCCTCATGGTATTTTTAGTCAATTTTGCATTAAAACATATTATAACCCCAATAGTAATAATCCAAGTAAATATGCAGTAAATATGCATTTTTTTGCTAAAATGCTTTATTACATAACCAAAAGCAGTAATCCGAAATATAAAAGTGCAGGAAGTACAGTAAAAATAAAAAATCAAAGTGACACACATAACCTCAAAATTGTTATTGCACTAAAGTAGGTAACATGTTTTTAATCACTAAAAATGATAAAAAATTTATTAAACAAAATACCAAGAATCTAACTGACACAGTTGTTGACTGAAGAATATAACAGATACTGGTGAAAAAACCTATTTAATTAATCAAACACTATTTTAACAATGTTTTTATTACAAGAATGAACAAAGCAATATATATTAAATAATGGGCATGCATATTAGAATGTTATAATGAATCTGAGCAGTACATCAGTATAGTAAATAATGCATGTGAAGAATAAGTTGGTGTAGGAAATCTAGTATGTTTTATGCAATATAAAACAGTAATGATGTTACAATATAGTTCTGTAAAGAACAGCTTAAAATTGTAAGTAATCTTTAAAAAAATTAATTTCCGCAGATGAATATGCACTAGTTGGATAATAAGGCGTGTAATTCAAAAATCAGTATTTGAAAAATATAACCTACACTCCATAAATACATAGTCAAAAATATAGAAGCAAGGAAACAATGGGAAATGAGAAAAAATGGAAATAAAAGTGACCAAACATAACCTCCAAGTAACTAGCGTGCGGATGTAGGTAATGTGGTTTTCATCATGAAAACAGTTAATGAATGTGTTGTTATTAATACTAAAAATAATATGAAATTTTAAAGAATACTGAAGAACTTAGTTGTTGGGTGTAATATGAACTTTTTTTAAAACTTAAAAAACCAAGCTTGACTAGGTTGATGGGTGTAATATAATTTTTTTTTTAATACCGAACTAAAATCTAACTCAATTTGGTTGTTGGGTGTAATATAAACTTAATTTTTTTAAAAAAAAATCTTAAGGATCTAACAACTCGTTTTTTAGGTTAAAACACAGTTGTTGGGTAAAATAATGGCTGCCATGTTATCACTACAAGAACTATCAAGAAAATAAAATAATTTGATATACTGTGATAATGCAAATGAGCATAATTCAATTATATTAGATTAGAGCCTATAGGAAGGAATAATACAACCCCAGGCACTGTGATCGACTGACCCATTATTATTCTGACTGACCCATTGTACAACTAATCCTCGTAAAAATTCCTAGTTCAGCAGACTGGTACCTTTAATAAGTTCTAACAAACCACTGACTAGCTCACTCTGCTGAATATCCCTAGGGTCCTGGAAACCAAAAACCTCTAGCCCTTCTACTAGTGAGAGCCTCACAATCATGAATTATGTGACCTGCAGTTTCCTCCTCCTTCCTGCACAACTTACACATGATTTCTCCGTGGTACATACCTATCCTGTTCATATGCACCCTCAGACCACAGTGCCCTGTAATGAGCCTGTGTTGTGGAGATCTTCCTGAGTTGTGTATCTGCCTCCTATTTCTAGTAAAAGGAACCAGAGTAGTTTTCCTTGGGTTAACTCCTAGGTTCTTCTGACAACACCAGGTTTCCACTAGTAATAAGGATGTCTTCATGAGATCCACCACTGTATTACCATGCCTCCTCCAGATTAGCACCACCACATCATAAGCATACCCTTGGGTGTAGAAAGAGAAGATACAAGAGTGAGTCCACCATCAAGTTACATAGGAGAGGGGACAGGACTCCCCCCTGTGGACTGCCCCTGACAACCTCCACCTCCAGCTCTTGTCCTAGAGCTTTAGATACAACTGTCCTCCCACGCAACATGTCCCACATCCAGCCACAAACGGTATTATCAATCCCGCACCGCAACAGGATACAAAGCATTGAATCATGGAAGCATTGTCAAAAGCTCCCTCAGTGTCAAGAAAACCACCAATGGCATATTCTTTGATCTGTAGAGTCCCTTCCGATCTGTGAACCAAATTGTGAAGTGCACTGTCACAACCTTTTACTGATTGGTAGGCGTACTGACTGACATGTAGAGGAATCATGACCCCTCTAACATATCTCTCTACCAGTTTCTCTAAAGCCTTCAGAATGAACGAAGTCATACTGATAGGTCTAAAAGGTCTAAACATTATTTGAGGTCGTGAAACATGAAGTTCTGTAAAAATTGGCATTTACAATTTTTAGGATGATCATTATACCTAATTATTCACTCATTATAGAGTAACAAGAAAGCAAAAGACGAAAGAAAAATAAGTATATGTCTTGTAAAACTAATTTTTATATACAACCTAAAACAATGATTATAAGACAATCTGTTTGCCCAGTAAGGCAAGTATTAGTTATTTACTATACTTTATACTGATACATTTTTTTAGAGCCTACACCTACTTTTTAATCTAATTATTTAACTTATTGCACTATAAAAAACATTTTTTACGTAGTACGCTACCTATAAAAAACTAAAACTTATTCAAAGTAAGTTGTGTAATAAAACATCAAACTTTTTTTAGGAGTTGGAAAAACAAGCATGGTTGTGAGATATATTGGAAAAATGTTTAGTCACCACATAAGTCCAACAATTGGAGCTTCTTTTTTTACCTGCAAAATCAACGTAGAAGATGTAAGAGTCAAGTTACAGGTTGGTTAATTTTATTATAAAAAAATATTATAATATGTTAGATCACAAATAGTTTTGTATAATAATTGTTTTTTTAATGACAGTTTGAGTTTTGGCTAATGACAAACTCTTGCAAGTGAAGGCACTTGTAAATTACTTGTAAACTCAGTTCTAATTAAAACTGTAAACTAAAAGTTAGTTACAGCACAAAAAATACTGTAATTAACAGTAAAAAAATTATTATTATTAAAAAACTGTTTAATTTCAGCAGATAGCTTTTGTATATGATTAAAAATTAAATTGTAAGTTAGTATAGTAGAGTCTCGATTAACTATCACCCTTTTAACCATCAGTTTCTATTAACGGTCAAGTTAATTCATTTATCTGACATTTTTATGGAGTCTTCCATTGTAAATAATTTGTAATAAGTACTGCATTTTACATACTATAAGATGCACTTTTTTCTTCAAAAAATTGCCTACAAAATTCAGACGTGTCTTATACTTAAAATTAATATAAAATGTCCAGTGTTTGATTTAAAATTCCTGCCAGTCTTAAAAATGGCCATTACATTTAATGCTATGGAAAACCTATCTCTTTTCTGGCAACATTGGATTGAACTGGCAGCAGCAGTTTACCAATATGACGAATATGAGTTTCAAGGATTCACAAGTTTGCTAACACTATCTCCCTCCCGCCCCGCCATCACAAACCCAGAACACTGGGGATGTCTGAAATAACTCCACATTGCAAATGTACCTGACCGTAAATGCTTGAAAATAGTTTATAGCAAATGGTCCAATTGGATTTTTTCCAACGTGGACTTTTTGCAACAAATCTTGTACTTCTTGTGTAAAAGAAACACTTTTTCAAATAGTCCAAAACTATATAACTTGTGACAGTTGCAAGTAGTCCAAAACCAATCATAGCGTAGACAGGTGTACCTATGGGCATGAGAATAATCGTAGAGTTAAAAACTGAAGGGGTCCCAAACACACATAAAATGTGTGACTGAATATAAAGAGAACTATCTAGTGGTGAAAAAATGAAACAGAACAAGTTAAACTGAATAGTAAAACATAATGTAATTTGCTGCTATATTGACTATGTATGAACATTTCTTGTCTAGCCTATGATGTATCACTGCAGTCTACAATGCCAGTGAAAGTGATTTGTGTTATCAGTAACAGTACAATATTTTTGTTAGTACAGTAGAAGTCCGATAATCCGGCACGTTCGGGACCGGACTATCGGGCAGTCCGAAATTCCGATCGATCAGGTGGTAATTATAGGTTAATAAATAAAGTACTAATACACTATGCTAATGCATACAACTAAATTTATTTTAATTTACATATAATGTAAATGTATACATATAATATAATGTATATACACGTAATGTAAAACATATTTTACTTAGATTTAAAAAAGTCACGAATGTCCTTTTGTTTTATAGAATTTTTACGTTTAGTGTAAAAGTTATTCCTAATTATATGCAAATCAATAACTTCTGAAGCACTGTAGCTTGTACTAGCCTCAGCAAAAGTGATAAACTTGTTTAATGATTCTGCAGCTTCTGCCCAGCTAGTTTTTTCCTTTTCTTCTGTTTCGGCATCCGAGTCACTTTCCTCAAGATTTGGAGTAGGCTGAGGGTTTACTACACTGTTGATAATGTCCTCATCGGTCAGTTGTTGTTCAACAGGCTCATTCTCGTCGATTAGAAGCCACTCCTCTACCTCATCTTCAGACAGGTTTTTCATGGGATTGTCAGCACTTCTAACGACATCCAAAACTTTGATCAGAGCGTCTTGATCCTTTTCTTCCTCATCAGTCTGTAGAGTTAGGTCAGAAGCAGGGTTTGCTGCTGGCCAAAGTTTTCTCCAGCATTTTTGGAGTGTTTTGTTTTTCACCTGGTTCCAAGACAGTGCAATAGCATAGACGGCATCTTTTACAGTAAACTTTTTTTGATAATCAGTCACGTCACAGTCGGCATTTAAAAGGCCTTGAATAAAAGACCTTCTATAGAAGCATTTAAAATTTTGAATAACCCCTTGGTCCATGGGTTGGATCAAAGATGTTACGTTAGGTGGGAGCAGAGTAGCCACAATATTTCCAGAAACTAACTCGTCTACTGGAGGGTGGGCTTTGCAATTGTCCAAAAGAAGGATGGCTTTGGTATCTTCTGGTACACCAAGGCTTTTAAAGGATTCCTTGACCTGAGGCACAAAGTGGTGAAAAAACCAGTCTTTAAAGAGGTCGGCAGTCATCCACGCATTTGATTGAGCACCGTATTGACAGGCAAGTGTTTAACATTCTTAAAAGCTCTGGGTTTTGCAGATTTACCTATCACAAAAGGGGTCACTTGGTGGTTTCCAGACGCATTAGCACACAGCAAAACGGTTAATCTGTCTTTGTTTTTTTAAAAACCCTTGGCTGCTTTTTCTTCTCCCCCAGCTAGTGTAGATGTTGGTAAACATCGCCACAATAGCCCTGTTTCATCAGCATTGTAAATCTGTTAAATCATTATCAGCCACGATTTTCTCAAACTCGTCTTTGTAGTTTTCAGCAGAGTTTTGGTTTGCTGAAAGTGTTTCTCCAGTTACATCAAGTCTTCTAATTCCATGCCGAAATTTAAAGTTTCTGAGCCAACCATCAGAAAAATTACATTCACTTTCAGCAAGTCCTAAATCTTGGCCGAATTTCTTTACCTTTTCAACAATCATTGGCCCTGTTACCGGCTTCCCTTCAGAACGTACTGCACTAAACCACTTGAACAATACACTATCTAGCTGTTCCAGTTTTGGCTTTTTTAATGTTTGTCTAGAAGCCAATTTTTCAGTTGTTAACGATTGAGAAGTTCATTAGTTCAAAAGAGAACTTCATTAGTTCATCTTTTTGTTTTTTAATGTCATAAATAGTCGATGAGCCAATATTAAACTCATTCATTAAAACATTTCTATTCCCGCCTTTTTCTAGCCGTTTGATGATTTCTAGTTTCTGATTGAGAGTCAGTGTTACGTGTTTTCGTTTCTCTCCTTTTGAACTCGAAGGCTTAGGTTTTGAAAACATGGGCATTGTATAGTTAGAATGAAAATCACTTTTTATAAACAGTTTCAAAAGCTATGTTTACTGCGATGCGCTGAAGGACACAAAAAAATGGCGAAGACGCTTCGTGATGGAATGACAGAGCTGCACTGCACCTGACTTCGTTGTGACAGATGGCATTGCATTGTTTGCGAACAATACCGAGCGCTTCCGGATGGTCCCGAACTACCCCAAAAACTTCGGAATAGCTCTCGAGCGTTTTTATTTGCTTTAAAGACACTTTTGGAGAAAAACAATATTTGTAAAATTTTCTGGAGCGATGCCGGACTATCGGGCATTCCGGACTATTGGATGCCGGACTAATGGACTTCTACTGTAGTTACTTTCATAATGAAAAAAAAATAAACTAAGAATTTTTTTTAGTTGCTTTGCAATCTAATAATAAAAATGGTATTTTCTAAAAAAATTGCGTAAAAATTAAGGTGCATCTTATAGTACATAGCGTCTTATAGTCTGTAAAATACTATAATAAAAGAAACCTTCTAGGCAAAACAAAACACTGTAATGAAACTACTTATTTTTAGCATAGGGCTAAGTCATGTTATAAATAGGTTTGGGATCTGTAAATTAGGCGCCTTCACATTAGTGGTAGCTGACATTAATTGTTACCCAAAACAAATATTGATAATTGAAAAGTAAAGGATCCTATCATCTAGTGGATTTTTTTTTTTTTTTTTTTTTTTTTTTGGTTAACCTCCGACTATTGTGCACACTTGGGCTAATGCAGATGATGTGATGATTTATAGCGTATGAAAATGCCAAGCCCTGGCCAGGAATCGAACCCGGGTCCTCAGGGTAAAAGCCTAGTACGCTATCAACTAGGCAACCGAGGCGGCTCAACAAGTAAAACCAGATGTAAGAGTATTCAACATCTAGTGGAATGAGATAAAAGCATTATTGTAACATAGCCACCGGACCACATATTCAAATGATTAGGATTATATACCTATTCTTCCCATCAGTGGTCCATCAACTTATCTCATAAAGGCTATCGAGTTTTCAAAACTCTATAGTTTCATCTTCAGGTCATACAAAATGTTAAATCCCTCTGTCGAGGTCGTCACAAAGTCAAACAAAACATAAATCACAAACACTAAGCACAATTACACATTTAAAATATTCATTATGAAATTCGGCTTGGCCAAGCTACACACGCGACTTGTACGTCGTTACATTCCGGACTAATTTTGCAATGTCAGAAGCTGGTTATAAAAATCTTTCTAAAGATACTTCATTTATGCCTGTACGCATAGTATGTGCTGATAAAAAGGGATGTTGACTCGAGAAATATATGACAATAAAACATTCTGTGCTATAAACATAGTATAGTATATTATTTTTATTGATTACCGAAAGTACAGGTGGTCTATTTCTGTCCATTTTCTATTTTGTTATCTGTCACCCCAACAAACCCAAGAATAATGGTAAATGGAGATTACTGTACTGAATTTCTTGAAAAATAATAAGATTTTGAAAAAAAATTTATGTTTGGCCTGGGCTAAATATATTCACTTTTCCACCTGTTTTGGGATAAAAGATTGCTGATTTAAATGATTTTAGAAGCCATTAAAAATAAGTATAAGCTGTCCATTTATACTGCAGTTGCCCAGTAAAACATTAAAAATTGTTAACATTCTCGAATTTTTTTTTAATAATACTAAGTTATTGTTTTAGCATTGTACAGTATAGCTCAGTGGTAGTAGGTTGGTAAATCCATGTTTTTAGAACATATCCTATTTCAAATTGCAATAGTCTATTCAGGCTACTACTTCCTGATTCACTACTATATGCAGGTAAACTTCAGGTAAACTTAAATGGGCCTAGATCTTTATAACTTCCATACCAGTGTCATTTTGTTATCTGTTTATTATAAGCACTGTTTTAGTTACAGTTCAAAGTACTTTATTGAAATTTTAGAGGAGGTGATCAAAATTTAATACTTTGAATATTATATAAGGATTTTTCGAAATGTTGAGGATTTAATGACTGGTGCCTTAAAATTATTGAATTTAACTTTTTTTATAATTTTAAGCATATACCATATACCAATTTATATAAAAAAATCTGGATTGTATTTACTTGAATTTTCAAGAGTCCATAGATGATTGGTAAGTATGTCTTTGAGATAAGAGCACTCTGTTGTATTTTGTTCTCTTTAAGCCCAAGTGTGCACAATAGTCGGACGTTAAAAAAAAAAAAAAAAAATAATAAAAATAATAATAAAAAATAAAGACAATTTTTAGATTTTTGTGGTTAATTTGTCTATGGATGCCAATGTATCAATCTGCCATGTCTCTGCACTGTGCACCTCGATTGTTACTTCTAGTTGCATTATTGCAGTTCCCCCTCATTGTTAACCTTACTGGTTAAAGCTAACCCCTCATCATCATTAGCCTAAGTATAAAGTATAGACATTGAAGTATAGACTAAAAAAAGGAAAAAACATAGATTTAAAATGCAGAATAACCTATGATGAAAATAGAAACATATTTTAATTTAACTTTTATTAAAATATACTACCTAAATGTTTCCTGTTTATTTTGTTGTAATTTAAAAATGTTCCATAGATATTTTATTTTTAACTTAAAAGTGTTTAATAATTTGAAAATTTGTTTTATTAGTTCATAATTATTCCTAAAAAATAATTATGTTTACATGTAATTAGTTTATTGAAACATAAGCTCTTTTTATATAGGATTGGGTTGATCGTACTGATAGAGTAATAGTTATATGTTTTAAAAAGGTAAAGAATAGAATTATATGAAAAGTTAATTTTGAATGTATGTTTTTTAATAAATAATTCTTTTTAAAATATTTCAGTTTGTAAGGATATTACCTTTTAATCTTTGAGTTTGATAATAGTATGTTCCATGTATTATGTATAATAACTGGATTAAAATTGTTATTGAGGCATTACTAGATGTCCTTGTTTTTTTGTGATTCTTAAATTTATCACATTTAATAGTTTTTACTTTCATTAACACTTAAAGAGTCATCCATACCCAGTTGAGCGCACTGTAAAAGCGGCAGCACTAATAACACAGGTCTTGAATTATCTGTTATTTACCAATAAATTTAAAGTTTTGGACACAATTTCTTTCCAGCATCCTTTAATACAATCTATTCAACATTTCTGCTGAGTTACTTTTATAGTTTTTGTTTGAATATATGTATAAATATTGTAAATAAGATTTCACTTTTCCCATAAGAAAAAAATACCTATTTTATTCTATATTTAGATACCTGAAATTATATATTTTAGAAATAAAATTTATATTAAACGATAGTTTCTTACTTTGTATGTGATGCTAAAAGCTCATTTTATTTTATAATTTCACCATTTGTGTTTTTTCAGGCGTTAAGTGTACCGATGTAAAGAAAACACTTATACTCAAGTGCTCAGTAGTTTATCTGTTTTCCTATAGATAGCAGTAGTACTGTTAACTATATTCCGATACCTTCCTTGTTATTCCACCGCTGTTCCCGCCACCCCTTCCATAGACAAGACCCTATCTTGCAGATAATGTTATTTGTTATATCTACACAGTGTTTTTTGCTTTTTTGTGCAATCAATAACATAATTAGAACCTACAGTACTAGGCCTACAGATATTTATAACATTTCACTCTTTTTATAGTGTCTTTTTCCTTTTTTCGAGTTAGTCCTTTTTTTACCTTTGATAATAAATTGTTAATATTATGCCATCGCAAAAACAAAGACTAAGAAAAGGAAATGGAAAGGTGTTGGTTCTCTCTTCAGTTATAAAGAAGAAACGTTTAGTCCCAGGACTAAAAAAATATTGGGAAAATAGAAGGTAGGTTTCATTTATAATATCAATAGTCCCTAAATATACAGTAGTTTAATATATATAGCACATAATATGCAACACAAGAGTATGTTTTGCTATTTAAAAATATTTTATTGTAATGTCTACTTTGTTGCCATTGTATTCAGAAAATTTAATTATAAAGATAATGTTAATATCTTATAATACATAGTGTATTATTTATGTGTGTTTAAAAAAGTGTAGGCCTTTGCCTTCCTTGCTCGTAAATATATCTAACGATTTTGGTGTTGTATTGGAATGTACCATTTTTGGGTTAAAAAATCGATCTTAGTAGCTCTCTCATCTTTGGAAAAAAATCGTTTTAATTAGAAAACCACGTTTAACATGGACCATGTGGGTATCTATCTAAAATATAATAATTTAATATTGATAAGGTAATGTGAATGAATACTGTTTAAGTCAGCGGATGCTTAACTGTTGTTAGTGTTAAATCAGCTGGTTTGAAAATCCTAAATATCAATACTCAAAATTTAATTTGTACTGTTAAAGATTTATCTGTTTATTTCACAAGATAAGAATAATGATTGTCAAAGAATGCCTACAGGATGTCACACAAAGAGTTACATGCTTCTGATTGATTTTATTTGCTTATTTCGTAACAGATTTTTTTAAAACTTTACTTACTTTTTAATTAAATTACAAAATACGTTATGTGAAAATTTAATCACGCTGGTGTTTAGAAACAAAATGGAGTAGAACAAAATTTGCAGCTACAAAGGGCAATAAAATTTTGCTGAAAAGAAGAATTATGTTATAAATTTCTCTTTTAATTTAATTGTTGTTTTTAATAAAAATTTCAAATACCTGTTTAATATATAAATTTAAATAAATAAATACAAAATTTTCGAAAAAAACTAAAATAAATATAAAAATTTTGGTATAAAATATTTTAAATATCAACATTTTTGAGCTCAAAGAACAAGCTTGGTAGGTTTCATCTTTGGGAAATTGGTTTCAGTTAGAAAAACGCGAATCAGATGGACTATAAGAGTATCTAGGGCTACCTAAAAATGTAATTAGGCTAATATAACATTTCAGCAAAGCGATGTTCAGCCACCAGCACTGTCTGAAACATTTTTGATCAAGCTTAAGTTGGCGGAAAAAAATAAAGTAACTATTTTTGTTACATGTTATCTTCTGTCCTTCATTTTAAACATTGATATATTTATTGTTTCAATACCAAATATTATTTTATTAACAATTAATTATTATTTTTATTACTTAGCAAAGGCATAGTTAATTTTTTAAAAAATTACAAATTCTTGACTTTTCTAATTGGGCTAAATTAATGGGTGTAGTGATAGATTTTTCGGTGGGGAAACCAGAGTTTATGGAAGCAAGGGTTTCAAAAATTTTAAAGAAATTGGTAATAAAATTTAATTTGAGGCTATTTAGATTACCTCTAATTAGTTAGTAATTTGTTAGTCTGTTATAATTTTGCAATAACTTTTTTAGTTGCTGGAAAAGTGAGCCTATTTAAAATCTAAACATAATCGTGATATTTTGGGTACTACCTTTAAAAGATAGTTAATGTATATTGAAATGAATGCTGACTTGCAGACGTTCATGACCTTACGAACGTTAATACTCTATGGTTTATCACATCAGAAGAGAATTAACATAACACAAATTCTGCTTCAACTGCACAGACATAAGTATTTTTGATATATTTTTATTTAAAACCTGTATAATTTGCATAAAGAGTTGTTGATATTATTTGAGTTCACATAGTCTACAATGAATATGTAGACTTTGTAAAAAGACTATGTAGCCTTTTGTATATAAAAATGAATTACAAGTTCATAATACTCTTCAATAAAAAAAGAAAGAAAGAAGTGCATCTTTTATGATTTTAGAGCTCAATTACATATCAACCATACCATTATGCAAAACGTATGTTTGATGCCTCTGAGTGTTGGAAGACCCAAGTTAATTTTTGACTTTTTTTAATTTGTGCTAACAGGCATGTGAGATGACAATTTGAATTTATATTGTATGTACCCAAATACATCACTTTGGTTTCTACTCATAAATAAATATATACTATTCTATAACTACATTATATTTTTTTAAGTATTTATTGTAAGAAAAATTAATAAAGTTTCTTTACTAGCTAAACATTTTTATACTTTATTGTAGGAATGCAATTGACATTTCTGAGAATTCAAACCAGTGCCAGGTACAAAGTCAGTTTGTTCACAATGAAGAACAAATGGAAGATCTTGTTGTAATGGTTACAGAAGCGCCACTGGTTGAACATTTTGAAGAATTTCCATCGTCGAGTCCATCAGAGCCCATTGTCAAAGAAATGCGTCAAGATGCTAAAGAAGAAGCATGTTTAGCATGAACTAGGTGATCTTGATGTAGATGGTAATCACTATAGTAGCAGATGGAAGTTAGTGCAAACGATCCTATTGAACAAATTACAATTCTCTATCTGGTGTGGTAAGTATTTTCATGTTATATACTTTTGATTGTGGTGTGTTAATTTAAGACTAATTAATTTTCTTTATCAACATTTTGGGATTTAAGATATTTACAGAAATTTACATAATACTTTTTTTCAGGGTGCAATTGTTGGTGCTTTGACTCAGAAAGTGCTACACATTTCTGTAAAAAATTAATTCTTCATGGTGTGTGCTATGTTAGAAAAGTCTGATTACTAGCCAAAGGATCATCAATGCTGTAAAAACTGGGGAAGAAATCAGAGTACAACAGGTATGGAGGCTGCAGCCATAGTTGAAGGATTTTGTAAAAGTGAGGAATTATATGGAGTGTGTTATGCCAGATTTATAGGGGATGGGGTAGTAGTGTATATAAGGAAATACTTGATAAACGACTGTACAAGAATTTGACCGTAGAAAAGGTAGAGTACAAAAAACACCTTCTACAAAATTTTTGCAACAAACTTAGGGAAATAGTTAAAAAACCGGACAAATTATCTAAAAATATCGTTTTTCATAAAAAGATTGGTGACAATTTACTCCGAATGCGAACATCTGTCTCTAAGGCAGTTGAATACAGGAAGGCAGAAGATCGGCCATTAACAGACAAGATTGAAGATCTTGGAAAGGACATTTTAAATTCACCAAGTCATGTTTTTGGAGAGCACAAAATGTGTAAGGACAGGAATTACTTCTGTAAATCCAAAGGGAATGGAGAAGAAAGGAACTTTGTACCAGACTTACAAGGCAGTGGCCTTTACGATAAAGTCCAAGAAATTGTAAGGAACCTAAGTCTCCATGCACAAAGCCTCATTCACAACAACAACAGCAATCCTGCCGAACACTATCATGGGCTTGTGGCAAAATTCATTGGTGGAAAGCGAGTAAACTTCGCTAAAATCCGTTCGTAACAAGGAAGATGTGCAGCTGCAGTAGTGTTATATAATTCTGGGATGGCAAGATACAAGCTTCACATGACAATGTGCAGCAATAGTCCAGGATTACATGCTAAGTCCACTGAGATAAAGAGGAAAAAAGTAGAGTTGCACAAAGAAAAAAGAAAAATCAAAAAACCATTACGAAGAGCTTTGTTTGTTAAGAGAGAAGATCTCGAAAATAATAAGCATTATGGAGAGAACACACAAAAACCCGATATGACACAGGAAGATTTCATTCAAGAAAAATCAGAACTACTGCATCAACTAAAAAACTACCAAAATTAGAGAGAAAAAATAGAATGGAATACAAAAAGTCAAGTAGTGGGGTGTGGATGGAGCTGCTTTTTAACTGGATGCAGAAAACTTTTAACTGCGTCAAATTTTGGTAGGGTGTGTAATATGTTAAAAAAGAAAAGTTGTACTAACATAGTTAAAGCCATGACTCTTCTTTAGACAAGATAGCAATGAAATATGGATGTTATAATGAAGAAAAGGTGAAAAACCTATTACAAAAAGAAAGAAACATAATAATTGCAGACTGTGGTATATTTATAGATTCTGTTTATCCTCTCTTAGGTGCAACTACAAATGGACTTATTGTTGGAGAACCTGGAATTGTAGAGATAAAATGTCCATATTCAGCCCGGGATTTAACACCAGAAGAAGCAATTCAAAATAGAAAAATCACAGCATGGAAAGTTATTGCAGATGGTACTATTGTCTGACTGAAGGAAAGACATGGATGGCACCTTCAGATTCAAGGTCAACTCCACATCACAGGAAGAGAATACTGTCTTCTGGCGCTATGGATACCAAAAGGCCTAAAAGTGGATGTTATTAAAAGAGACGACAATCTTTGGGAAACTTTCATGCTACCGAGATTACACAAATTCTATCACAATTGTGTTTTACTGGAATTTGCAGATCCAAGATACCCAAAAAATATGCCAATACGTAAAACATCAGAATAATAATAATAATGGTGACTGAAATTTGTAAATTTTAATGTAATATAAATATTAATTTGTTTCATAGGCTGCATTGTAAATTACAATTTATTTGCATGATCACAAATTGTTCAGTAAGGAAAGAAAAGCTACATGTTTTAAAATTAAAAAAAAATTAAACTATGCCAAAATTAGTTTTAGGCTTAAGAAGCATTTTTTGATTTGGTGTTTATTTGTCAACATATAATAATATGCATATCTCCTCTTCTAATTATCCTATCATTTTATTTTAACATGTATACCATATTTGCAACATTTGTTTATAATGGTCCCATATAGGCCTCCTTATGAACCTAATTGGTAAAAAAGCGTGGGTTGGAGGATAAACAAATATTGAAAGATGTAATTTTGTCAAACACCAATATTTTGTATTCTGATAAGTGATTTTTGTCAAATTTATATTGTAGCGGTATGTTTTGGTAGTAACAGCCCTATTGACATAGGCCTATAGTCAAAACGTTTAGAAGGTGATTTGAAATTTTGAGTATAATACAATACCTTCATATTATTAATATGTAAGCATGCACAAATACGGAATATGCATTCCAAATTCAGCTTCAAATCTGTTGATGAGATAAAAAGTGGGTAAACTGTCGGAAAATATGTTTTTGATCGGGGGGGTTCTTGAACTGTAGCACAAATAATAAAAAAAAATAACATACCTATTTTCAGCATTTTCCAAAAATCCAAATTAATTTTTGTTCCTACGAAGTAGTAACACTTTTTATTAGGATTTTTGTTCATTTTGGAAAAAACTGAAATTTTAAAAATGTATAAATGTAATAACATAAACGTGCATGTATTTTTCGTGGAGAATACTTTTACTTTTTACTTTTAGACATATGGAAACAGTTTTGCCCATTTTGAAAAGTCTAGACTTATACGATTTTCAAGTTTTAAATACGTGCGTTAAAGTTACTTTAAAATTTTAAAATATGACACTTGGAAATAGTTGCACACGCGCTTTAACAATAATTGTCTTATTATAAATGTTGGTTCTTTTTATTTTTGTTAATTTTAAAAACAATCATATATCTTTCTTTACTTTACAGGTAAATGAGATAAAAACGTATTTAAGCTTACTTTCGCGAATTAGTGAAATAAATTATATTTATTTTAATTTTACTAAGTTTGTAAAATGTGAACATTTTGTTTCGTATTTTAATTTTGTGAATAAAATGTCAGACTAGGTTTTACATTCATGTATTACAGGCCTGCCTATTCAAAAAAATTAACATTTAAAATAGAAGTATGTTTATACTATCATGTCCCAGGAAGTTTAAATATCAAACTTTGTTTCATCAAAATACGCTTCTACAAGTTAGTGATTTTCAGGAAAAGATTGGAGAATGTTTTTTTTTTTAAAACATTTGCAAGTTCGGCAGACACAAAATGTTATCAAATGTAAACGATACATTTCATAATACCTTGATTGATACATTGATATTGAATAACCTACTGTTATTCTCATATTTACTTTTTAATAATTTTGTAAAAAAGTACTACACCAATTATATTAGAATAGTATTACTGTGTTGATACTATAGTATTATTTGTTTTACACATTAAAAACAAATAACACCTTTTTATTTCATTTATAATTTTGCCTAATAACAGAATCACATTGCCAGTTTTTATCATTGATATGAGTTACGTTTCAGTGACGAAGTGAATTTGGTTCACTACTCTGTAAAAGTAAAGCAAATGTAAGATGACGAAGGGGCAGCTTAGAGAAGAGGTAAATGTCAAAACTGACTACCTACAATGATATGGAGGGGGAAGGGAGAAATAGTACAATACTGTACAGTTGTACTGTCATAAACAAAATGTCTGTCGCCTGGCACTGGTGTAGACAGCGCTAACAGCGTAAATATGATCTAAAAGGTGATTTCTGATATTGTGTACAAATGACTCTTAAAATGTCTGGTACACCCTATAAAATCTTTCATTAACTATAAGAATTGAATTTCGGATGTTACAGAAACATTCTACTTTCCATAAATAGCCTTCTCCTACATTAATAATTAAAATATATTCTTGCTTTTTTAAGGTAACATCTTGTACTCTAATTTTCACCTGGCTTAGGTACTATCCTTTTTCGTCGTTTATTGTTTGATGTCAGTTTTACATTGTACATTCCCTAACATTTTTTCCCTGGGAATAGTAACTTTGACGAACTATTTTAGTATAGTTTAATAATATTAATTTAACTGTTATTTACGTATTCTTTGGTTTAATTGATAATTAAGGTAATGCATTGGAATGTTATCGATCAGCTATGTTCTGCTTATTTATGCTATATACATACATACATATATACACTGTTCTAATTTGTACATATGCATATGGCTTTAATAATACAGTACATGGCTATGAATTCTAATCAATAGCCTAGATACATTAGCTGAACTATTGTGCTTTGGGGCTGTCGATTGTCAGTTGATTCACCGACTTCCTATAAGAAATCCATTTGTGTGATGATGGTTTTGACACCCATATCTCTGAATCCAGCTTCTGCACTTACAAACTGAAACCTTCTTCGTGGATGGGGGTTGTTGGGCTACCTTACTATATAAAATGTATAGGGCTGCAGAGATGGGTTGTGGAGTTATAGCAGCATGCATGAACATACTATGCTTACATTTATTATATATATTGATGTGACTATTTTTATATACTAGGTATGGGACACTGCAGGTCAAGAAAGGTTTCGCTCTATGGCTCCTATGTACTACCGCAGTGCTAATGCGGCTCTTCTAGTATTTGATATTACACAGTATTTTACTTTTACTTCTATCAAATCTTGGATTAAAGGTTAGTAGTTAGGTAATTAAGCTCAATGACTAGGTAATAAAGCATTCAAAAGAACAAATTGTTCGTACTTCAATTTGTTAAATCTAAAAAAAAACTAAAAATATTTCTGAGTTTTTTTTTACGTGTTATAATACATTTGGTCTATAATCACTGTAATTATGCTTACAGGATCTTGGATACATGGTTTCAGTATATTAACTGATTTATTAATAGTGATTTGGATGCAAAGTAATTCACTTGCATTTTTACTAGCAAATTATGTGTTTAATAAATGAAAAAAAAATATTGTATTGATCTGTTTATAAATGCAATAAAAAAATTGTAATCTATAAATATGTTAAATTAGGCAGGCACCAGTTATTGTGTTGCATCAAGCCAAAACTATATTAATAATAATAACAACAACATACTAATTTCCTTAGAAATATGTTTTACTAACAGGCTTAATTATTTTCACAGCATATATGTGTTGAAATGTAGTCTAAATTAAAATCCAGAAAAAATTTTGATAGTTGCATTGTAATTGTAATAGTTGTATGTAATAGGCTGTTAATTCTTGATAAAAAAAGGAATAAGTAGAGTTTCAATGGTAGTCTACTTTCTGAACTGAAAGAAAAAAGTGAACAAAGCGGAGACTTCTGAATTGCTAGTTTTCATGATTTTTTGCCAATTACATGCACCAAATGGTTTGGGACTATTACATTTATGGGGCGGCGGATTGCCAAATAAAATTAAATGTCTAATTGTAACAGCAATGTAATTTTGAGTGGAATGTATAAAGTGTGATTCCATTGGATATGATGTTTAAAGGTGTTGTCTTCGAAGACGGGTAATTCTCAAGGGAGAAATGGAGTTCATTCAAGGGAGAAACGTACATATCACTCATTGCACTTAATGACCATTATTTGCCAACTGAACTGAGATAAGGAGCTTATATACAGTACCCTCTCCACTTACCTCTATCTTACTTTTAACATAAATATCATACACACGTATGCACACACACACACTTCCAGAACATTGTCGGGTGGTAAAACTAGCGTGTGTGTGTGTGTGTGTGTGTGTGTGTGTGTATATATATATATATATATATATATATACATATGTTAGTATTATATAGTACAGTGGTACCTCGACATACGAGTTTAATGCGTTCTGTAACCTTGCTCGTATGTCATATTACTCGTATCTCAAAGCAATTTTCCCCATTGAAATTAATTGAAATGCCATTAATCCGTTCCATCTCCTAATACACCACCTCAGTTGTTTTTGTTAAGTGTTTTTGAATAAGAAAAATGTATTTACAAGAAGAAACATTTATTTATAAATAAGAAATACATATTCTGTAAAAATATAATAAAAGAAAAAGTGAAGTGCTTACGGAAGCGCTTAATTTTCGTCACTGGTCTTCGCTTTTTTTGTCACGCTTTACTCATTTGTCACCTGCAGATCGTTTAAAAAAAACTGTCCAAGGAGGTTTGTTTCTTCCTCTCTTTTAGGATATTGCGGAAATGAGTTAGGCAGGTTTTGTTGAACAACTCCATTGCACGACCAGTTGCAACTTTTTCGGGGTGATTTTTATCCACAAACTCTACAAATTTCTCCCACATTTCCAAGATCTTCTTCATATCTCGTGTAGAGATAACCTTCTCCATTTCTGGCTCCTCTTCAAAACTAATTTTTTGTTGAAACACCGTATGCTGCTGTGCATGTAGATCGTGTAACTCCTTGGTTGTCAGGTCCTGAGACTGTTCCTCGACGAGTTCGTTCACATCTCTCTCATCCACCTCCTAGATATCCCTCATCTCCCTTATCCCTTAAATCCCTTATCTCATGAATTTTTCTAGAGAAACAATCTCCTCTACCACAGACACTTCGGGTTCCAATCCTTCGAAGGCCCTTTCAGCTATAGCCTCAGGCCACAGCTTCTTCCATGCAGAGGTTAAGGTCCTTGTTGTAACATCCAGTCAGGTCTGATCAATAATTATTAGGCATATCACGATGTTAAAGTGGTCCTTCCAGAACATGCGCACACAGACTGAGATCTGGTCTGAGGTGGGAGAAACTGTTAGACGCTGCACACGACCCCAATATGCGCCCCACATGTTGGGATCGTGTGCAGCGGTGTAGTGTGCGATTCCTCGTATCTCAAATCTTGCTCTCATCTCAAAGCAAAATATCGCTCGCTCGTATCTCAAAACACTCGTATATTAGGGCACTCGTATATTGAGGTACAACTATAATGTATTCATTTGTTTAGAATTACAGAGGAATGTAGAAGAACCTTTAGTGCTGTGTGTAGTTGGGAACAAAACAGATTTAGAAGAACATAGGGCAGTATCAAGAGAAGAAGCTCTTGAGTATACAGCTTCCATTGGTGGTACATACTATGAAGCTTCAGCTCTCCATGATATGGGTAAATTAGAAAATTATTTAAGTATTCATTGATATGCCAAGTGATTACTAATACTGATTATATGCAGTTACAATTATAGCTATATATCAAGTACTAATAATGATTACTTATTAATGATATGAGTACTAAGACCAAAGAACCATGTTACTGGATTAACTTACAAGTATAAAATTATTGATGCTTTAAGGCATATTTATTTGGAGTACTAGTTTAAAAAAAAACAATACTTTTAATCCTACTCATAAATTATTTACTATTTGCGTTCATAATTTATTTAATGTGTACCATGAAATTTTTATAATAAAATACAATAACTATTAATAACTCTTAACACATACTATATTATATTTAGCTTATTTCATGAAATTTGAAGTACAAATAAATGTAATATTTATTAAGAATTATAAATTACTCTAATCATCATAGAATACAAAATTGGTATATTTTTGGAAAATAAATGCCGTAATGCGTGCAGTATACATGTAATGCTATTTACTCATAAAATAAGTAGGCTTACAGTATGCAGTATCTGGAATTGTTTCTATACTATCGACAGTAGTAATGTGTATACATTCACTGCAGATAAGCTTGGGGTGTTGTAGGCACTCTAATCACATAAGGAGAAAGTAATTACGTACTAGACATTTTCAATACTGATTACTTTCGATCCTTCCTAGTAATTAGTACCATTCAATATAAATGTACTAGAATGATAACCCTTGTGAGAGCTTTGTGAGCACTCTCTGGTGGTGGCATTTTGTGGAAGAATGTTTAACTACAGTGAAATAGATAATAGTATTGTCTATTTTCTGAAACATCCTATCCTTGCAGCTTTCAGCATTCGTAGCAGTCCAAGTACTTAAACTTCAGCCGCTAATATTGAACATGCTTTTTGTAGTGGTGGCCGGCTGTACTTCTAGTCCGTTTAATTCAGTGTTGGTATAAGTACTTGATATTCAAATACCATTTCATTTGTAATTGAAAACAGTATGATGTTACATATTATGGTATATTTTATGTACTTAAGAAGTGTATCTGATGTTAAGCAATTAATCCTAAGGTCTCAATTGTAGTACACCTTTGCCAAATAGCACACCAATTAAGTTCAGCACCATATTCAATTGCCTCTGGTGTAGGTGACTGCTAATTTTTTTTTTTTTTTTTTATTCTCTGATCAGTATGACCGTATATTTATGACCACAAAAGATTGTTGTGTTATGCATGGTACCACTACATTTACATTTTGAATTTCTTCATCATTTGAGTATGATTATTTATGTTTGTTAGATCTACAATCTAGTGGAACATTTGAGCATATTAACATATGATTATAAGGAAAGTAAATAACTGTGGATTTGGCCTTGGGATTGAGATGTAGTATAGACTATAT
Organism: Callitettix versicolor; assembly: GCA_022606455.1. Lineage (NCBI taxonomy): Eukaryota > Metazoa > Arthropoda > Insecta > Hemiptera > Cercopidae > Callitettix > Callitettix versicolor. The sequence goes on from CM040182.1 coordinate 51,557,551, forward strand.
AAAGATTCTGTCATGTCTAGACTACTGTCAGTCTAACATAAACTAGTACTTATAATAAATTAATACTTATTGCTGACATATCATATAAATAAAGGATAATATTTATATGATATATATATATATATATATATATATATATATATATATATATTTATAGTTCTTACTGAATTGGCATAAAAATATTTTTTGTGTTATTTAATATGTGTTTTCATAGACTAACTAACTGATAATGGAATTTGGGAGTTTGATCAACTGATTCTTCAGTTGATAAAGATATTGAAAGTGATGAAAATAATGTAGACTTATCTGTAGGCTCCTTCTGTAAAAAATAATGATATACAATAAGTGATTCTAATAGTACTTATTCTGAAATTGAAGATGAAATTACTTTTATAAATAAACATTAAAATTTGAAATATTTCAATGACCTGAAAGCTACTTTTGAAACTTGATTTTGATGATCTAAATGCTGGAATTTCCCTGATTTGACATAGACTACTGAGTCACAGAGTTAGGTAGCTATCTTATACAATGTACCTTCTAATTATAAGGACTTTCTACTTAAAAACCTGTTTTATTGTAATGAAAAATACAAGGGCTGTCCAGAAAGTAACAGACGTTTTGGCCTGTCATGGTAATGGACGGAACTGGAGCCGCCATCTGGGTGTTACACCGTTCCTACACTCAATATGCATCCAACTGTGGTGGTAGCCTGAGATCTGTATCACTTTTACTTTACTCTCTGTTACATGATAAACTTTGTGCTGCAATAGAAAATCCTGCCACTTGTGAGATGTGTTCTATGATTAGGTTTTGTTGGCAAAAAAAAAAAAAACAAAACAAAAAACAAAAAACAAACCTATTGAAATTTATTACCAATTTGGGATTGAGCTACCTTGAAATTCTATAAAGTCTATTTTGAATTTGATTGTTTAACAAAAAGTTATTTCAAAGATGATATATTTGAACAACATTTAGTTTTGAAACAAACCAATATTTTCCGCAAATTGAAAAATACTAATAAAAAAACTAAACTTAATTTCCTAAAACACTATTATAATTTAACAATGTTCTAACTGTATACACAAAATATTTTTTTGTTTCTAAGTAAAAAAACTTACAGAAAGAAGTGAATATTTTTTTTATTGAATCGATTTTTTTAAATTAAAGTAGAATATCTTTCACCTACAAGACTGGGTTATGGTTAGAACAAAAAAGGTCAAATAATCAGATAAGAAAAAACCTGGTTATAGACTAGTAGTAGAAAAGTAATATTGTTACAAATATTTCCATAACACGAAATGTACAATTATAGAATAAAGTGTAGTGTATGTTACTATATGGCAGCGTTATTCAAACTGGGCAAGGTTCTACAGGCCAAGGGTTCTGTGGGACCTGCCCAAGTATTTCTTTATTATGTCAACCTCTATGTAATCAATAACAATACTATGTTTAAAAATTCAACAATCTTCATAAAGAAGGAGAATTATAAAAGTAAAACCATGCTTATAATAACTTTTAAATTTTTTGCTGTAAATGTTATGTCACAATCGCTGGGGTCAGCTGATCGGTGCCTCATTTTTGCAAATTGCAGCGTCTATCAAGCTCGCAACTTCTGCAATGGCCTTCGCCAATTCTTTTGTCAGTATTCGAGGGTGGGGTGAAAAGTTTCCGGCCTGACCAAGAGACGGCACCACTAAGTCTACTTTTAGAGTGGTGTCGTACAGTACTATCCCTAACTAGCTTATATGTACACTTTCAGCCCAATCGCCATGTTAGTTTACGTTTGAGAGCACACTGAACGAGACACCTCTGATGTTTTCGCGACAATGGAAAAATTGGAAAATCGTGCTGTTATCAAATACTTCTATTTGAAGGAATAAAAGAATACATTAAAAGAATACAAATAAAAGAAGACATGGATTCAACACTAGGACCCCATCATATTCAATTATTAAGCAGTGGGTTTCTGAATTTAAAATGTGTCGTGTGAGCACCTCTGACGAAACCACGACCAGGATAGCCCATTGAGGTCACAACTCCAGAAATGATCGAACAAATCCATAAAATAGTGTTGGAAGACCGCAGATTGAAAGTGCATGATATAGCTGAGACCTGTAGGATGTCAGCTAAACGTGTGCGAAATATTTTACACAACCATTTGGACATGGAAAAGCTGTGTGCAAGATGGGTGCCGCGTTTGCTAACACTCGATCAAAAATTGCTTCGAAAAAACATTTCTACCGACAATTTGGTGCTGTATAGGCGTAATCCAAACAAATTTTTGCATCGATTCATAACTGTTGATGAAACTTGGGTCCACCACTACACTCCTGAAAATAAACAACAGTCTAAACAGTGGGTTGGACAAGGGGAACCAACTCCAAAAAAGTCAAAAACAATTTTATCGGCAAACAAGGTTATGGCTACTGTTTTTTGGGCTGAAAGAGGAATAATATACATTGATTATCTTGAAAAGGGTAAAACTATCACTGGTCAATACTACGCAGAGTTATTGCAACGTTTGAAGCAGGAGGTACAAATTAAACGACCTCATTTGGCGAGGAAAAAAATTTTGTTTCATCACGATAACGCACCAGCGCATTCGTCGAGTGTTGCCATGGCTAAAATCTACGAATTGAAGTTTGAATTGATGCCGCATCCTCCCTACTCTCCAGACCTAGCCCCCAGCGACTATTATCTGTTTTCTAACCTAAAAAAATGGCTTGGCGGTAAGAGATTTGGGAGCAATGAAGAAGTGATTAAAGCTGTAACTTTAAGGAGCTTGACGAATCTACGTTTAAAACTGGTATAACTAAATTATAACACCGTTATGAGAAATGTATCAGTCTCAATGGAGATTATGTTGAGAAATAAAGCAAAAAAAAATTAAAAAAACATCGTTTTTCTTGGTCAGGCCAGAAACTTTTCACCCCACCCTCGTACATAGTAACAAAAACAAAATATAAAAATAGGCTCAATGCAAAAAGTGAGATGCGTCTATAAATAACAAACATTTTGCCGAATTTCATTATATTATGCAAGGGCAAATGGGCTCACCTCAGCCATTAGCATATAGTCTAATTTTGTTTTATGGAATTTTGTCTGATTTTCCTTTAACATTGAATTTGTATTTTATTTTTGTATTTTTATAATAAAAAATGAGCATTTATTATGAATATTTAACTTTTCTTTTATACTAATTTTCCTTTGTAGCATTCTAAAATTAATATAAGTATTAATTTGACATTATTTTTTTGAAGGATTCCGTTGAAAAATATATAACCATTAAGGGGTTCCATGCCACAAAATAGTTTAAAAATCAGTGCTATATGGTATATGTGTTTTAACCCAACATTGTTTTCCATGTTACTTACATGGTATCTAACATACAGTTATTCTGAGACATTTTTTTTAATTGAGTATCTGGCTGTAGCTCAGTAAGTGCTTTAAGGACTACATGAAACACTTTTTTTGCATAGTTCCAACATAAATCACTTATTAGTTCTAGCAGGGGGTGAATAAAAACATGCTGTGTTGATCTGTGTTACATAATTAAAAAAAAAATCTTTTTAACATTCAGTATTGAAGAAAAAATAAATTAATTGTGTTTAGCATTTACAATAGTTCAGTATTGTAGTTTCGTAAATAATGTAAACATGAAAATTTAACTAAATGTAAAAGTTTGACAAATTAAGATACATTAAAAAAAGCAATATGTGTTACAAACTATAACAGTAATCATTATTAATTAAACATCTAAAAAAGATTTGGAGTTTTAAACTATTCTTGATACTTCCACTTTGCTAATGAGAAAAAACTAAATACCCCTTTCATTATTACTATAATATACAAATACAGAGAAAAGCATTTTTAAAAAAAAGCAAAATGTACTCCTGCCTCAAATATCAATGTCAAATGGTTATTGATATTAGATAGAGATAAGACAAAAAGGAAAAGGTAGACAGATGTTGTTTATGCTTTGCTGCATAAATAGTCAATTATGTATTTCCTGCTTTTTGTGTAACATTACCTTTTGTTATGAAAGAGATAAATAACTAGAATGTGACAATTTTCACTGATATTATGTGGTATTTAAGTGCTGGTATTGATACCTCGATATTATGAAAACACCAATATTGATACTGATACTGCCATTATCGAAATAAAAATATCAATACAAGTTAGTATTGGAGCATCTCTACTTTCTCATAATCAGAATGAAACTGCTAAACTCACTGATTTTAATAAGAGAACAAAGAGTTAAGCTGATAAGTGACTTTTGCGCTAGAAATAACACATGCAGGATATTTCGGGACACATGGTTGACTATCCTAAAGAGTTTTGTTGTTAGGGCTATACTGTATTTCCATTTTCTATTTACAAAATTGAATTTTTCTTTATTACTTTAATGAAAAAATAGTGTGCAAAGTAAATTTAAAAAGTATTTACAGAATAGTAGCTATATTTTGCTTATGAGTGTGTTACTAAAATTGTCGCTTTTTGAACTATAGACGATTATTGTTTTTTTTTACTTAAATATTCAGTATTGAATTGAACTATATCTGAGAATTAAATGAGCAAGTTAGTGAATAAGCAGGATACTTAAAAAAAAGAGGCTGAAAACTTGGAATTATGATTTTGTTTCCCAAATTCTGAATAATATGTACATGGTTTTTAAAATAATAATAAAAAACATAAATATTTTTTAGGCATTGAAGAGGTTTTCCTGAACACTGCCATTGGTCTCATAAATTTGAGCAAAGATTCTCCTATGACAAGTCTTCGTGTTTATGATTCTTCTGATCCACAAATCCAGTCACCATTGCAAACTACTAAACTTCAAAATGGAAACAAGGTTCATGGTTTGAGAGATGTAGCACATGGAGAACCGGCTACAGCTTCTGTCTGTTGTTAACAGTGTTTTTAAGTCAGATAATCACTATATTTTTATATATTCATATATTGTGTGTTTTATACATCTATATAGTACAGTTACGTATATGCATTTGTACAGTAAAAGAATAGTGAGATAATAGTATATTATATATATATATATATATATATATATATATATATATATATATATATATATATATATATATATATAAATAAATTTAATCAAAACTGTGTTTATTGTGACAAATATTTTTTATATATATATATATATATATATATATATATATATATATTATGTTAATGTATTAAATTATATTTAAAATCTTTTAATTTCTGTAGTACAAGCTTAGTATTTTTTGTTATATAATTTTAATATTTTTAAAATGAATCTAATATTTTCACAGTAGCGTACTGTTTTAATTAAATACAAAATTCCCAAATTTTATTGACACAGAAATCTAGTTACGATGTCAATCCAGAAAGTAAACTCCGTTTTGTAATAAAAATTGAACTATTATATATACAAACAGCTATTTTATTACATACAACTTAAAACAACACATTTTTTTACTTTTTTACTTATTTTCGAGACAAATTCAAGTACTTGTCACATTGTTTCATCATTTTTTAAGTACCCTCTGCTTAAAAATCTGCCTCTGGGAATGTAGTCAAACTGTTATAGCATTTTGAAGCTCTTTATCATCAGTGAAGTGCTGGGATGTGAATACTTCAAAATAACTAGGAGACTAGACCGGGCAATATGGGGAATAGTCAAAAACAATTTCCCACACATTTAGTACATTATTTTCCCCATTTGAACATGGCCAAAAGTTGATTTGTTTGTTGAGCTGTGTGAGGACAAGCATTGTCATTCACAAACACAATACCTTCCTTTTCCACACAATGTAATATTTCCATAGATTTTTTCATTTTTGCCGGTATGTGGCCTTCTTCAGCTAATGGTTCTTAACCCAGTTGATCCTGATGACCATTCATCATAAAACTGAAAAAGTGCAGATCCCCCTTCCTGGAGTGGAAGAAAAATTTCGTTTAAGAATAAGTATTAGTTATATTTTGTTGTTTATTTATTTTAACTATTAATAAATAATAGTTGCAATAAATAACGATTCATTTATTGTAGTTATACCTGTGCTCATGTATGGTAGTACAATACAACTTTATTAGATATCATTAAAAAGAAAACAAATTTGAAATTTAAAAAAGTACTGTATGACAGTAAATTGAAAAAACAGACAGCGGTTAGAGTTTAGTTTTTTTTTAATTAACTACCAAGCCAAAAATTTCTTTAATTTCAAATTTGCTACACTGATTTGAGTTATGAATCTGACTAAAATTTTAACAGAATTTGATTGACCAATTTTGATGAACTAGGCCAATTTTTAGTTTTATCAGTGGCCCTGACCAGGGATTTTGGAGAAATGTACTGACCCAACATTTCATTTATGTACTTATGAAATACATTTTAACAAAATTTGATCAGAATAGGAGGGGATTTTAAGAAAGCACAATTTTTAATTGTTTTTTTACCTCATTCTTTGGAGGGAATACAACTGTGCCCATCGTGCTTAGTGTGGGGGGGGGAGCAGCAACTGGCAGATGTGCTCGCTGTTTGCTGGTAATAGCATTAGGCTTGTTATTTAATTGCTATACCTCGTGTGCATGAAACTATGGTAGAAATAAGTAAAACTATGCTTTATATTACAAATATTATAATATGTAACATTGATAATAAATACAATAAAATGTTTATGATAAACTTACTTAATGTGAGCAATAGTTATGAGCCAAATGAAATTCTGAAACTAAATATTTACAGTGTTCACAAGCTATTGCTTTTATCCTTTTTTAAATTTTATTAATAAAACACTGGCATTCATAAATATAATAATCCAGATTGTCATGGAAAGAAATCCTGCATAAACTGTTGGTTCATCTATAGACCATCCTCGCGCCAGGATTGACCGTAAGGACTCCGTGGACAATGTTAATGGAAGAAAGTAACTGATTTTTCTAAGGATTGTGTGCATGCCTTGAACTGGCCAGATTATACCTGAAACAAATTCAAATTATTAAACTTGTTTTTTCCAAAATTAAAATAGCTTGCATGTATCTTGTAACTTATTTTATCTTTGTTAAAAATTATTGCGCTGCTCATTACTGCTAGAATTAACATAATTATGTAGCATACTTATTTGCTGTAATTAGGTTAGAGATTTCCATTTAATTTTTCATTATTTTTAGTTTTTAAATAAATAAACTTTGTAGAATCGCCTCTACATACATCTAGGTTATTTCCAGCCAGTACTGATTTAGTGTTAACAATTCCAGAATATGCCAAGTAGCATGAATCACGGTAAGGGGATAGGGCGTTGTTTCCTACCACCCTCAATTGCATTTCACCATTCACTTATTGGTACAGTTACAGTTACAGTCCACTCAACATGAAATACATTTCATTTAACAGTCACAGATTGTATTATTGATATTTATTTATACAGCATTTTCTCTGAGAATGAGTGACCAAGAGCTTGACTGTGGAGTGTAAAGTGTAAGACTCGTGAGCATGCATCAACTTTTTCTTCTGTGAAACTATGGAAGTGAATCCTGATCACTGTAAAATTTAATTTTGTAATTTGAATATTTGAAACGCTAATTTATGTAAGCTGAGTACAATGATGAAATGTTATAGGTAACTTTTAATTTCACAAATTTTACACATTTTTCAAGATCTGAAATAGCTACACCATTTTGAAACTGTTTAACAGATTTTGCTGGGCAATGAACTTGTCCAAGTTATTACTTAAATTGATTTTTTTTTTTACCAAGTTTGAATCAAATTGGACAAAAAATGAGTATGTTGTAATTCTAAGGATATAAAAATATCATTCTTAAGCACATTAAAGAATATTCTGTGTAGTAGACTTATTTCTATATTTCAAATTTATATGTCCAGGATAGTCATATGCTGTATTTAAAGATTGTCATTCTCACTCTGAATATAGCTTTTTGAACTGAGGTATGGTTTTTAAAATATGTCCTCTAGGGTTTGATGGCCAATGGTACTGGCGGAAAACATTTCCTGGGTAGACTTGAATTTTTACACAAGTTATGTCCCTCTCAGATCAGATGACCAGTAGTACTGGTCAAACATGCTATGTATCAATTTAATTCTTTGATGTTGTTTTATTTGTGCTGTAATCTATTGGAAACTCTTTAAGAGATGAGTGGTTCACACCTTATCTCCATTCTGCGTATTGTCAGAACAAGGCAAATTCGACTGTACTGTTGGCTGCATTTGACTTTCTAGTGTCAATCTAGTCAGATTTAGTGTTTTTTAAGTATTCAGTATTACAGATAAAATAGTATTTAATGTTATATACACTTATAAAAAGTACATAATGTATATAAAAATAAAAAAGTGTGCTTTATAAACTCTATTATAATGTTCCATTTTTTCATTAAAAAATTATGAATGTTTTAGTTTAGCCGTAAAATTATTGTAACAATATTATAACAATATTTTTGTATTTAAACTAGAACATTTATAAGTAAAAATATATACTCTCAGTCTTCTTTTATATCAACAAAAAAGTGTTTTCTAAAAGCTCTTAATTTTGTTATTTAAAAATTAAATACCTTATACCAACATTTTAGATTGTAGTGAAAAAATAGTTCTGAGCTGTTGGCGTAGCATGATCTCTATAAACTCGAGCTGGCAGAGAAACATGGGCGGCCAGTCAGGTTGGCCATCAGAACTCAAGGGGCTGTCAATGCTTTAAATATCCTACCTAAGTGAGAGTAGCAGTACTGACTATTCGAGTGCAGAGGGTTAAATGTAAACCTTACATAACAGTTTCGAACAACAAAATATTTAAATAAATACTGTAATATCAAATGCTTTTATAATAGTTTTGGTATTTAGTTTATACTTACCACAAAGCATGACAAAAGGTAAGAAACTTCCTAGTGCTAAATATGTTGCATTCCTTTCACTGTCGGTCACACATGATACTACAAAACCTAAAACAGAACAAAGGGTGTTTTTTTTTTGTATTTTAAGGCAAAAAGCACAATAAGGCTATTATCGCCTCCATAAATGTAAGTGTGAGTGTAAAGTGTTAAAGTCGTAAGTGTGTGAGACTCGTTAACTGCGAGGAACCTATTGAGGAATCCTCTCAATAGGTGCAGCTAATCTGCACCCCTTGCAGGAATGATATGTTATATGCAGTAATAGGAGCCTAATATAGCTGTGATTGTATTTGATATTACACAGTAAAAACATATCTTTTACAACTGTAAAAACTCTTAAGTGTGCATTGATGCTTATATATTACCAAAATTTTGTCAATTAACATTTCTATATATATGTGCGTGTGTGTGTGTGTATATATATATATATATATATATATATATATATATATATATATATATATATAGCCTAAACTAATTGATTCTTAAACTATACAGGCTAGATGAAAAGTCTATAGCATTTTTTTAAATGTTAAAAGGAGTGTAAGTATGGAACCTACTCAATTGCAAAACTATTTTAGGATGAGTTAAAAAATTTGGTTCACTATCTTGAATGTAACTTTTAAAATATTAGAAAATGATACACAAGTTACATGCAAAATTTCAAGAGAAAAACAATTTTGAAAACTCCATATACCATTTTGGAGATAAAGTATTTGCACTTTGTAAAGTAAACTTCATAGAAAACCGTAATAAAAATTTACTCTCCAATGAAAGGTTAGCTTGAACTGACTAAATTCAAAATACCATAATCAAAACTTAAATATTTATACTTAACACAGTATGATAATAAGCTAACAATAATAAATAATAATGTATTATATTCTTTCATTGTTAATTGTGTTTTAAATGTGTATGTTATGGGATTGACTCTGTAAACTCTACATTCTGCAAAAAACCCAGTGACTTACAAATGTACCATCAGATAAAAAGAAATTGAATATATGAATAAAGAAGGGCAAATCATTAATTATTCATCAGGACTGGGTGAGGGATGAAGTGCAGGGTTTCACTAAGTCACTACTACAAGAGGTCACAAGCTATGCATATGTTCTTTTAAATAACTTCATAAAAAAAGCCATACACGGTGAAGTCTGGTAACCTTAGTGCCAGTTCAAAAATTCACTTCCTGGACCCTGAAGGTGATTATTTATTAGATGTTATTAGGGTGTGCAAAAATTAAGTTGAGCTTCATCTTGCTGTAAAATAGCATCTGTCATTTTTGAAAAAGCAAAATGAGGCATTATATGTTGATTTCACACTACTAGGTGTATTTTTGCAGTCATTGTGTTTGTTGTAGAGTAATAACATCATTTGCAGTAATGGCTGTCAAGACAGTAATGCCTTTTTGTTATGGCTGTAGAATGTGAGGTTTTTTTATGTTATTACAATTATACTTGCTCATCATGCTGTTAAGGTAGAAAGCAGATTCACTTGAGAATACAGCACATTCATGCTAGTACGGATACTGATGATGCTTTATAATATGTAAACAAAACCATACTCTCCTATTTGGGTGATTTAAGACAGGAGGGCTGTCCAGCGAAGAACATCTAGGGATCCTTCTTAGAGGGCAACTCTGAAGAACCAAGGGACTTATTATGGGTGGGGACACTGTGATTTTAGGGTGCATCTGAACAGCACAGGAATTTACATAACTTAATATTAAATGAAAAAAATTAATGAGTTAAAACAAGGCCTTCAGAAAGATGAAGTTTCGAAGCCAGCTTGGTTGTGGTTCATTGATGTCATCACACACTGTCACTCCTATCCAAGCTGTACATGAACTACTACCACATAGTCTAGTATGTCAGGACTATTATGCAGTACAAATTAGTGTACAAATATTTATTGTAACGTTTGGTAACAACAACTAACACAGAATATAGTTTGGATGTTACTTAATGTGTCAAAAACCATGTTAAAATAAGTTTCATAAATGTCAGCAGTTAAGTAAAAACTTTTTAAAATAAAAAGTTTAAATTATTTAAGAATGCTACTTAGCCTATAATCTTGAATGTAACAAATAAATAAAAATTAATACATGCCAAAAAGTATTTTATGTAATGTAATTAATATTAACACCATGGTTGTCAAGTACAGTATATACAAGCTTGAATATAATATCAAAAAATAAATTCGAAAAATAAATTTCATCTAATATAAATCAATATTAATGCCCAGATCTATTAATCATGGCTCATTACTTCAAATGCAATGATATGTAGCTTGAATATAATAACAAATATATAAAAATAAATACCTACCAAAACACATTCCGCACATTCCATCTAATATAATCAGTATTAATACCCAGATCCATTGACCATGGTTTGTGACTTCAAAAACAACAAGAGCACAAAAAATCACCATTATTGATTGTCCCAACATAACAGAAAACTGTGTTATGACATGGGCAGTTAATATTTCCACTCCTGTGATTCCTGCAACAAATGGCATTTAGAGTTGACACAAAAATTAAATTCCTTTTTTTAACATTTAGCACTTAGATGGCCAGTATTGCTGGCCATGACCTACTCTCAGTCAGGAATATTTAAAGTGTTGACAATCCTTAGAGGTCAGATGGCCAGCTGACTGGCCGTTCACGTTTATCTGTCAGCTTGGGGCAACAACTCGGAATTGTTTTTCACTACAATCTGAAATGTTGGCAAAGGGTATTTAATTTTTAAAAAACAAAATTAAGGCCTTTTAGAAAACACTTTTTTATTGACATATAAAAAGACAGAGAATATATATATATATATATATATATATATATATATATATACACGAGAATGTTTTGGTAAAAATACTGTTATAATATTACAACAATTTTACAGCTAATACATTCGTGCTTTGAGCTAAAAATAAATATGTGCTTTGACTTTGACTTTTTATAAGTATATTTAGTATAGTTTTTTTTTTAATAAATATTGAATACTTGAGAAACACTAGAAAGTTGAATGCAGCTGACACAGTACAGTCAAATTCACCTTTTTCTGACAATACAACAAAGTCAAACTAAATTAATCTAAAAGCATAGGATTTCGTTTGGCCAGTCCTTTTGGCTATCTGCATATTCAAGCAATTTTTACTTGGCCAGTCAGTACTGCTGACCATTCGATCTGAGAAGAACATAATGCATGGAAATGTCTGTGGCCAGTCCGACCCCAGAGGACTTATTTTTAAAAGTGTACCCAAGTGCACAAATGGGTTAAGGAAAAAACTGATACTGTATTTTTATTTCATATCCTATTATAATTTGTTGTTTTTTCTATTTATAAATCAAAAGTAATACACATATTTTTATTACATATTGTCAGTGTTTTAATTCAAGTTAAAACAATTTTGAGACCATTATTTTAATAACATTTTTTTAAAAAGGATTATAACCAAACTCTGTTTTTAGTGGGTATTTTGCAAACAATTCAGCTTCTGTGTTTTGTTTGTTTATTACATTATATAAATTACTTACCTGACACTAATCCACGCTCAAGAATGCCTTCATTTCTTTCAATTAACATAGCTCCTGATGTTAAGGCAACTGCCAAAAAGAATATGATTCTAAAAGACAAAAACAGTATGTATAGTCACATTTACTTCCATATTTTAAAGTTACAAAATTTATTATTTCATGTTTTATTTAAATTGGAAGTTAGACTATATTTCTACTAGGCATGGGCAAATATGTAATAAAAAGAGGAAAAACTTAGGTACTTTACTTAGGTCAAGGTTCACTTTACTGCATATTATTGAAAAGGTTTACTACAAAATGTGTGGCTCTTAAAACACATAAATGAAAATTGTCAGTGGTTAAATTTAATATGCCCACTTTTTGTATTGCAGTTGATACAAAACTGTGACTATGTCAGGTATTTTTGTACAAAAACTAATTATAGGCTAATGTAGTTAACTTACGTTAACATTACTCCTGGAGCAGCAAAATCTGTAAAGTTAGGGTTCACTGGGCCATACACTGGTGTATTGAACTGAAAGATAAAAAATAATTTTTACTAATCATGTAATGAAGTAAAATAAAACGATGCTTGTAAATTTCAAAGACCTTGAAGGTAGTTGATAATATAAAGACAAATAATTATATTTGATTTATAAGTTAAACAATTTTCCCCACTATAAACCTCTTAGGAGTAACATACCTCACAGTAGGTTTGTACGAGGGTTGATCAAATATAAACGAGACTGACTTTCTAAAAACTTTTCCGTTGGACATTGAACTCTAAAGGGTGGGGTTTCAGGTAGCCTGGGAGGTTTGGAACGAGCGTAGACGGGCAACATTTCCGTTCGGACCCTTCAGTATAAAACTATACAATGAGTGAGAGTGAAGTGCACGTTTCCGTGGAGCAGAGAATTATTATTAAGTTTTTGGCCAAGGAGGGGGTCAATCCAACTGAAATCTTTCGTAGATTGACGGCTCAATACGGGGACAGGACCCTGTCAAGAGCTCGCGTTTTTGCTTGGCACAAGGAATTCGCCGAAGGACGGGAAGCAGTAGAAAACCTCAGCCATGATCGTCGCCCGACCACTTCCCGTCACGGACGAAAACATTGATGCTGTTCGGAAGCTCCTGGACGAAGACAGACGTATATCGCTGCGATTTATTGCAGATGAACTCCAGTTGAGCTATGGTAGCGTTCAAAAAATCGTTACATCAAACCTGGAACTCAGCAAAGTATCTGCAAGGTGGGTTCCACGAATTTTGACCGACGTTCACAAACAGAATCGTTTGGAGATTTGCCAGCGACTATTGACCCAATTTGAACGAGATGGTGAGGCATTATTAAACCGGATTGTCACCTGTGACGAAACATGGGTTCACCATTACACTCCCGAGTCGAAACAGGCAAGTATGGAGTGGCGGAAGAGGGGAGAGAGGGCGCCTCTGAAGGCCAAATCACGATCGTCGGCCGGGAAGGTAATGGCCACTGTATTTTTCGACAATCAAGGCGCCTTTCACGTCGATTTCCTCCATCAACGACGCACAATATTATTGCGATGTTTTAGAGGCCGCAAAACAGTCTTTTCGTAGGAAAAGGAAATCTAAACCGGCGAGAAACATCATTCTTCTTCACGATAATGCCCGACCACATTCGACGAACGCTACGAGGCTTAAACTCAATCAAATTGGCTGGGAACCAATGGAACATCCCCCATACAGTCCAGACTTATCACCCTGCGACTATCACCTGTTTGGGCCACTCAAAGAGGCGCTTGGAGGCCAGCGTTTCAAAGACAATTCTGCGGTGGAGACCTTCGTGCTCCAATGGCTCAATGAACGCCCGAGAACTTTTTACGAAGATGGAATTAAAAAACTTCCAATCCGGTGGGAAAAATGTGTTACTCGTGCAGGAGACTATGTAGAAAAATAAGTTGTATCAAGAATAATTTGTAAGTAAGCAATAATTTTTTTTAAAAATCAGTCTCGTTTATATTTGATCAACCCTCGTATGAGTAGTCATGTCACAGTTCAATATAAATCAAACCTGTAAAGTGAAATCTCAGAAGGTTTGAGTCAATAGCTGGCTTCTTCTGTATTGTATCATTGTCTTGTCTGTATTTAGATGCGTTAGAAAAAACTATCAACTTCTTTAAAGTTTTTTTAATCATTTATTAAGTTAAACAAATAAGTACATAAGTACTTAAAGTATAAAATTTTACAAAAATATGTGTTTTTTAAAAGAATAATATAAGAGATTATAAGGCAAGGTATGCAAAGATATCACAGTATCCTTGTGCTTCATGTGAAGCTTGTGTTTTATTACTCTCTGTCATTTCTCCAGTAATTAAATATTTTAAAAAATTGTGATATAATAAAATAATTCTTGTTTTTTTTTGTTTTGTTGGAGTTATTTATATAATTTAATTTATGGGAATTTTTTAATAAAAAATGAATAATATGAACAGATAAACTGACCAACTCCAGTCTTATAGTCATATGAAATACATGGGCAACTTTATGTAGTTTTGTATAAGATCTAAAGGTAGATATTTTACAATCTGCATAAACTTTTATAAATGATATGATCTCGTTATTTTTTTTTCATTTAATTATTCACTTACTTTAAGAATGTAAATAAAATAGTACTTACTCGTATTGGAATGGAAAATCCAGCATCAGGTATTTCACATTGAAACGCTATATCTGCGACTAAATCTTTGAGAGATTGATATAAGTCTTTTTGTAACAAATATGCTATCTGTTGATCTGAAATATTTTAAATAAAAACTATATATTTTAACTTAATAATTTTTATTAATAGTATGTATTCATTAATTAATCATTAAAAATAACATATTATACCAAGGGTCATTTCTTTAATCTACACAGTCTTTTTTGTAACCTCTGAATCTATCATGAAGTGGCCTATCATGGAGTAGGAGATGGAGCTGCACACTGGGTGATAGCACATCTCTTCTATTATAACCACGGTATATAGATATACGGTAGAGGCCACTCGCATGACCCCCCCCCATCACTTGCCGGCTGAACTACGTCATCGAATCTATCTCAGGCGTAGTGTTCAGTATAAAACAGTTTGTATTAGTGTTAGTAACTGTATTATAGTAATTACAATAATAATTCCTTATATCTAACATTAATAACACTGTTAATTACTTTACTTACTGAATTTGCTCATTGTCAAAACGGAAACTTTTTATTTTATACAGTATTACATAATATTAAAGTAAATTATAGGTCCATAGCTTGAAAAATTCCAGGTTATTTTTTGTTTGAAAGTTAAAAGCACATCACACTATGAATTACGTATCTGCGGATTTTCCGTGACAATTATGTGGTTGATTGAAAACGCACATCTTAAATAAAAAATTAACAACAAATTAAATAGCACATAGACGTATGCCTATTATGCAAACAGTAAAATAAAACATACGTATTTCTTAGAACTTATGTTTCAACACACACACACACACACACACACTATATATATATATATATATATATATATATATATATAATTATAACAAACTATTTTTGATACCTAGTACAAGTTATTGTTTGTAGTTTACTGAGTTTGTTACTTGTCTTCCTTCCGGCATCAGTGGATTTATTTCCGTAACTTCTTTTTACAGACTTCTTTTTATTTAAAGATTTAATCCTCATAAATGTACGGGTATGGACATAAATTTTCATTTTTTAAACATTTTATTTCTTCTACAGAGGCATTATTTACAATGATATTTTTATTTAAATTACTGACTATGTAAGGGTGGGTTTCATTTACAGAATTACACTTTACAATTGCACCAACGTCAATTCCATTTACAGGTGATTTTTCTGGTAGATTTCCATCGGACTCGTCAATAAGTTTTTTTAATGTTTCTTGGTTTTCACGTTTTTTAATCCTTGCAGCTCATTCAGAATTGATACATTTATTTTCAACGGTGGGAATGTTAAAAAGTGGAATGGCACCAGATTTCAGCTGTTTTTTAGGTTTCGTATTTAGTAATTCGGATTTAAAATCCCTTTCAAAATCATCGTCATTAAAATGAAGTGAACAGACTTTAACATTATCAAAATTAAAATGATCTGCTCGTTTACACGCATGAACCCACGCTTTTCTAAGGCCTTCGTCTTTTGGAATTCTGTGAAATGTAATTCCTTTCCCTTTACAATTCTTATCATTATTATGGCAATTGGCAATAGCACAACCAGGCATTGTTATGCATACACAATTATACAACAGCAAACAAAACTAATTATGTATTTTTTAGGATTCAAAACATAGGCTACTTAAATCTTTTCTTACACTTGTTAAAATTCGACCACAAAACACAATTACACCTTTTATTTAAAACACCTTTTATTTACACAAAAAAGACCTTTTACTTAAAACACAACACTTTTAAGTGAAAGGAAATTACATAAAGTAGCAGACACCGTAAATGGAATTGTATTTACGGTGGTAGCAGTGAAGAGTTAGATTCAGTGACGTCAAGCGCGCGGTAGTCTACTGCACACATCCACCGTGGCCCCTACCGTGTATCTATATACCGTGATTATAACCACTGCCACTTCCAACTTCATAACACCACTTTGTCCTGATTCTTTTGCCAAGAGTAATTGCAAAGTGTCATTCATTTTCTCAGGTAGAAGGGAAAAACAGCAGAAATAATAAGGGCATAATAGCAGAAATTCATCGCAAAATGAATAATGACATAATAAATAATGATAATCAGCAAACAAAACCTGCATACCAGATTCATTAAAATCAGTCAATTAAAAAATTTTAGAAACAATTGGTGGAACTGTGTTCAGTGTAAAAACCATTAACCTAAATTCATGTGTTATACCACTTCAAAATTTAAAAACTAAAGTTAATTTCAAGATGGTAGTAAAAAATGTCAATTTTGTTAAAATTAAGATGCTTGCCTAGGTAGCAACGATCTAACTCTTTTTCAATGGAACACCTATTGGTTTGATTTGAAATCCAAGTAAACTAGTAAAAATTATGGAGTATTTTTAAGTATCATTTGGTATAACTAAAAATCACTCAGTTGATTTTAATTTTTAATTTGGTTTACAATATTATTTATTAATTTTGACAATTACACTGTTTGTAGACTTTTAATTTAAATAAAGTCACTACTTTCCAGATTGTCAAAATTGAAAATTTGTAAGGAATGGATTTAATTTTGGCCTGCACATGAGAAAAATATTTTTGTTAAGTTTCAATCACTTTGAATGTTGACTGATGACCCTAAAATTTGTGATTGTGTATCAGATTATACAATATTTAATAAAGGAACAACTTTCATATAGTCTTGATAATAAAACTTTTTTTTAATGAATAACATGAACAGATAAACTGACCAGCTCCAGTCTTAGAGTCATTTGAAATACTTGGGCAACTTTATGTAGTTTTACGTAAGCATATGGTTTTTTTTACTTACTGGACATATCCAAGCGAATACCAATTTCACTGTCATCAATATCTGTTTCATTTGCATTAACTCCAAAAAATCCTCGATTGTATAGTGATTCTGAAAATGTTTCTGGAAATTCAAGGACACCCCAAGACCATCCTTTAACAACTGAGTGTATAGCAGTTTCATAGTCAGGATAAAAATTCTGTACAAAATAAAGTTTGTATTATAAAAAGAGTATAATTAAAATATTATTTGAGTCTTACAAATGGAAACCTAAAAATAGATGGAAATATTTTTTTTACATTCTACTGCTTATGTATATCGGTACATCTATAATACTCTCGTATTTTCTGATTTGTATTGCTTATCTACTTAAATTGTTAATAAATATTCATGTATATTTTTCTTTTTTGTTAAATACTGTAAAGGCACTTTATTGTTACTGTTGATTCACTCTCACTGAAACATTGTCAGTTATGTAGACAAAAACGTATTAACAGTTTGATAAAATTTACTCAAACACTTCACAATTTGATATACATTTTTAACAAAGAGGATTTGAAATACTACTGTGCAGTCTATGTGCTGATAATTTTTAAACACTACCAAACGCTTGAGGTTACAACTTATGAATGCATTTGTATTTTTTATGATAGAAGGTCTGATTTGGAAGCATAATTTTGGTTTTGTTTTTGTAATAAATGGATAAATGTATCATATAGCCTGTTGGGCCAAAGTAGAATTTTTTCATTTAACAATGCACTTTGGGGGGGGTCATTTCTTGAGAATATGTCTGTAAATTTCAATACAACAAACTTTTTCGCATTTAAAAAGCATATCACACTACAAAACTCACACTTTCAAGGATAGTTAATTTTTTCACACATTTTAAAGTCACACAAATAAACAGTAAACAACTGTAGTGGCTCGCTGTTAGCGTCAGACATGAAGTTTCATAGTCAGTATAAAAATCTCCACCACCACTGCTGCCTCTTTGTCATTGACCTTCCAATGCGGAAGGTTGGTGGGGAAACTGAGCAAATCGCCAGATCAAAACGACCCTTGTATAGTATGTACAGTAGCTAGATTGCCAAGAAAATTAGTATTTTCTCTATTTTTGAGTGATGCAGGTACCAAAATGAGCCACGTTTTTGTTTCATTGATGAGTCAGTCATGTTTTGGTTCACCTAATACCAACTTATGTTGTCAATCACAGATGTTGTAGTAGTGGCTGATAAGCTGAAGTGGTTGGTGTTGCTTATATTATTTGTTTCATAGTGAGTAGTAGCTTAACTGGTTCAACAAATGATTAAGACATTTGATTAGAACAATATAAATGCAGTTCCTAGTATTAGTGATTGCAGCACTTATATTTTATTTTATTGCAGAATGTATACCCAGTTCAAAACATGCATTTAAAAAAATGCATTTAAATCATTTGTTCATATACAATGAATGGGGCTGATTATATTAAAAGAATTACTGTTATGCACTTATGCTATTAACCGTTACAGTCCTGATCCCAACCCTGGTAGTTAATCAAACCTTCATTTTACTTTATTTGTTGTTAATTTTCTTCAGCTGAAAATGTGTGCCTCATTAAATTTCAAAAATAATTTATTTGAGATTATCACAAAAATCAATCAATCATTTAATATATGTAGTTATTATTTTTTTAAATTTGTGGTCTATTTTAGTACACAGATAACTTTTGGTGTAGGCTATTCAGATTTTAATTTGAGAGCTAGTATTCTTTTACTACATGGCACATAATGTATAACAACAATATAATAATATAATAAATAGACAGTCGTAAACTTACCACGACGTGATACTTTTTTTCTAAGTGTTTCAAATAGCGACAGCTCAACATATTCCAGTTACAGCCTGGAACATATGAACACTGCCCATTTGAAATGTTAGTTTCATGATTAACAATCGCCAATTTTAATCCTACTGGATCTTTTCCAATGGAAAGGCAAAACAAAATTATTTGTACAACTGGCAATCCAACGATGAATAACATGATTCTAAAAATAAATATAATAAATAATAAAGCAAAATAATCAGTATTATTATAAATGGTAACAATGTGTTAGTAAATATTTCTGGATGATAAGATGTACCACACAGTTCATTTTTTTAATTAGGAAAAAAATCAGTAGTTTTTAAGAATTAAGAGACTTTATATAGTTTAATTTATCTCACATTATTAAGAAGAGTGAATTCGTAACTATAGCAAATTGCCATTTAAAAAATAAGCTTTGGAGTATTCATTATGGTAAGACCCAAAACCAGCACTTTGAAATAAATACTCTGACTTCTAGTAGCCTTATTTAGGGGTCATTAAACTTTTATATATGTATATGTGGGAGGTGGGTCTATATATTTGTGGTTATGAACAAAATCTGGAATCAATTTTAGTAATAGCTTGGACAAGTTATTTATGCACAAAAATTTGTTCAACAGTTTCAAAATGGTGGACATTCAAATTCTAAAAAAAAACAACTATTTTATCTTACACTTTTGAAAATCAAATTTGATCATTCCAATCAGAGTTAATTAAGGTCTGCATAAAATAGAATTTTTAAATCCCCATAAAAATACGAAAAAATAGCTGTCGGGATTTTCATTGCACAGTATTTTGAAAGTTTAATATGCTGTTTTACGCCCTTTTTATTTAAACTTAGCAAAAAAATCAATTTTGGTAATAGGTTGTTTTTTAACAAAACTATTAAACCATTTTAAAATGGCAACCAACCATTCCAAATCTTAAAAAAAAATCATTACTTTTTGCTTTCTAACAATCTTATTTCACCATTGTAATCTGTATTAAAATATGCATAAAAATAGAATTTTGAATCTTCAAATATTATTAAAAATACACAAATGAATCTGACAGCAGTCACAGTTTATTTTTAAGGTAATTTGAAAGATTAAAATGCTAATATATGTAGATTTTAATACTCATAATATCAGTCAGTTTTCAAAAGACAAATTATTCTTGAATATCCACGTTCATTACGTTAACTAGACAGTTGCATAATGTGATTATTTTATATTGTTGGGAAAATTGATTACTTAAATTGCATGATGTTCATATCATTAGCAAGACAAAAATAATGTGTTATACTTTCATTTATTTTAACATACCCTTTTTAAATTATCTGTGTATTTATTTTGATTTAGTATAAAATTAACTGCAACATCATAGTAACTTGTAACTAATTCTCAGTTGTGTTTATTTATTTATCATTGCATATCACTAACGGAACCTAACCTAAACACAACGTAGGGTCAGTTATATCATTGCATATCACTTACGGAACATTCCTCAGCATCCAAAGGGCATTTTTCCAAACTAAAGCTTTCATATGATGAGGTTTATATATTGAAAAATAATCTTTCCAAGTCAATTCTATGTCATCATCAGGTGGTAATGGATCAGCTGGCTGAAATAATGCTTTGTATTAGTCCTGCTAACTTATTATTCTACTTAAATACAAATGTTATTAAGCTTTCTTACTAGTCTGTGATTGTGAATATTTATACAAAGTCTTATTTGTCAAAGTTTAAATATGTTCTTAAATGGTGAGTAATTCTCAAGTATTTAACCAATAACACTGATTTATGTTTTAGTAAGTTGAAGTTTCAGAGAAAAATTTTTATATTTATAAAAGTGTAACTAACTGTACATAAATTAGATTTTTTTTTATTTTAAGGTGAAAAACACAATGATGCTATTATCGCCTCCGTAAATGTAAGTGTGAGTGTAAAGTATTAAAATTGTAAGTGTAGTGTTATAATTATAAATGTGTGTTAGCAGGGGGTGCAGACTAGCTGCACCTATTGACATCCCTCACGGTACACAAGACTAAATTAGTTTAATGATGATATTAAATACTGTACGTATATTGTGAAATTTCTGCCATTAAAATATTTTCTGCAAAGAAAAAATTATATAAAGAGTAAATGTTAACTGATAGCAGAAATTATTAAATTAAAATTTAAAATATAAAATAGTTATCAAAATATTTGCTATTAATTAATTGACCACTACACTACCACTTATATACATACTACATTTGATACCTGGTCATTACTAATAACTGCTCTAGCATTTGTAACACTGACACTATCACCAAACTCTCCACTAATCTCTGAAGAGTCATCAGGTTGAAATGATGGATTTACTGCTCCTTCCAGTTCCTAGAAATTTCAAACATTTAAAAAAAATGTTAGTGTCCTTTCCCATAAAGTCGTTTATACTTTAGTCAGCTTTGGTTAATCAAAATATGTTTAATTCAAATTCTTAAATTCAAAGTTTTCAATAGCATGCATACCTAGAATAATCTATAGAACACAATGTTAAAAAGATTTTTTGGTAGCTAATGTTGAATATGAATATCTATATAAGCTATCAAATGCAATGAAAAAATTTTATGTTTTATAACAACCTACATGGTTGCTTCTTAGTTTTATAAGTTGACTTATCTGTTCAGGTTGGGCTACTTAACTGAATAGAAGCTTGTCTTTAGTTCTAGTATGAACTAGTCATAATTAGTATGAAGTAAGTTATTGTGATTAAGAATTAAAATATCTTTTAATTTTTCCAAATCTTTTAGTTTTTTTTTGTTTCAATTAAAAGTAAAATTATAATAACCAATTCAAATTTTATTTGGCTAATTCAAAGTGAAGTTTACGAAGGAACTCATCTATCTATTTATTTCCATCTATCTATCTATCTAGAAATTTTAAAAACCTGTGCAATATCTCTTTTTCTACTAAGATTATTTATTTATTTCCGGCGGAGGCTGAAGTGAGCAGCTGATGGGTTTAGCAACCCCACCGTACCTCTAGCTCATACTATTCTCACTCATATACTCAAGACACACATTCATTACTGTACATAGCTTGGCTAAATCTAAAGTGTAAAGCGACCTGTGCTAATGGAGTGAATGACACCGGCCTAATGGTGCACCAAACAGAGCCCTGGGATACCCATGAACCTCCCAGTATATCAGCATTACTTACACATACATACATGGCTCTGTATGGGCAGACCTTATTTCCTTAGCTACTTGTGGGTGTTCCCATGAGTAAGAATCTAAAATAGGATGATCAGGAGACCACTATCATTTGTCCAAATGGAACAAAACCTGTATAATAAATGTCAAGAGAAAGAAAATTGAAATGGAATAGCAGAGTAAACATCTGCAAGCCTCTCAAAAATGAGCAAGGAAATCACCAATTAGAAATGAGTAACCATAGAAATTCATTCATTTAAGATTATTTGTTTACTAAATGTCAAAGAAGGGTCTATTGTGCCTGTAGACTGTCTTTGTCCCAACCTCTGACTGCCTCCAGGACCATTCATCTTTACTTAATTTTGTCTTTAAATATGGGTATCCCTTTCTTAAAAGTTCTCCAAAAAAATAATGTAAACTTATAATGTAAAGAAAATATTTCACTCAAATATAGATTTGAAAATGTTATTTCAAAACTGTATTGTAGGCTATGAACTTACTGGCATAGTGGCAGCAGCAGCTGTTGTCACTTCATGGAGAATGCTGCTTCGTCGTCTCTTGCCACGGTTTTGTAAAATGCTGAGTTTCAGAAAAACATCCTCTAGTGAGTTACAGTTGTATTTTTGGAGTAGAATTGTTGGTGTTTCTTCAGCTAAAAATTTGCCTCCCCGCATCAGCCCAATCTAAATATTATTAAATTGATTTATTGAAATGAAAAATTTAATTAATAATTCATTCATTGTTGATTATTAATAATGATTAATAATACAAATCTGAGATTAAACAATTCTAGTATAGCATATAATTAAATTTAAAAAAATATAATTTCTACTGTACTTCATATCAGAGTATCATAGTAAATATACTGTTTACTTTTTTAAAGTAAAATATGTTGGGTCTGAGTATTGGTGTAGCCAGAAGACAAGATTAAGCTCTCCCAAGAAAAAATTGTAATTATTATTCACTGAATGTAGTACTTTTATAAACTCAAATAATCTTTCCTAAGCAGGACGAGCTCCAAGGGGTGATGATCTCTGCCACTGCCTAGAATGAAATATTTTAATGGATACACATTTTTTTAATATCAAAATTTAACCATAAGTAAATTTGATATATTGGTACATCAGTTAGACCAAAAATAGGAGAAATTACAACAACTGTAATTTAAAAAGGTTATTAAAGTAGTATAGCAATATGACAAATATAATATAATAATATTATGGTAGCACATGTTGGTAAAATACATTTTAATTCTAATTACAATTAGTAAACCATGTCTGGTTTTATTAAACCTTTGCAATCTGATGGCCATTACTGCTGTCCACGGCTTACTTCAATCAACTAGGAATATTTAAAGTGTTGACAGTCCTAAGAGGTCAGGTTGCCAGTCTGACTGTCTGCTCATGTTTCACAGTCAGCTCGAGCACTATAACAATCATGCTACACCAAAAGTTTGGAACTGTTTTTCACTAAAATCTGAAATGTTGCATAAGGTTTTTTATTTTTTAAAACAATAAGAACTTTTAGAAAGAACTATTTTATTGGTATACAAATGGGCAGAGAATATACATTTTTTTTATAAATGTTCTGGTTTACCTATAAAAATATTGAAATAATATTATTACTATAATTTTATAGCTACTAAAACATTCATAAAACATTATAATACACTTTATAAAGCACAGATCTTTTTTATTGTTATATATATTATGTACTTTTTAAAAGTGTATTTAATATTGAATACTGTTTTGTTTTTAATATTGAATACTTAAAAACACTACACGAGACTAACTTGACACTGTAAAGTTGAATGCAGCTGACATAGTCAAATTTGTTCTTACAATACACAGAATTACTTATCTGTAGAGTTTTCTGACATGTTACAGCACAATCCAAACAAAATCAAACAATTAATATAAAAACATAACCTTATTTTTGCCATCTGATCCCAGTACTACTTGCATCTGATCCCAAAGAACATAGTTTAAAAACCATACCCAAATACAAATGGTTAAGAAATATAAACTTGTTCAGAAGTAAGGATATCAGTAGATGTTTAGCTTTCTGGTCTAAACTATAGTAGGCACAATCCATCTTTCAGATTATGAGGAAGAATTTTTTGTGTAAATTGTTGAAACTTTTATTGATGCATAGAAAATGACAATATAACATTGTTTTAACTAAATTTGTGTTTTTAATGTAGTAAAATAAAAAAACTAACTTAAAAAATAATTATTAAAATATCAATATTAAATTATAATTTACACAAATAAAAGTAAACGGACTTGTAAAAATTAGTCACTATTCAGTTTTTGAACATTTTTTAAATATTCTAACAGTTGACGTTTATCGAAAATTTTCAATTGAGTGTAATTCCTCAAAAAAATTCATATTTTTCTTAAATTAAAAAAACATTTTTTAAGGTGTTCTAACATTTAAAAATTAATAGTTTTCAATTTAGTGATATTCCTCAAAACAAGGATATACACCCAGAATAGTTTAATATTTCAAGCACCTATTTTAGTAAGTATTACTTGCTTATGTTGGGGCATGCTGTTGAACTGATAAAAACTCCAGTCAATGTAAAAAAGGCATGCATATTTTTTTTTGTTTTATAACACACTTTGCTTTGCTGCACTCCTTTGTGCTGGTCGTCAAGATGTTATTAACGCCACTAGCTGTTGGTTGATCATGCCAATTGCTTTCTTTCACCATTCCCCAAAATATAGGCACTAAGGCAGTAGAAAGGTGTATGGAAATTTGGTTTCCCAAAATATAAGGTGATTCAAAAAAATGTATTAATGCATAGCTAGGATGTTTAATGATATGTAACTAGTGGTGCCATCCTATTGAAGCCACTGGGAACAAAAACATATTTCTAACAGCCACCATATTTCTAACAGTAAAAACTTGTAAGATCATTTCCAAAAGTTCAAATAATTTTCTGTCTGTAACACTGTTAGTTTCAATAACAGGGTTTTCCTTTTTTGTCAACAACAAAATTAAGTCCTATATGCTCTACACTTATACAATTCAATAAAAGTTAAACACTCACTATATTTTGTTTTTTCCATGACTATATCTGAACACTGAAATTTAAAAAAATGTTTTTATCTGGTGGGTTTAAAAAAATGTTGGCTGATAAATCAGTTTGTATGAATGTTGTTACTTTCATCTGAAAACCTTATATTAGAAAGGAACTCAAGCTTGGTGTATACATTGTCTAGCATTGAAATTGACTGTAAACATTTGGTATTGCATTCAAAAATTGACCATTTTAAATTTTACACACAAATCCGACAATATTCTTACTAATTCTTCTTGTGGTTGTTCAACTGATATCCATTAGACAGAGACTTATTTTGGGAGACAGTAAGACTTGCTTAAAATCCCAACTATGATTTTCATTTGTTACAGTGATTGGATGACCACTATACCCTTTGTGCTGTGTTAAAACTCTACTTGTATAACAGAATTTGTCAACAACTGCTAACTTTACAGTGTTATTTAACAGCAACTTATGAAATGTTTGTGGAAATCATTAACATTTTTTACTAAACTTAGACTACTGGAAAAACCTATTTTGTATTTAAAAAACATTCTCTATTGTAGTAGGAACCATTTTGGCATAAAATAAAGTCAAACTTAGAAAATAAAAACAGACCTTTTAACCCTTTGCACTCAGGTACAGTTTTAAAAATATATTGTGTAGTTTTAAATGGTTACTGGCTGCAGTCATTTTTTGACAAAACCTGAATTTTTGCGCTTTATGTTCCTCACAAATCAGATGGCCAGCAGTACTGGCTAAACAAAATTATGTGCTTCTATATTAATTTAATTGACTGATTTTGTTTGGATTGTACTATAACATACCAGGAAAGTCTTTAACTAAATGATTCATACAATTTCTCCATTCTGTGTATTTTTAGAGCAAAGCAAATTAAACTATACTGTGTCAGCTGCGTTCAAATTTCTAGTGTTAATCTAGTCACACGTAGTATTTTTTAAGTATTCAGTATTACAAACAAAGCAGTATTCAGTATTAAATAAACTTATAAGAAGTATATAATATATGTAAAAGTAAAAATAAAATTGCTTTATTAACTTTATTATAATGTTACATTTTTCATTCAAAATTTATGAATGTTTTAGTTGAGCTGTAAAATTATAGTAATATTATTATAAGAACATTTTGATATTTAAACCAAAACATTTATAAATAAAAATATATATTCTCTGTCTGTCTGTTTTATAACAGTAAAAAAGTGTTTCATAAAAGCTGTTAATAATTTGTTATTTTTAATTAAATACCCTGTGCCAGTATTTCAGATTGTAGTGAAAAACAATTTCAAGCTGTTGGTGCAGCATAATTGCTTTACTGCCCAAGCTGACAGAAAAACATGAGCGGCCAGTCAGGCTGGCTACTTGACTTCTAAGGACTGTCAATGCTTTAATTATTCCTAGGTGACTGAGAGGAGGCCATGGACACCAGTATTGGCTATTGGAGTGCAAAGGGTTAAAAAGAAATGATAGAATCAGCTGATCAAGAACAAAAATACATCTGTCTGAATTTCAGTACTGTTTGTTTTGGCACATTTTATATAAACTATGCAGTTAGGTTGATTGGAAATAATGCCTCCTTCTTTAAAAGATTGTAGTTTTGTAAATTAACTTTTAACATTTGTTTAACTTACAAGTCCAGCTTGCCTGGTTTCATCAATATAGTGTGTAGTAATGATAACTGTTGTCCCTCCATCCTTTGTAATGTTCACCAAATGGTCCCATATACTGATAAACATATATTGCATTAATTATGTTATTATTAAATTAAATTATCAATGACATTAAACAATATTATGCTAAAATACTAAATGAAATCATAAAAAATATTGAACTGTCTTTATGAATATAATAAAATTAATTTAAAATTGAATGCAATTTTAAGAATGAAATTTTTGATTTATTCTAACAATGGTTACAAAATAAAAATGATTTCTGTAGCAGAATCAGCTTGTGTTATATCCTCAATATCAAAACTGGAGATTACTAAAATCAGCTGAGTAGTGTATTGTTAACCAAATAGTTTGTAAGTTCACAAAGACAGGTAAACACTTTATGATAATTTTTAAAATTAAAAAAAAATATATTCAAAAAGAATTCACCTTTTGAATGATTTACAGTTTTGTTGGCACAAGTTATAGTTTTGTTTATGCTAAAATTAAATCGTTAATTCAATTAGAAAAACTTCTTAATGGCAATATATTATTGTTTATTTACATCTAAAATTTGTTTAGTAATTATCTAATTCATATTATATTTCTGAAAGTTTGTGTGTTTGTTTGTTTGTTATTCAATCACGCTTTAAATACTGGACCAACTGAGATGAAATTTGGTACGAGTATGGTTTAAGTATCAGAGATACATATAGGCCTATTCCCGTTTTACAAAACGTCATTATACTACTTACCCAGCCCAAAATAATTATCAGTTTTTAGTTTTGTAACATCTGTTAACTATAATTAGGTTTAATTACTGTTTACTGAACATGAGATTTACACCTGAGATGGACATAGATCTAATCCCATTTTACAAATCTTAATCTATGTTTTATTTATTGCAAAATTATTGTTTTTAATGTTACATTTTCATCTAATAATCACAATCTGGTATTTTTCATTTAAGACTATTCAATGTTTTTAAAACAGAGTGCAGAATATATATATATATATTATATACAATTTTATTAGGATACTTTAATTGTAAGGTAGTATATATATATTTGTGTAATTACATTATATGAAAAAATGGTAAATATGCAGTGCAGCATCTATTGGAGTTTTCGATATTTTTCTTACTAAAATGCTTTATTATGTACCCAAAAGCAAAAATCCAAAATATGAAAGCAGGAGAAGTACGATAAAAATCGAAAATAAAAGTGACCAACATAACCTCAAAATTGCTACCGGCAAAAATCGGTACCGTGTTGTGCTGATTTTAGACGTATTTTTATTGTTTTACTGATCTACAGATCAGTAAAACAATAAAAATACGTCTAACACGGGTTTGGGTGATAGGAAACCCATTTTTTTAAAAGAATAGTGCATAACCTAAGTGACACGGTTGTTAGGCCTAACACGGTGATGCGTGAAAAACCTTTATATTTTTTAAAGATTATTTGGCTACATATCCTAACTGTCACGGTTGTTAGGCCAAACACGGTGATGCGTAAAAAACCTTTATATTTTTTAAAGAATACTGCATATCCTAACTGACACGGTTGTTAGGCCTATCACGGTGATGTGTGAAAAACCTTTAAATTTTTTAAAAGAATACTAAGTATATTAACTGACACGGTTATTAGGCCTAACACGGTGATGTGTAAAAAACTTTTATATTTTTTAAAGAATACTACATATCCTAACTGATATGATTGTTGGGCCTATCATTGTGATGTGTGAAAAACCTTTATTTTTTTAAAGAGTTTCCAAACCTTAACTGACACGGTTGTCAGGCCTAACATAGTGATGCGTGATAAATCTTTATATTTTTTTAAAGAATACTCCATAAGCTAACTAACATAGTTGTTAGGCCTAACACGGTGATGCATTAAAAGAACCTTTATTTATTTTTTTCAAAAGAGTACTTCATAACCTAACTGACACGGTTGTTGGGCCTAATACTGTTATGCATGGAAAAAACTTTATATTTTTTTTAAAGAGTACTCCATAACTTAACTACCACGGTGATGCGTGAAAAAACCTTTATATTTTTTTAAAGAGTACTACATATCCTGACACGGTTGTTGGACCTATCACGGTGATGCGTCAAAAAACCTTTATATTTTTTTAAAAAATACTAGGCTACATATCCTGACACGGTTGTTAGGCCTAACATAGTGATGCGTGAGAAATCTTTATATTTTTTTACAGAATACTTCATTAGCAAACTAATATGGTTGTTAGGCCTAACACGGTGAAGCATTAAAAAATCTTTATTTATTTTTTTAAAAAGAGTACTAAACCTAACTGACACGGTTGTTGGGTTAAACGGTGATGCAGGAAAAAAAACCTTAATTTTTTTTAAAGAGTACTCCAAAACTTAACTAACACGGTTGTTGGTCCTAACACGGTAATGCATGATCTTTAATGTATATTATGATTGCGGGCAAAGCCGTGACGGGGGGGGGGCTAATCATATTATATTTCTGAAAGTTTGTTTTTGTTTATTTGTTTGTTATTCAAATACACTTTAACTACTGGACCAAATGAGATTACATTTGGTGTGAACACGTTTTAGGTATCTGAGATAAACACAATACTATTCCAGTTTAATTATATAATAATGACTTTTTAATAATACTGTATTTTATTAAAATATGACATGACGCTGTTTTAGCGTACCGAGTAGCAAAAATTGATATGTCTTTGCCGAAAACCATAAATCATATAATATTGTATATAGCAATATATTGAAATGAAATGACCTATTCTGATTTTGAAAATTGACTATAAATTTTATTGCTTACATTATAATTGCAGGCAAAGCTGCAACGGGTAACAGCTAGTTTTATATAAATTTCTAGAGTTCACATTAATTTTCATTTTTTATTAAGTAGAAAATTGTTGGTAAAAACTTTGTTTAGATTTTAACAGCTTTTTTAAATTCAAGTTTTGTTTTAAAAGTATTTTAAATTAAATAAATTATTGGGTTTTTACGTATTATTGAAAATCAGGTTGGAATTTATATAGATAGATAGATATATAGATAGATAGATAGATAGATAGATATTGCACTGACACTAAAGCGATTGAATTTACAAAATCGTAGTTTAGGTGTACATACGCTGTTTGTGGTATTGTACCTTCTTGGGATATAAATACATGGGTTCAGTTAATTCAAAAACAAACAAAAAATATCAAACTGTCAAAGCAAGGAATAATATTTGTAACCTTGGTATTTTTATGTGATGTAACTCAAGGCTCTGTCCTAGTTCCAATATTATTTAAATTTATACGAATGAGTTATGTAAAGGAATTTTCAATAAGAGACTCACCAGCCTTCACATATGACATTAATAACATACCAGTAATAATTTATTCCATTTACTAAATCAGATTCACTGATTTGATGAAATCTAGATATTAGTTTACAAAAGTTATTTAACAGTTAAACTTTGAAAAATATATGATTTCAAGATTATGTAAAGAAACTGTTACAGGATTGGTGTTGTTTACCTGTCTATAAAAATTGATTTTATTTTATTAATAAATTACAGTGTATTATTTTTAAATACAGTAATGATTAATTGAATGGTGGTGCTTTCAAAACACATAGGCCTTGTTACTTGTCACTAGAACATATCATGCAGTCTATACTACTCCTTCATAGTGTCTATACTACTAAATCATAGTGTAGCCTATGATTTAGGGCTCCTTTTGAAACATATTTTCTGAATGTAACAATGACTTTTGAATCATATTCTGTTTACTTTTACCCACTCTGCAAAAATGTCGAGCAACATAAAAAAGCCTTCTGAAGTTCCTGGTGAATTGTTCAAAATATGATTTTTTTGAGTTTCATAAATGTAAACATAAATTAAAAAAATATATAATTTTTTTGTTTTGTTTTATACTTGGTTCATACATTTTTTTAAAGATTTTTCTGACCTTATGTGTTGGAATTGGAGGAGGGAGACTTGAAAACTTGAACTTGTGAAGTGGTGTGGCTCTATATAATACTCAGTGCACAAAAAAAAATACATTTGGGATCAATACCATTTTTAGTTTCAAATGATACACCACGCTAGTTTTAAAAAAATTGTGCTTAATATCTAACCTTTAACTGTTTGGTTCTGCAACTTCACCTCTGCATTACTGAAATTAGAACTGAATAAACGAAAGGAAATACCAACAGTGTTGTGCTAGTTTTGGTTACTAGAGGAGAAAATGTGAAGTTGATATTATTTTGTTTATGATGCACCAAAGGCTATTTCGTGTCATAAAAAAATCTAAATTGACTTCATTCTGTACAAGGTAAGTTCAGTAACTTTTTTTACCACGTAATATTACTTTTCTTATATTAATGTTTCAGACAAATTTTAGGATAATTAATCTTAAAGTAAAGTAAAATTAATCTTAAAGTAAAATTAAGTGCACTACTTTAATAATACTTAAAATCGTGCATAATTTTTTTGATTATTTTACATATTTTTGTATTTACGAACCTCAAAAAAACATCTTTTGAAAAACTTACCAACAAGTTTAGGAGGAGTTTTTTACACCATTCAACCTTTTACATTGTGGGTAAAAGTAAGTAGAATACGATTCAAAAATATTTTCGTGTTTAGGCATCAAATACGTTTAAAAAAAGAGCATTTAAATCATAGTTTACATGTGGTGCAGTTCATGTTGCAGCTGTGCAGCTGTGAGTCAGCCAAGCTGTTTTTATTAATATGTAGTTTATATTTAAGACAAGGGGCATAGTATGTGCTTTTTAATCCTTTGATTAGTAAAGACGTCATGGAATGCCATCAGATATATTCCATATAGGAGTGAAATTTTACACCTAAAAATGGCAAAAATAAAAAAAACTATAATTTTATTCTTAATTAAACCAGCATTATCAACGACATTTTAAAACATCATTACTCTTTTACCAAATTTAGTATGACTAATCAAAGGGTTAAGCATGTATTTGACTATTATTTTTTTTCTTTCAATAATTATGTAGTGTGTGTGTGTGTGTGTGTGTGTGTGTGTGTGTGTGTGTGTGTGTGTGTGTGTGTGTGTGTGTGTGTGTGTGTGTGTGTGTGTGTGTGTGTGTGTGTGTGTGTGTGTGTGTGTGTGTGTGTGTGTGTGTGTGTGTGTGTGTGTGTGTGTGTGTGTGTGTGTGTGTGTGTGTGTGTGTGTGTGTAACAACATTAAAATACAATCTAAACAAAAAAAAATGAAAAAAACCAACAGATAAGAAATAAAAAATAAAAAGAGGAAATCTGACTGAATTTCTGTCTATGTGCTAGTGAATGACATTAAGTTTTAAAATAAGTTACCTTTGCCTCAGGAGTGGATCTACTCCAACTGTTGGTTCATCTAGGATCAGAAGTTCAGGGTCATGGAGTAAAGCTGCTGCCAATGACACTCTTCTTTGTTGTCCTCCACTATGTTTAAAATGTAAAATATTATATTTGTTTTTTGAATAATTAATTTTCAGAATGTGTTTAAAATAAATAATTGCAGCACACAGCTGTCTTGCTGGCATGATAAAAGTAAATTTCCACAAGTATTTTTCCATATTCTACCTTTTGGAAATTCTGATTTCACTGTCACAATTGGCATTAAAATCTATATATATATATATATATATTAGGATTTTAAACTACCAAACTACAATTAAAATAGGAAAAATGAACCCTGTTCATTGTTCAATTAATTTTTTTAATTTCAACAGATTTTTAAATTTGTGAATTTGAGCATGTTAAAACTCACATGCACGCACTCAGGCATGGACACACACACACACACATGTGTACATTCACATTATACTCTACATAGATTGGCTTACTCTAAAGTGTAAAACAACCCCTGATGATGATGTGTAATTACTCCAACCTAATGTATCAAACCATCCTGGAAGACCTAGCAACCTTCCACAGTAACATAACTTTTTCCACGCATTCTGAGCTCTGTATGGATGGACCTCATTTACCTAGCTACTTGTCAGTACAACATGAGTTGGAACGTAAAATATAATGAATGAGATTTCACCACACTACAAAAAGTTGGCTAAATGTTTTACATCCTCTGTGATAAAGGACAAGAGAAAGAAAAATTGAAATGGAATTAGCATTACAAGCACCTGCAGGCTCCTTAATAAGGAACTGGGAAGTCACGAATTATAAGTGTAGGAATTACATACCTTGAATTCTCTCCAAACCATAAACTTTATGAAAAGACTTGGAGCTGAAGAAGGCGCTATAACTATATACCTCAGAAATATGTATAGAAAGGGAGCACAATAGATTTACAAAGGTTGCAGTACGATAATAATCTTACTACAGTACAATAGAATCTTGATATAATGAATCTCAATGGTCCAGAGAAAAAAAGTCTTTATATGGGAATATTCTTCAAAATGAGGTTCATTATATTGAGGTTAAATGCGGACAATATTCATTACAAAGAGGTTTCCTGAAAACTGAATGAGAACCTCTGTGTAAATATATCAGAGTTCAACCTCTATTTTACAAATCATTTTCAAATGTATGCCCTATATACAGTGACAGTATTAGTGTGTTGACAAAATGGTACATGATGTTCACCACAGTACATTGAAGTGAACATTCACTGTTAGTTGTAGGGGGGTAGGAAGGGAAATGGAAAGCAGGTGCTATTGTTTTCATGTCAAGATGTGCTACTGAGTCACTGCAAACAGTAAT
Organism: Callitettix versicolor; assembly: GCA_022606455.1. Taxonomy (NCBI): domain Eukaryota; kingdom Metazoa; phylum Arthropoda; class Insecta; order Hemiptera; family Cercopidae; genus Callitettix; species Callitettix versicolor. The sequence continues at coordinate 51,591,868 of CM040182.1, forward strand.
GTACAGTTTTGTAAAATGCATTTTATTTGTTATGTAGATGTTCTATATTTTAGCTATTTGTAATGTAAGGGTTTTATGCTCTGCCTCAAGAAAAAAAAAATTGTTATTTCAAAATTATAAGCCAAAATCCTACTTAATATAGGAGTGTTTTCAACATTAAGTATTTATAAGTTTGAAAGAGTTTTAAAAAAAATCGTTATATCAAACAATATGTTTTATCAAGGTTGTACTGTAATTTATTTATTTATTCCTATCGTGTATAGCCTACTACAATATATATTTTCATTGCCTTGCTGTTTGAGAAATTATTAAATTATTTTATCCATAGTTGATGCAATAGTCTGTTCTTATTTCTAACCACTTTATGTTTTTCTTTAGCAGGAATAATAAAAAATTAAATTGTATTTATATGGTAATATTTAGTAATTATTATTAAAGCTAATGTGCCTAATAAATAAAGCAAAAAGACAGCTTTAACCTGAGATTTTTGACTCCTCTACTTGCAGGAGGAAGTTGTAATAGGTTGATCAAAAAATCTATTTTATCATCCACCTGTTTTGTAGTCATTTTTGAAACCCATCCGAAATAGAGCATAGTTTCTCGAATTGTAAATTCACCATAAAGTGCCAGCTCCTGTAAATAAACAAAAGTTTAAAACAAATAGTAAAAAACTAATCTTCATAACAATTAATTATAGATTTATATTAATATTATTATAAACTGGTCATGTATATGGAAGTTATAATTACAATAAAAGTATGTTCGTTTTTTTAAATAGCTTTATATTTACTATTTGTAAAACATTTATGATTTGAAATCTTGTTTACAAAACATTTTTTCATTATCATTTAAAGTTACTAGTTTTACAAAAAAAAATATTTTTTTTTGAAAAATGTGTAGCAGTGAAATCTCAACAGGGGCCCAACCTACACAATAATTCCCAACAAACTAAAAAATGCACAAAAAATAATAATATAATAATTTAACTCATATTTGCAAAAACACTGAAATTCACAAATTGTATAAATAAGTTCAGACTATATTAAGTGTACGCCACTGTTCACAAAACTATAATCTCTAGTAGCTTTAGTTCTAGTTTAAGATGTTATTATTCCAACCATAATTCCTGTTGTTGTATTCTTATTTTATTTAATTATACCTAAAATGAACGCCATTTGATTTTAGACTAACTGTGTAACTTCAGGTTGACAGTACAAAATCAACTGCTAAGAAGTAAGAACCCAAGAAACTGAAAGTGTGTAATATATATATATGCCTAGTGGTTAACAATGTGAGTACTATGGGGAGAGGAACACTTATGTTAGTCAAAAGGATTAACATTCTCGGATTATCCCAGTTTCCATGACTGATTTTGTTACCATTCATGTTTAGGTTACATGTATATATGGTAATGGACAAAAGATGAAATTTTGTGTGTCCATTATGCTCATCATAAATAATTCAATTTGTTCATATCACAAATACCTTTTCTGGCAGAGGCAGCTGAAGTGAGCAGTTGACGGGCTTAGTGATCCCACCATACCTCTAGCTCATATTACTGTCACTAATCTATTTAAGATACAGTACACACACACACACACACACACACACACACACACACATATATATATATATATATATAGTCTAAATAGTTTGGTTGACTCTAAAGTGTAAAGCAACCTGTGCTGATGGAGTGAATGACACTGGCCTAAAGGTAATCAAACGCAGACCTGGTTGACCTGACAACCTCCCAGTGTACCTTAGCCTTATTCATGCATGCAGGGCTCTGTATGGTGGACCTCATTCCTTAGCTATTTGTGAGTGTTCCCATAAATAAGAATGTAAAACAGAACAAGTGGGACCTCACTTTACAACAAAAAGGTTGGCTAAATAGAGCAGAACATCCGTAATAAGGGTCAAGAGAAAGAAAAATTTAAATGGAATTAGCAGAGCAAGCATCTGCAGGGACCTAAATAAGAAACTGGAAAGTTACCAATTAAAAGTTATGGAGTTACCCACCTTGCATCCCCTTTAAATACTAGATTTTATGAAGAAACTAGGAGTGAAGAAGTCACAGTAACTGAGTATCTCAGGAATACAGAACAGGGGCACAATAGATATCAAAAGTTGCAATAGTAACCTTACTATTCATTCACTTGTTTCTTCACCATAGATACCGTATTTCTATTACATTAATGCAAGTTACTTTCCTACCTTTGAAACTTTTAATGAAACCTAATTTATTCTATACAGTAACATAATTAGTCTACCTGTGGCATATACCCTATCCTTGGTCCAGGAACTCCACTTCCTTTGGAACCAGGTTTCCCACCCAACACCCAGATTTCTCCACTGTTGAGACGTCTTCGTCCTACAATGCAACTTAAAAGAGTAGTCTTCCCACAACCGCTGGCACCAAGAAGTCCATAGCTGGTAAAAAAAAAAAAAAAAAAACTAACTTAAAATTTTAAATAATTATGTAAAATAACAAATTTTAAATAATTATATTTGCATTTAAAAGTGAAATAAGAATTTGAAAAAAGACATACACACATACACTATATAGGCATAAACTATCCTTCATCTAAACATAAACACTTACAAACAGTTCTTCATTTTGATAAACAAATCTTTTTATTTTATAAGAAACTAAATTACTTTTTCTGCCATTAAATTTTAAAAATCTTTTATTTTAAAACCTGCATAAATTAGTCTATTGTAATTTCATCGAAAAATTAAAATGCTTATGCCAATTTGATTCAAACTTGGCATGTAGTTTAACAGTTTCAAAATGATAGTAATTCCAAATCTTGAAAAATTAGAACTTTTTTGTCTTACACTTTTTTGAAAATCTGATTTTAGTGTCATAATCAATGTTAAAATCTGCATAAATTAGTACTTTCAAGTTTCTCTGTGGTACATTCCCATCCTGTTTGCTTACCCTCAGACTAAAGTACTCTGTAATGAGTCCCATGGACTTTGTGAATTGTCTTCTGCCCAAGATGCCTTCGTTCTCCTTACCTTTTCTAAAAGACGTTTACCATTGAAATGCACTCTAAGATTGTTCCACCTTTCCTGGTGTTGTTTATTGATTCACCTATCTATAGCAGACCCAGTCAGATAAAAGAGATATCCCTGCTGGTTCCAGTTCAATGCAGATGCAGATCCCAGTCCAGCCAGCCAGTTTGTCCGCCTTCTCATTATCCTCAATCGTATCAACACTAAAAATGGCGCCTTTTTTGTTTCCCTAGATAACCTCCCCCTATCCAAATCCCACAATTTTTTTTTAAATTGAGTTCTATCACCCAAAAACAATAGTTTTTTTTAATTTCAATAGGTTCAGTATTAACTTCAGATTGATTGGGTGCATCTTCACGCTTCGGAGCGCGATGCGCAAGAATACATGCCTTGCATTGCTACACCGCTAGCACCTCTCCGCAAGGCGAGCTAGTTTTTTCTCTTTCCTTTCCCCTTTTTTCACTCTTTTTTCTCTTTTTGCTCCTTTTTTCCCTTTTTTTCTGCCATTTCAGCGCCCCTTTCGGGGCATTTGGGGGTGCCACGGTACCCATGTTGCGCACACCACTGCCTAGAGCAGCCGATTAACACTTTGATAATTCATTTTGTAAAACACCGCTTTTTGAAATAACTTACCACTAGCACATACAGACTAACGAAATTTTAACGATTATTTTGAACATGTAGAAAAAGTCAATAACTATAAAGTTGAGCATCTTTACAAAAAAAGTAATAACCAGATAAATAGTAGATGTGAAAATCCCAATTTCTATTATACTGTTCACAACTGTACTGTGTTCAATTGCTGCAAAAGAACTTTTGTTTTCTCTAAAATTCTTGGCTCGGTAATGTCTTGAATTTCAACAACAGCTAAAAGACTGTGAAAAACTGTGTTTCTTTAACATATTACTCTAAAAAAAAAATGTATATAATTCTTTAAAAAAGTGCACATGTGTAATTGTTCAGGATAAAACATTTAAGATAACCGTATAATTGCATTTGTTACATTATTTTTCGTTTGCTTGTAACAATGGATCAAAATCAGAGGTCTATAAAAAAAGTCCGATTGTAAAAAAGTCCGAACCCTTCTTTACAATGAGAATTAAAATTTTGCAAAAAATACAATTATTTTTCAAGACACCACGAAAACTAAAACATGTTCTTTAATTAAAACTTGTGACTTGCTCTTTAGACATTACACGACAGGCTGGCAAATGCTCGTGCGAAAACAAAGATTTCTAGTAAAACGGCTGTGTCTACAATTTACAGCCCAGAAAAAAATGAAAAAATGCTGTGAGAGTAGGCTATACAGAGAAATAATACATAATTAAGCTTAATTGTGGACTGACTGAACTCGGAGTGAACCTGCTTGGCAAGTATTCCAGCGCTATGAATTCTGACTTCTCCATCATTATTTTTCTTAATTTTATAGAAGAAAACCCATTCCATAAGCTTTTAAGTTTGGATTTTTTAATATTTTTTAAGTACACACAAAAGTGTGTAAATAGTAGTATCTATTTGTTACTTTGGAATGTTGTGTATTTATTTATACCATGTAACCTAACTTAATCAGACTCTAGTCGTATTTGAATAAATCATTTCATCCTTCACTCTACCGTTTCATCAAACTGTAATCGAAACAACGTTTCTTCTAGAAACAATCATAACGAATACACACGTTTTCAGTTATAAGTCACTTTTTCATCTGTGTAAGGCATATGTTTTAACACATATAAATATAAACATTTATATAACTACTAGCTGTTATCCGTCGCGGCTTCGCCCGCAATTATAATACATAGGTAATAAAATTTATAGTCGATTTTCAAAATCGTAATAGGTTTATTATAATTTAATATATTTCCATGTACAATATTATACGATTTATGGTTTTCGGCCTACATATAGATTTTTGCTACTCGACACTCTAGAACAGGCGACGTATAACTGACCGTGGGAGAAGCACGGAGTTCCCAAATGTATTCCTGCTACTCTTAACGTCTGACCCTGCGTTATTGTCATTGAAAATGCCAAATTTAAGGGAAACTGTATTTTTTTAAATTGGAAAGGCAGGTTGTTTGGAATTATAGGGATGCGAGGAAACAAAACTTCTTCTCCTTTTAATATTCCTGCGAGTACATTGGCTTTTATAATGTTTCGTCCTAACTGAGTGATACAAACTCTAGTGCCATCACACAACCTTGGTGCGTCAAGATTACGCATCAAAAAAGTGGCACCAAAAAATACCAACCTTTAATTCTAGTAAATGAGATGGGATTCCTGATAACTCCAGCGAGTTCAAGAACTGTACCGGATAGGTACGATATCCGTTTTCCGTAACTATATCATTACAAATATATATATATATATATATATATATATATATATATATATATACTACCTTACAATTAACGTATCGTAATAAAATTATGTAAGTTATTCTGCAACCTGCGTCGAAAAGTTTGAAAAACGTTTCGTATGAAAAACACCAGTTTGAGTGATTATTCGATCTAATGAAACTTTTAAAATAACAAAACTACAAACAAAGAAAAACTACACTTTCACAGCGAGAAAATTAGTAGGTAATTGTATTATATATATTTTTTATATTCTGTCATTGGAAAAATATATGCCACACAATTATCGTAATTTGTAATTATTTTTTTTTTTTTTATGATTAACGTCCGACTATTGTGCACACTTGGGCTAATGCAGACAATGGGATGATTTATAGCGTATGAAAATGCCAAGCCTCGTATGGAATCGAACCCGGGTCCTCGGGGTGAAAGCCCAGTACGCTGTCAACTAGGCCACCAAGGCGGCTAAGTAATTTTTAACGTAAGTGTATATGTTATATATTCTGCAATCTGTGTAGAGATTTTTTTCACATTTAACACTGAAAATGTAAACCAAAAATAACAAATTAGAGCTAGTTTTGAAAAATGTTCAACTAAAATCATTGAAAATATAAGCTTAAAACCAATAATTTTTAATAAATAATAACATGGATTCAGATTTTTTTAAAACGGGAATTGGTCTATGTCCATCTCAGGTACCTAAATCATCTTCATCTCAATCGGCCCAGTAGTTAACGCGTGATTGAATAAGAAACAAACTTTCAGATTTATAATATGACTGAGATATGTGTATTAAAAATTGAAAGTAAAGCATTCCTTTGAGTGAACAAGTTAAGTATTTAGCCTTTATGGAAGTAAAAAGAGACAGAGTTGGTTATTATAATGAATAGTAGAATTACGTAGAATAGTATCAGTTACGTAGAAGTGATCATTTTTCTGAATGTGGCCAGTGACTGGATTTTTTTTTTTATGGAGTTTTTTTCCATCTCGACTCGACTCGGTCAGCAGCCTGGAGATAATAATTTCCAGATCAACTTCCTCCCTTTCCACGGCGACCCAGCGACTCTTGCACCGCCTGGCATCCGATTCTTGTCTTACTTAAATTTTGATAAGAAACCGGGCCGGACAAAATAAAAGTCGTAATTCAACCACACGTATTCCGGAACGTCTGAATATGTAGTGTTCAAAGAGTAAACATTCTGATACTGAAAGTAGTCAAAAGGAGTGAGGAAAAATATTGCCTAAAATTTTGAAACCGAGCTATTTACTATTATTGTTTATTTTTCACAAAAATGACACAATGAAGTACAAAAAACGAATTAACATTACCAGATTATTTTTAAATTGTTTTTCTTTGAATGGTACTCTTTTAAAAAATGGTATAAGCGTTTATAAAAATGAATGATTCCACGTTATATTCACGGCGCTCAAATATTCTCTTTCTGTTTTCTTGTCTTGTTTGCATATATTCACAAACAATACATTTTTTCTGTAATTGTTTTATCACAGAGATAACTTACTCTAAAATGAATAAACACCAACATGCTGTTTTCGCACGAATATTGCGATCGAGACGACGCGTGACACCTTCACAACAGGTATTTTCAGATATTTCGTAGATGTGGTTTTGTTTTCCAGTTTGATGAACGTAACGTTCTGACCAAAACAAAAAAATATATTAAAAAGAATTTACAGAATTAACAAACGAGGAATTGTTAAAGGCGAGACTTGGTGCGTTCGAACTGTCCTAAGGACGACTTCAATAGCATTGAATATAAACGGACTAGAAGTAGACCTACAGCCATCATTATAAAAAGTGTACTCGATATCAGCTGGCAAAGTCCAAATAATTGAACTATCTGCCGCTACGAACGCTGCATGCTGCAAGGACGTGGACGGAGACGTTCGATAAAATACAGTACTATAACCTAATTAATTGTAGTTAAACTCTTTGCCGCAAGATGCCACCAACAGCGAGCGCTCACATATTCTTAAGGGTTATCATTATATTACGTTTAAATTCAATGCCGATAACGAAATATTACAAACACCTATTTTCCCTTATATCGACGTTAACAAATAGTGTTAAAATCTGTTGCCATTGTTATGAAAACAGAAAAACGCAACACCAGTGTACAGTCGGATCGAAATGACAAAGAAATACTACTACACCACCTGTGTGTACCACGTAGCAGTGTCTAGCATTGCTTGTCCCTGACTCGGGCAGCTGCATTGAAGTATTCGATCTCAGTCATCAAACGTTCTTGCCGGCTTGTGGTACGACATATTTTAAGCGTGACTGATCTTTATACGTCTTTATAAAATACGAATAACGATTGCATAAAATGAGTTAGCGCTGGCCTAGCGTAGAAGTATGTAGGTACAGAGTAGCAGGTGCATCCCGAAATTTCAATACAAATACAGTGAAATACGTTTAACGCGAAAACGCTTTAACGAAAAGACGAAATAATACTACGGTCCAGACAAACAGCTATGTATTTTCATGCATTTTTTCTCTTAACACGAAAAGATTTTCCTTCTGGAAATTAAAACAAAATACGAAAAACCCCAGGGGAGATTTAAAAGGGATGTGAAATGATAGAGAGGTAGTTTCAAATGTTTCTTAGAAAGGAGGCTAACATGGCCTTGAAATACCCTCGGAATAGCCTGTGACAAGAGCCAATTTTTTATTATAATCTAAGTTACTTTCACTCTCCACCACTACAAACGCCACTTGCTTTGTTCGAAGCTACTTTCACCCACCACCATCCCCCTACAAACGCCACTTGCTTTGTTAGAAGCTACTTTCACCCTCCGCCCTTACAAACACACAAATAGAAACACACGTATAAGAATTTTTAGACCACCTAAGGTAAATAAAGAAACCTTTTGACAATCTGTAGAACATATAGACCAAAACTGTATAACTAGCTACCATATGAAATAAAAACTATTGATACTATTAGGCAATTTTGTTTTAAACTAAAACTATAGCTTTTTACTAAACTAGTTATAGATTTTCTAAATATATATATATATATATATATATATATATATATATATATATATATATATATATATTAAATTTCAATACGCTCTTATATTTTTACGTGCATCAGTAAAATAAAAATAGAAATTATATTAATGTACATTAATTTATAATTCGATATATGTATGTATATTAGTGTATATGTAAGTACGTATGACTCCTTGAGTGTACTGATTATTTAAATTCTGAATTATTATATCTGTATATGTATTCAGTAAAATAAGACGGTAAAAATTATGTTAATAACGCAGTAATATGTAATTAATTGTAATATATAATTTACAGTTTGAATTATTACTTCATAATATTTATATTAACTATAGTTATCTGCAAGCAGATGCTATGGTAGGCGCTTGTTGACATTAGTTTTTAGTATGATGGACTGGACTCAGATTTTTATGGGTTTTAAATATGTTATTATGTCTTTTCTTACCACTGACCAGACACTGGATATAGGTCAGGCATTCCAAAGTTTTGAAGATGTTTTATATTTTGTATTTTAATGGTTGGAAATAAATTCATTATTTCATTATTTCTTAACGAAATTAATTTTATAAGATTTTAATTTGTATAAAACAAATTTAATGCCAACTCCTTCTTAGTTACCAGTTTTAAATGTGACTCATTTATGGTGCCAGGAGGAAACAGAGCAGTTTTATTTGCTCTTGCTTGAGAATGTGCTTGTGCGTCATTGGCAAGTCGAGAGGAATGTGCATCCACTGTTTCTATAGATCTTGCTTGAGCCACTCGTTCCTTGACATTTGCGCGTTCGACAATGCATTGCTTTTCGGGAACTTCTTCGTTAATGAATTCGTAATAATTGTAGATATTGTCATTAGGGCACTATTAATATTATTATGTAATGAAGTAATTGAAATGTTAACGTATTGCTTGCTCATTCTGCGCGCGCGATAGCACAAATTTTACGTCGTTACTTAAGGCTGTTCACTGAAGAAGTTTGCGTCGAGACTGCTTCACTGCTCTCGACTCGATATACGCGTATGTAAGTGTACTGGGCGCGCGCCGATAAACAGTCGAGAAAGCAATTTAATATTGGCATTGTCGTTCAGTTCAAGTTTCAAGTCTCTAGCTCATCGGGAAGTTAGTTTAATTGCAAAATTTGTATCAAATAGAGAAGAAAACGAGTTAATAAACATTTGGTAAAATATGCTACATTTGTGTTGATAGGCTATCTCTTGAGTCTAAAAACTAGTTTTTAGAGGAACTGACTACACTTGGCACTCATTTACAGAGTAGATCCTTAGTGGCTAGACCGAATTTTGCTAAATATTTAATAACTTACATATGCCCTATTGCAAAGCGTTTAATAGCTCAAAATTTATAATGCTTCTCAAAGCTGGTTCCGCTTTATATAAAAAGGTGTGGCTGACACGATGGTGCATCGGAAAGGAACCGTGTTAATCGTGGACGTTAGCAAACCGTTATTACGCAAAAGTAAACGAGTTAGCGCGTTCTCTACTTATTGGGACATGGTTCAGTGAATTAGGGCCGAGAAATTTTTTTGAATGCCATCACGTATAAACAAAAACATAAAACAGGCTTCTGAAAATACGTTGTAAAAAATATAGGTTCTACAAAAAATGAAGGAAACATATAAAAACGAGCAACTAATATAAATAAAATATTGTTCCTGTCTTGATTTCAAAACCGTAATGGCAAATTAATGTTGTGTAGTAACGCGTCAAAACAGAGTTTCCACTTTATCCTTTGAAATAACCAGGATAAAACCTCCTTCTTGAATTTATTTTACTTTTAATTAATTGTAATAAAACTAATTTCCACCAGTAAACAATTAAACAGTTTGGGGACAAAATATGCGTTATTTTGAAAGCTTCTGTTCTTGTCTTCGGTATTAATTTGCTTTGCTTTGTACTTTCTACGTTTTCGACTGAAATGAGTTTTATACGCCTCTCTCATAGAAAATTCCTAAACATGTATAGACGAATATATGCGGGTACAATTTTCATTCTAATTAAAATGTAATTCAAATTATAATTCGTAATTGTTTAAACGAAAGAAAGATGGTTCATTTCTTGTTTTTTTCTACTTATTGTATAGCTGATATATTTTTATTTTTTTTTGAAACGAAGCTTTTAATGTTAGCTTTAGCGAGAGGAGTGAATAGAAAAAAAAGTCTACTGAAAGGAAGAAAGTAACGGAAATATGGAACGAATTTCGTTTCTTTATTTCTGTATCTTTTTCTTCCTCCTTTTCGATAACAAACAGTACACGCGTATTATACGAAAACATTGTTTTGCTTTGGTTTCGGTATTTTCCTTAGTTGAAGAACATGTGTACTTTATAACCGTTTATAATAAATTCGAAATTAATATAAACGTTTATAATAATTGTTGTTAATGTTACTAGTTTTTAATGACAACCTGAAACTTATTATAGCCTATAAGCTGTTCAAGGAAATCAGTTGATCGTTACGAATTAATATGAAACAACTGATCTTTTACTATAACTACAGTAAATAATATCTAAGCAATGATCATATATTTTTTTTTTTTAAACAAAAGGTATTTGTAAACATATTTTCAAGCTCGTTACATATTCAGCAAAACTATAAATAATTTTGTTGTTGTTGTTATTTTAAGGCGAACAGCACAATGAGGCTTTAATATTTCCTATTAAATTGTTTTGAATTTAATACTTCCTATCGCGAATTATGGTGATGTATACTAAAGGGAGGTATATTATCACCTCCCTAAATGTAAGTGTGAGTGTAAAAGTGTTAAAGTCGTAAGTGTTAAAGTCGTAAGTGTAGTGTTGTAAGTGTAAGTGTGTTACACACTTACAATGTATATGACTCGGATACCGCGAGGGACGTATAAATCCTCTCAATAGGTGCAGCTAGTATGCACCACCCTGCGGGGCTATAAATAAAAATAAATAAATAAAAGCTTCGCTTCTGTCGGTAACTCCCCGAGTTCTAGACATAAACTTTCTTTTGAGAATTTAAAAGTGTTTCTTATACAGGATGTTTCTGTATTACAATTCAGAATAGGCCAAAATAAAAAAATGTCCCTATAAATTTATCTGCCATTTTGTTTTTTAATAAACAAATTATAATTCTATACCACCTAACCTTTCATAGAAAATCCCCATAAAATGGTAATAACTCGAAAAGCAGTAAATTTTTGAAATATCTATGTTCAACCCAAACACCTTATTCTGTATAACAGTCTGGTAAAATTAAACTATAGTAAACATTTTTTTAGAAACACTCGAGGGCATAAATATTTCAACAAAGTTTCCTTAATGCTACTAATAGCTTCGACTACAGCTGCTTGATGCGGAATTTCCCAGTAAAATTTTCATCAAATTTTATTCCGGGATATTTTATAAGTGAATACGTCTAACGTAGGCCTAATACGCAATTTACAGTTAGGTAAAGTTCCACTGATATATTGAGAGCATTTTTATAGTACTTCGTGAGGTCTCTGTTTCAACTCGACCGTTCGGCATTTGGTTTGTGTGTTTGTTACGCAGTTTTGACCGACTGTTTTGAAATTTGATGTGAATGTATCTTGTACAAAACACAAATGACGTATATGTAGAAGTTTTCCCCATTTACTTCCGTTTCAAGATGGCGGCCTCTGGTTTATCGATGAGGAGTGAAAGCAGTTTTGGCCTAAAGCATTGTCGGTTGTTTTGAAATTTATTACGAAGGTATCTGGTACAAAACCCAAATGATGTATGTGTAACCAATTTTAGTATTTACTCCGTTTCAAAATAGAGACCTTTAATTTAACGATAACAATTGTAGTTGTTAATTATTTCTTGTACTACTGGCTGAACTGCAAAACCTATCATGATTTCCTATAATCATGAAAAACCTATGATGCTTTGTGGAGAACGAACATACAATTTTTAATAAAGTTCGCTTGTTAACATTTTTCTTAAATATTACGGTTACTGGTTAAATTGGCGGAAAAGATTATGAGTACTGTCGTAAATTGAGTTATATTGCAATGCCTGCAGTTCTTTGAACTACTAGTACATACAAATATTCATATGCCCTATTATAAAGTTGTTGTTTTTTTCATTTCAATGGTCTAATTTTGTAAACAGCTCTTTTACAAACAAAGTGATTGATATGACTGTAAGTGATAAACAGCAATTAACATAAAAGACAAGCTAAATTCAATGTCAATACTGACTTCGATTAGACTTATCGAGTAGCTGCTATACACGTTATTTCTTGTAGTTATTTTTGCTTATGTTCTCTAAAATACAATTTCTCCAGACCTGTATCTATCATTATATTATTTTTTTAAATTTTATTTAATATTGTAGCTAAACATACAACTATTATAAATCAAAATTGCATATGAAGTTATCCTGTTACTTTTTATTGGTACTGAGTTCAAGATCATTCTTAACTCATTAGGGAGAATTTATCAAAATTCTCTCCTATACTTTCAACGCGTTGTTGTACCATTGTAACACTATTTGTATTAGTAAAAAGTCCATGAAACCATTAGCAACTATCTGAATTAACTTCTAAATTACTTGCCATAAATCATGTATACATATTTATTTTCTTATCGAAAAATGAAATTATTGAAGTGAATACTTCCTATCGCGAATTATGGGTGTATATTTTGCACGGGGGAAAATTCAGTTTGCCGTCACGGAACGGTCTAACACATCCATTCGCGCACTCTAGTGAACATTATTATTACAAACATTATTACAAAAAATTGTTTTTTTTTTAGTGATTAATAAAATATATTTTTGAAGTGAAAACTTGTATGGTCGTGGTTGACAAAACATGGGTGTAAACATTTGCTTTAGCGTCACGCTTGAATCCGTAATGCGTACCTCACAGCATATACTGTTCTTGTACTAGACTGGAAGTGACTACTTCTAAACAGCTGATTTCGCACAATAGCTTCAATATCATTTCAACTGAAGGTATGTTAAATGTTCTTGTTAATTTTTAAAATGTGTATTTTCTAAATTTGTGTAGTTAAATTATTTAATCTATATAACCTATAAATTTTTGAATGCAGGAATCACACATATGATATTTATTATTATACTTAGACAGTATAACTATCAAAAGTAGGGTTATACACTGATTAATTATTGAAGTCCCTTATCCTAAGATACTCAAATTCATAGTCTGTGACAGTTTCAGTTAATTTTTAAGTTGTGTACTTAAACACAGATGGAAATTTAATATGAAAATAATTTTCAAGATTTTCCCTTTCTTGCATGCATCTAAATTTTTATAAAAATAATTAAATCATAATAGTGAAAACGTATACAGTCAGGCATGACAAAAAAAGTAGTCACTTCTGTCCCCCAATCCTGCAATGCCTATTTTTTTATAAATTATAAATTAGTTATTTATTTTCATCGAAAAATTAAATAACAAAAAGTATGCATACGTCAATGACAGATATAATACACTGTATAGAGATAAGCCAAAGTCTAGAAAACGGTTTCACACAGTCAAACGAAACTTGTTTTCCTTGTTCATCTCATACTGTCGTATTTGAATCAAACTGTCGGATACCAAAATGCCTGATTTATTTATCTAATTTGTCTGCTAGGTTAAAAGCATATTTTCCGCTTTTCACTGGAATCGGTTGGACTGATTTAAAAGAAAACCTTTATATTTATTAAATACAGTTGTTAGCAGGTTTTAAGATACGTTAAACTGCATAATGGTTTATATAAAACAATTAAAAATAATTATTTATATAAAACAAAACAACCACTTATATAAAACAAAATGGTGGGCACTCAAAATTACTTATTTTGTCTGTTACGTTGAAAGGCCCGCGTCCTCTTTTCACTGGGACAATGTTAGGGGTATATTACACTATCAAAGAAACGTCAAATTTCTTTGGTGAAATAAATTTGTCGATTCTTTGATGAACTAGTCTTTTTATCAAACTTGTATGACTCTTGGACATATTATAATCATTAACAAAGATTTTCAAAATACGCAGGTAATAACCTCAAAATATTGTCTTTTCTGAGTTGACCGTTATTTTCGTTATAGCCTGTACTTTAGACTATTACCGTGATGATCATAGTAGTAGAGATACATTTGAAGCTGTTCTTTTAATAATATTCACATAATTTTAACAACTAGTTTTGTAATTAGAAAAAGTGAATGCGCATTAATTAAAAGTGTAGTGACAAATTATTTGTTAAGATGTTAATAGAAATGTATAGGCCTAAGTCATAAATATTTCCATTATAAAGTAATCTAATATTTTTAACCATTTGGTCTTGCCAAAACACTGTTCCTGCAGTACTTGAGTGTTATAAACAGTTTTATAAACATGTTTCTAACTACTAAACCATCTCTTGTGTTACACACACTTTGACACAAGAAATATATGAGGTTTCATTGATTGTCCGTGTCAAAATGTCTTTCATTTAAATAATTGCAATCAACTTCATACAATGTAAACTTCCCTTGCTGTATACTGACTTTTGCGGGTTTTTTTTGTAAAGTATTAATAGTAAAGTGAGCAAGTTACTAAAATTATTAGTATGACTCATGAAAACATAACCTCAAAATATATCTTGTTAATAACCCAGCTAATTAAAGAAATGTGACAAATATATTTTATTTCTCCGATACCAGTCATTTCTATATTGTTTTAGTGTTTAGGCCTACAGTTGAATATATTGTCAATATTTTATATATTCACTTTTTTTTTAATTATTGCATATAGGTAAGTTTCAATACTAAATATTTAAATTAATAATACAATTAACCCTTGAATACTAAATAATTAAGTTGGACTGGGTAAGTAGTGTGATTGCGTTTAACATAATTTAAACATTTATTATTTACACCTATCAATATATAATACACGAATAAAACGTCACTGTTATACAATTAACACTTGAATACTAAATAATTATGTCTGGATGGGTAACTAGTATGATGGCGTTTAAAATAATGTAAGTATTTATTATTCACACCTACTAATATATAATAAATGCATTAAACGTCACTGTTATATAATTAACACTTGAATGCTAAATAATTAAGTTGGACTGGGTAAGTAGTATGATGGTGTTTATAATAATAATAAAAACATGGTTCATATGACCAAAAGTTCATTCGACCAAAATATTAAAATATAATTTGGTTGAATAAATGTTTGGTTGTTTGATCTTTTAGTCATATGATCTCGCCTCTTAAAAACACGGTTCATATGACCAAAAGTTCATTGGGCCAAAATTTTAGTATAGAATTTGGTTATTTGATCTTTTGGTCATATGACCCCATCGCGCAGATCCAAGTCCAGCCAGTGTGTCTGCCTTCTCATTATTCTCAACTCCCCAATGTCCCGATTTCCAGGGACACAGCGTCGATCATCACATCTAATTTCTAACAGTTCTTCCTGGAAAATTATTTCAGCCTCTTCAGTATTTGATGGATTTTTCATCCAGTTATGTACCTTCAATTTCAAAATATCTTCAAATCGTTTTTCCATGTCCACTATGAGTTTGTTGAGGTGGCTACTGAATCTATCAATATCCTCTGGAGTTACATTGTCTCTTATACATGATAATTCAGAAAACTGTTAAATTATTTCTTCAATAGATTATAATGAAGTAGTTCAAGTTTATCAATAAAAAATGACACAATATTTTGCCCACCTGTAAGAATTGTATGAGCTCCTTCAAGCTGCAAACTGACAAGAAATTATCCTTTATAGTTTTTAACTGTTGACACAGATTAGTTTCACTGACGTAACGTGATCTAAACATATGCTCGGACGATACAAGCAGTATATTAACAAAAATTTAAATTGTCAAGTGAAATTTTATGAAGACCTAATGAAAATGTTTTAAGTAGTTTTTAAAAAATCATTTAAATTAGTAAAAAAAGTCCTTCAGTATCGAAGTAAACTTTCAAATATATCAAGTGTAATTTTATTCCTTGAAAAATACCGTAGCGAAGCACAGGTATACACAACTTATGGAAAAATAAATGAAGTAAGCCTATATGGTCGTGAAAAATCAATCTTGAAATTTTTATCTCTCTTTGTTTTCAATTGGAAGGGTTTTTTAATTGGATGTCTACCTGCGTGTGTGTTTATAGGTTGAAATAAAACTCTTAAATTAAAAAAATGATTTTAAAACTCCAAAATTTTTTTAAATCACTGAAATTTAAGCCTTAATATACCTAAAACTCTATTTCTGTAGCCCACATTTTAAAATTCCATACCACACAGGTAGAATGGGCTCCGAAATATACGCTTACAATAGAAAAATTTCTAGCGACAATCCTGGAAATATCGTTACGATACTTGTTGAATTTACCTCTGCACGTTAACAGCTGTTCCCCCGTACATGTGCTAAAACACTTCCTTTATGCAGTGTCCACTGTCTACGCTGGCAGCTGCATGATTGTGAACTCAATAACAATTGGAAATTGTGTTTAATTGAAAATATAATGTCCTCCGTCATTAAATATGAACGTACTAGAATGATAACACTTACATGAGAGCTTTGTGACCGCTCGATGCTGGTGACATCTTGCGGTAGTGTTCAACTACAGTTAAACAGATAATAGTACTGCATATTTTTCGAAGGCCTCCACCCTCTGTCCATGCAGCTTACAGCGTCGCAGCGGCAGATAGTCCAATTAATTTAGCCGCTAATATCGAGCACGCTTTTTATAATGGTGGCTGTAGTTCTAGTCCGTTTATATTCAAAGCCCTTCCTACATTAGGAGTAGCCTTTTTAAAACCATCCTACCCTTGTTCTCTCCCAGTGAGTAAATATGACGTTTAATTATAAATAGGACATTCAATGTTTTTACCTTACTTCTTGTAGGAAAAACATCATCACACGTACACAGAATATTTTTATTATACATGTGTTGAATTAGGTAATAAATAGTCTTATTTTTTATATGTTGGTACAAGTAAATAAACAATTTTATATTAGGCCCTAGAGAAGCAATAGTAGTTGTATACCGAATGTACGAATTTATATTCCAAACTTTTCAGTTTTGACAAAACAAAAATGACCTCTAGTTACGGTTAATAATGTTCACATCTCGAATAAATATGAGATACAGTGAAACTTCCGAACAACAGACACTGTTCGGACGATATAAAATGTCCGTTCTTAAGAAGAATGCAGTTGCCTATTGTACAGTATATAGGTTAGCTGATTTCTACGGCAAACTGTTAAATGGATATTTTGTGATTCCAAATGTTTTTTAAGAAAATAAACCTCTAAAAAAGGACTGTTTTTCCGTAATAACAATTTTACATATAAAAACGCAATTTTTAAAGATAAATGGATTTTGTATTTCCAAAGCAGTAGAACCCCTCATAACCGACCTCGCCGTTACGGACAGTGTGTCCGTTAGGCTCCGCGCGAATGCTGATGAGTTCATGTTGACAGTTCTGGGAAAGTAGACAATTCCATTTAGATCGTGAGAAACCCAGTGTAATGTACATAAGAGTAGTCCAAATGAAAAAACATCTAGTTATCGGTACCGTGCATAAATAATAGCTAACAATCGGACTTACACCATCGGCCCCAAGTTGACTTGTTCATCTATAACGAGTCAACAAAGCGCGCTAATGTGTTTCTCCTCGCTGGAGCCCTCAAGTGAATTATGATAAAACTACGCCAAAAACAAGTCGCATATAATCTTCGAAGCACTAAGCTTTTGGTAAAACGAGACAATTTTTTTTTATACTGTAAGAAAAAAAAGATGTGCAAGTTTCCACGCCACTTTCTTACCACTTATATCTGCAACATATCATCATTTTCGCTCCCTCCCCTATCGCTATTCCGTTCTTTCCAAACCTGTTTCCAGGAAGTTATTTACCAGGAAAACACTGAACAGTAATGTTTTGTTGGCTTCTATTCATCAATAATTTTCACGAAAACCTGAAATTATGTTCCGCTGACCGCTGTAAGAAGTTCCAACAAGCCCTCGGACCATTGATTTAATGTCCGTGTCCGTTTTTGAGAATTTCCGCTATTTAGAATTTCCTTTAAGCCTAGAATAGCTTCATCTCGGTCAGGGCATACAAAAGTGTCCGTTAATGGAAGTTTCACTGTATATGGTCTTTAGACTAATGCACAGGCAGAAAATACATCTTTTTTATCTGGAACCTCGGCCTACTGATCTTACTTAGAATCCGGTCTATTATAACTACTTCCTCTATTTAATTCGTAATCTTTAGCGAGAGAAAAGATTATGTGAAAGTGTTTGAAACTTGTTTATAATGGCTAAAATTACATCCCACGTGTAAAATGTATGTTCTCGTCAAATAATAATATACATACTATCTACACGTGTAAAATTTATAGTCTGCAATGTATATATGTGATACAATTAGATTAATGGCACGTTTAGAAAATAGCATTATTACTAGAAATGAGCAGGCTTATAGATTACCGCATCTGCAGATAATTGAAACATTATCGAGCCTAAAGTATAAAATTTGTCTCTTGTTGTTTGATTGGTAGGAAAACATATTTTACGAATTTTTTATTGTGGTTTCAAAGTAGGTATCTACAGAACATATTAACTTAATCTAAGTAAATTGTTCACATATGAAGCCTATTACGAAAAAATAGAAAATAATCGCGGCATGCAGCTGTCTCGCTGTTGTAATAAAAGCTAATTTCCAAAAGTATCTTCTTTCTTAATTTTGTTGAAATTCCGATTTCACAATCATAACCAGTGTTATTATCTTCAAATGCTATCATTTTAAACTTTTAAATTACATTGTAAATATCAATATAAACCTCTCACTGCCATCAAATAAAAATTCCTTAATTTCAATGGATTTTCGAGATTCAAAATGCTAATTTATGCAGTCTTTTACACTGGTGGTGAAATGAGATTAATAAAAAATTAAAACAAAATAATTATGATTTTTCAAATATTTGAAATAGCCGCCATTTTGAAACTACTGAACGAACTTTTCTGGTTAAAACATTGTACAAGCTATTTGCATAATCGATTTTGTGCCTAGTTTTAATCAAATAGGACCAAAATTGCGAATGTGAGTGTTCTACAACACATATAAACGTGCAAACACATTCTGCGCGCGCGCGTGTGTGTGTGTTATTTTAACTACCCCTCAAAAAGTGATCTAGAGGTCAGGATCTGAGCTCATTTCAAGAACCCGGATCCTGATCTTACAATGAGCTCTCTATAGCTCAGTTTTCCAATGGAATTCACTAAGAAGAATTTGTTTTCTTCAAAATACATGTTTGTTTTAAGCTATCATAAGGTTTCTTTGATTTTGGCTAAAACAAAGGTTCGCAAGTGACTTTCGATTATTTAGTCGCTTACTGTATGACTATTGTATAACGGGCAATACAAGCACTCCACTTACATAGTCCCTTTAGGTACGGTCATATTGAGATTATTAAGGATAATATTTGGAGCCTTGGACGACCCATAACGTTTACATGCACGACGTACACACACAGCGTGTTGTCGCCTGGTCCACACTGTTGATTGTTGACTGATCAGCTGTCGTCGTCTGTCCACTTCCATCTTCTACCTGCAACAATAACCATATATGTAGAAGTACAAGAGTATAAGAGATGTACAAGAGTGTCCAGGAACGAACGAAACCGATACCCCGACACCACTAGAGTATTCATATTTTCTTTCGTTACCTTTTTTTACTTGTTACTTATACTTTTTTTTTTAGGCGAAAAGCACAATGAGGTGCTTCCCTAAATGTAAGTGTGAGTGTGAATTGTTAAAGTCGTAAATGAAGTGTTGTAAGTGTAAGTGTGTGTTAGACTCGGGTACCGCGAAGGACGGCTAAATCCTCTCAATAGGTGCAGCTAGTCTGCCCCCCTGGGGAGGTTACTTTTACTAATATCAGTACTAATAACAAGGTATCGGTCAGAGGTATGGAGAGAGATATCATATCAGACGGTATCGAAACCGATACCCCAATACTAATACAGTATGGATATTTTCTTACGTTACTTGGTTTTTTTTTACTCCATACTTTTGCTAATATTAGTACTAGTAATAAAGTATTGGTCAGAGATATCGAGAGGGGTATCGTATCAGAGGGTATCGTCGATACCAACAGAGTATCGATATATTCTTTCGATATTTATGGAGTAGCCTAAAAGACACCAGCTTATTGGTTTATGAAACGAAACCCTGGGGTATCTGGTAACCTATTGTACTTTAGCCTTACTCATGTATGAGGGGGCTCTGTATGGACGGATTTCATTTCCCCACCTATTCGTGGGAACAACACGAGTAAGAATTAAAAACGAATGAGCGGTGCTACACACCACCCAACAAAAAGTTGGCCAAAGGGAGCACAATCTCTATGTTAAAAGTAAAAAAAAAGAAAGAAAGAAAATTGAAATTCAATTAGCAGAGAGATTGTATGTAAGCTCATCAATAACGAACTGGGAAGTTGCAAATTGTAAGTGTGTGATTGCCTACCTTGAATCGTCTTCAAATCCTAGACGTTATGAAGAGGCTAGGACTGGAGAAGGCACTGTAAATGAGCTTTTTAGGAATATAAAATGGTGGCACAATAAATAGTTCTACAAAGGTCGCAGTGTAACAGTAACCGTATAGATTCATTCTATCATTCTTATATGCTTAAGTATTATACGTACCAACTACAGGATATGGCAAGCGTCCAACATGACGCAAGTTTTTGAAGTAACGATGTTATATTATAAATTAAAAAAGGAATTGTATAGAATTGGCAACACAAAATAAGAACCACAGGTACCAGCAGAGCGGGAAGAGCAAGCAGTGTTGTACAGTGAGTTTTAAGGCAAATAGTGGGAAGTTATTCGGTTGCAATGGGAGAAGTTTTAAGTTTATTTCCACTACTGCGTGAGATTTATTTATATTCACACACTGATGGTACAGACATTACACACACCAAGTCACACAGAAGTCTATTTCCACTACTGCGTGAGATTTATTTATATTCACACACTGATGGTACAGACATTACATACACCAAGTCACACAGAAGTCTATTTCCACTACTGCGTGAAATTTGTTTATATTCACACACCGATGGTATAGACATTACATACACCAAGTCACACAGAAGTTTATTTCCACTACTGCGTGAAATTTATTTATATTCACACACCGATGGTACAGATATTACATACACCAAGTCACACAGAAGTCTATTTCCACTACTGCGTGAGATTTATTTATATTCACACACTGATGGTACAGACATTACATACACCAAGTCACACAGAAGTTTATTTCCACTACTGCGTGAGATTTGTTTATATTCACACACCGATGGTACAGATATTACATACACCAAGTCACACAGAAGTTTATTTCCACTACTGCGTGAAATTTGTTTATATTCACACACCGATGGTACAGATATTACATACACCAAGTCACACAGAAGTTTATTTCCACTACTGCGTGAGATTTATTTATATTCACACACTGATGGTACATAACATACACCAAGTCACACAGAAGTCTATTTCCACTACTGCGTGAGATTTATTTATATTCACACACTGATGGTACAGACATTACATACACCAAGTCACACAGAAGTTTATTTCCACTACTGCGTGAAATTTGTTTATATTCACACACCGATGGTACAGATATTACATACACCAAGTCACACAGAAGTTTATTTCCACTACTGCGTGAGATTTATTTATATTCACACACTGATGGTACATAACATACACCAAGTCACACAGAAGTCTATTTCCACTACTGCGTGAGATTTATTTATATTCACACACTGATGGTACAGACATTACATACACCAAGTCACACAGAAGTTTATTTCCACTACTGCGTGAGATTTGTTTATATTCACACACCGATGGTACAGATATTACATACACCAAGTCACACAGAAGTTTATTTCCACTACTGCGTGAAATTTGTTTATATTCACACACCGATGGTACAGATATTACATACACCAAGTCACACAGAAGTTTATTTCCACTACTGCGTGAGATTTATTTATATTCACACACTGATGGTACATAACATACACCAAGTCACACAGAAGTCTATTTCCACTACTGCGTGAGATTTATTTATATTCACACACTGATGGTACAGACATTACATACACCAAGTCACACAGAAGTTTATTTCCACTACTGCGTGAAATTTGTTTATATTCACACACCGATGGTACAGATATTACATACACCAAGTCACACAGAAGTTTATTTCCACTACTGCGTGAGATTTATTTATATTCACACACTGATGGTACATAACATACACCAAGTCACACAGAAGTCTATTTCCACTACTGCGTGAGATTTATTTATATTCACACACTGATGGTACAGACATTACATACACCAAGTCACACAGAAGTTTATTTCCACTACTGCGTGAAATTTGTTTATATTCACACACCGATGGTACAGATATTACATAGACCAAATCACACAGTAGTGTTCAAATGAGCACTTAGAAGTGTTGGTGAATCAACCAATTAACGTGAGATAATTTTAACGGCTCTTTGAAGGCCTAAAGTTCCAGACTTAATGGGATAATGGGTCGTTCAGATAGAAGAATTCTGTTTTACGATCTGCTACCAGACTGTTAAATACATTAAGATGTACTAATAAAATACAGTAGCCTTCTCCTGTTTTGAGTTGTACGGAACAAATGCATGACACGAATAAAACTTTCAACTATAAGCGTAATAAAAGCAGAAAATAAGGTTTTGTGATGAAATGCAGCATATCAAGGACTGTAGGTATATTTATGGAGTATACAACTGCATTCCCGTGCTTGAAATATTACCTTGTATAATTAACAGTCACCGTATTACATCCATAAAATTATTTTTAGTTAAGTTTTATACAGTGCTTTCTTGTCACTGACCACGATTAATATTGTCAATTCTTAGTCAGAATTTACGTAACGTTCGAAAAGTATTTAACAAAGTATTACTATAACTGAATTCAGTACTAAGTATCATTATAACAAAGATTCAGCCTTATGTCAAATAAGTTAGTTTATTAACATATTTTTTATGTTTCAACCCTTTTTTCACTCTAATTGGGGTAAAGAGCTGTTGACAGGCAGGTTTTGTTTTGGATTAAAAGCCCAGAAGTCACACTAGATGCTCCCTCAGTCTGAGTCTGTGTGACGGTTGATGGACCTTGGTCACACTTTAAGATGGTAGAATTATCTAGTAACGCTACGTAAGCATAAAAATCATGATTTATAATTAAAGTTATTACATCCAATGCTTACTAACCGAGCGAATCGAGGTCTCTGTTTCAACTCAAACGTTTGGCATTTGATTTGTGTGTTTCAGTGTTACGTAGTTTTGGTCAAACGCATTGACCGATTCTTTTAAAATTTGGTACAAAGGTATCTTGTATAAAGCCCTAACGATGTATGTGCAATATTTTTTCCCATTCACTTCCGTTTAAGATGGTGGCTTTTGATTTACAATAAGGAGTGTATGCAGTTTTGGTCAAACCCAC
Source organism: Callitettix versicolor (assembly GCA_022606455.1). Taxonomy (NCBI): domain Eukaryota; kingdom Metazoa; phylum Arthropoda; class Insecta; order Hemiptera; family Cercopidae; genus Callitettix; species Callitettix versicolor. The sequence continues at coordinate 51,615,799 of CM040182.1, forward strand.
TGATAGATTGTTTTGAAATTTGATACATAGGTACCTTATATCAAGCCCAAATGACGTATGTGTAAGATTTTCCCCACTTACTTTTGTTTCAAGATGGCGGCCACTGATTTAACGATGACGAATGTACGTAGTTTTAGCCAAACGCAATGGATTGTTTTGAAATTTGGTACAAAGATATCTTGTACAAAGCCCAAATGACGTGTGTATAACAATTTTTCCTATTTACTTCCGTTTCAAGATGGCTGTCTCTGATTTAAAGATGATGGATGTACGCAGTTTTAATCAAACACATTGGCCAATTATTTTGAAATTTGATACCTCGTATAAAGCCCGAAAGATGCATGTGTAAGATTTTATCCCATTCACTTCCGTTTCAAGAAGGTTTCAAGAAGGTTCTGATTCAATGTTGAGAGTGTAGTTATTGGTTATTTCCTGCAGTATTGGCTGAACGGCAAAACCTATCATAATTTTGACCGCTTCGTGGAGAAAGAGCATACAATGTTCAAAAAAGTTGTTCCAGTAACATTTTTCTTAACTATTATGGTTACCGGTTAAATTGGCGAAGGTTACGAGCGCTGTCGTGTATGTTAATTAAGAATATACTGCGAGGTCTATCTGCGTCTTATTGCAGGGTCTTCTAACTTACGGATATAAAAGAATCCACTTCCTAGGAAGAACATATTTTTCCATCAAAATTTTGTTAAACTTATAAAAATATTCTATTTTTTTACTACCGAAGAATGTAAAACTAGTACTTTTATCATCAGTACGTTTTATTTACTAAGGTGAAGCAAACGTGGAGTCGCATGGCTTAACCATTGATCAATTTACTGAACGATTAGTCGATTTGATCGTATTTAGGCTAACATAAAGTGAATATAGTTTTTCATTCTATTCCTTCAGTCAAAGAAGGTTTAGATTCTACGTTGTGTGTTGGAGTGACTAAGGTAATGATTATTTAATCCTTCTGCTTGCCAACATAATTATACTGTTTATAGACTTTGTTGGTTTAAAATATTTTTAAAAAATCTGAAATTCTGCTTTTTTTGACATTTGTAACCGTTACATTATTCCTTCCTAAGTTTTAGTTGTTAAATATATCTATTTAGTTTCGTAAATTTCCGTTTTTTTCAGTCTTACCTACAAACAGGCGTTCCTCGAAAACCTTGTGGTCCTTGGATCGTAATAAAAAACCTAATTCGGGTATAAGCTTTTAGCACCTTCTAAGTACATACATATTTATGTACTTTGGTAATTATCATAAATGAATTCGTCAAGTAGGCATACAAATCTTATTCCATTGCAGGATGCGCAAATTATACCTGAGATTATACAGCCACCGACACCGGTTCACCGGTACGCCTTGAACTCAGCGAGATAGCGGTGGGCCCTAAGACACTCGTACGACCTTGAGTGCAATATATCCTTGCCTTATGTGTGGCACATTAAGTGACGAATTATAGTGTTTATCGTTTCTCTGGTCAGCTAATTATTAATCGGTTCCCTACCGATTTCGTAAGCAAGATGTTGTACGAAGGAAACGGTTAGGTCCGTTTGACTTTTGTTTGCTTCTTTCGTGGTAGTGTTTCAAGGCGTGCGAATTTCACCACGTGCTTTGTTAACGTCTAGTGACTGCGGGAGGGGGGAGGAGACAAAATATGTCGGCTCATGATTTCAGACTAATTACTGCAACATAATGAATGCTAACCAGTTGTATACGTTACAGATTAATAACCAAATAGTGTCAGGTCATATTGTAATGCGAGTGCTAGTTTTAAAAGAAGGTTAATTGTATATATTGTATGTCGAGATGTAAACGAATAATACACCAGTGGTCTATATGGCTAAGGCACTTGTGGTCTGTAGCGTCTCTGAAATGCGCACCTAAAGGGTGTGGGTTCGAGACGATGACCTGCCTTTACCTTACCATTAACGCTGAACCCCTTTTCCTCATTTGTCAAATTGGCATAAAGTATGGACTTATAAAAAACAAACAGATCACTAAACAGTAAATGGTAGATCGGCCATTTTAATTATTAATGTATTTCGATTATTAATGTATCCTTTTTTATTTCTACCAAGTATATTATTATTTCGTTATTAGGCCTACACTCATCTGCCTTTAAAAATATAGTCAATTTTTTATTTGTTGATGCGTTTTGGATTATCTCCATTATCAAAACTTATTGCTGTAGCCTACTCAATATGTGTTTAGTACAACAATACGTTATGATAATGGGTGTAATCCGAAACGCGTCAACATTTTTTTAATGACTTAATTGGAAAAGAGAGATGAGTGTACTCAACAAAACACTTTTGTTTGCCATTTAATTGATTAGAAACGTTGTATTAGATTTTGTTTGCGCAAAGTCTTTTCAGTATTTATATGCTAAAATAAAATTAGGCAGGAGATTGTCAGTACAAATCTCGTAATACCAAGAGAAGCTATATCTGCACCAAATAGGCAGACCAATCCCGATTGCCTCGGATTCGGGAGACCAGTAGGCCTACATTACCAGCAAATACACATATGAATAACGTTAACCAAATCGAAGGTTTTGTATGATCAAGTTTTACACAACTTGTAGCTGAAACAACAGTAAACCTTCCAGTATTCTGGCCACCGCTCTGCAACAGCACCTTCCGTCAATTTAACCTGTAACCGAAATATTTCGGAAACATGTTACTAGACCAACTTCATTGAAAATTTCATGCTTTTTCTCCACGAAGAGGTCAAAATTACGATAGGTCTTTCCGTTTAGCTAGCATTATAAGAAATAACCTGCAACTACCCTCGTCATCGTTAAATCAGATACCAACATTTTGAAACGGAAGTGAATGGGGAACACTCTTACACATATGCCGTCTGGGTTTTATACAAGGTACACATTCATACCAAATTTCAAAGCAATCGGTCAATGCGTTTCACCAAAACTGCGTACATTCGTCATCATAAATCAAGGTCGTCATCTTGAAACGAAAGAAAATGGGGAAAATCTTATATGTATGTATAAGTTATCTTCATGCAAACTTTTAAATCACTTTAAAAAAATTAGTCAATGCGTTTGATTAAAATTGCATACACTCGTCATCATAAATCAGAGGCAGCCATCTTGAAACAGAAATGAATGGGAAAATATTTACCGATACTTCTTTCGAGCCCTATGCATGATATCTTCGTAACAAATTTCAAAGCAATCGGTCAATGCGTTTGATTAAACTTGTGTATAGTCATCATAAATCAGAGGCAGCCATCTTGAAACAGAAACAAATGGGAAAATATTTACCGATACTTCTTTCGTGCCCTATGCATGATATCTTCTTAACAAATTTCAAAGCAATCGGTCAATGCGTTTGATTAAACTTGTGTACAGTTATCATAAATCAGAGGCAGCCATCTTGAAACAGAAATGAATGGGAAAATATTTACCGATACTTCTTTCGAGCCCTATGCATGATATCTTCTTAACAAATTTCAAAGCAATCGGTCAATGCGTTTGATTAAACTTGTGTACAGTCATCATAAATCAGAGGCAGCCATCTTGAAACAGAAACAAATGGGAAAATATTTTACAGCATCGTTCGAGCCTTATACAAAGTATCTTCGTATCACATTTCAAATAGGAAATGCTGCACTGTCGAGTTGAAACAGTGAATTCGTTTCGCTCGGTCAATTAAGCAAAATACTGCCAAGTTTCATTAATCTCCAATTGTCCATTAGACGCTACAAAGAGAACTACAGTCGGGGAACATTAACAACAGATAAAGAAAAAAAAGATTGTTTGAAGTTGTCTACAGTCACAAGAACAACCAATTTCAACAGGTAATAAACCATTTAGAATTTCAACCATAAAATGAATATATTTAAAAAAAATTTAAATCACCGTCTTCCGTTCATTTAATCTGACAGTTACAAAAACAAATTATGACAAAAGTAGTTCCCGAATTAAGACGAGTAATTTAAATAATTGCATCTACAGTGTCTGTAGCCTAAAAGAAAAGAATGCGTAGTTAAAAACCGGTTCTAATAACTTAAACTATAAGCCTAGCAGGAGATATTTTCAAACTAAAGTAATTAATGAGCTCTACAATTCATGCGGGGACATACCTTAAGGCGGCTTAAACAAGTACAGTGGAACTTTTAAACTATTCAAATCAAGATGATAGAGCAGGAGACCCACATTTGTGTTATGAAATTCGTTGATAGAAGTTTTTAAAATGACCAGTACTATTTTTTTAATATTTATTTACAAAAGCACAAATGACTATACAAAGAAGAAAAATGGCGTGTACATTATTCAATCCTAATAATAAATTAAAATAGTAGTTCAAAGAACAGTACATCTCGCAATATATTCCTTATTAACACTCCACGATAGCGATTGTAACCTTTTTCCGCCAATTCATAACAGGCACACGTAATATTTACAAAAAATATTTTTGGACCAACATTATTGGAAATTCTAAACATAAGCTCCATGAAGATCTATCTTGCCGTTACATTTTCAACGTTAAATCAGAACCCGCCATCTCAAAACGGAAATATATGGCAAAAAATCTTACATATGCTTCTTTCAGGCTTTATACAAGGCACCGAATTTCAAAACAATCGGTCAATGCGTTTGAACAAAACTGCGTAAACACGTAACTGTTAAATCAAAGGCAGCCATCTTGAAACGGAAGTAAATAGGAAAAATGTTATGCATGGGTTTTTCATTTGGGTTTTATACAAGATATCGTCGTACCAAATCTGAAAACAATCGGTCATGGCGTTTGGCCAAAACCGCGTATTCTCGTCATCATTAAATCAGAGGCCGCCATTTTGAAACAGAAGTAAATGGGGAAAATTTAACACATACGTCATTTGGGATTTATACAAGATACATTTTTCGTATCAAATTTTGAACAAATTTCATATAAATTTTCGAAACATTCGGTTAATGCGTTTGGCTAAAACTGCGTACACTCGTAAATCGGAGACCGTTATCTTGAAACGAAAAAATAGATATCAATCTTACACATACGTAGTTTGGGCTTTATACAAGGTACCTCCATGCCGAAGTTCAAAACAATCGGTCATTGCGTTTCGCCAAAACTGCCTAACAAACACACAAACCAAATGTCGAACGGTCGAGTTGAAACAGAGACCTCTCTTCTTAATGCTTAATTATATATACAGCGCTCATAACTTTTCCACCGATTTAACCTGTAACCGTAATATTTACGAAAAATATTATTGGACCAGCTTTATTGGAAATTATTGGAAAATAATTTATTGGAAAATTTATTGCAGCTTTATTGGAAAATATTATTGGACCGCTCTTTCTCTATGAAGAGGTTAAAATTACAATAGTTTTGTCGTTCAGCCAGTTACAGGAAATAACCAACAATTATACTCTCAACATTAAATCAGAGGCCGCCATCTTAAAAACAAAATGGGAAAAATACATATAGATCTTTCATACATATACGGCTTTTTACAGGGTGTCTTTGTACTGGATTTCAAAATAATCGTCCAATGAGTGTGATTAAAATTATACTCGTCTTCGTTAAATCAAGTATCGTCATCTTGAAACGGAAGTGAATAGGGAAAACGTCACAGATACGTCAACTGGGCTTTATACACGACATCTTCGTACCAAATTTCAAAACAATCGACCAGTAACGTTTGGCTACACTCGTTAATGTAAATGAGAGGCCGCCATCATGAAACGGAAGCAAATAGAAAAAAAATCTTACACATATGTCGTTTGAGCCTTAAACAATGTACCTCCGTAAAAAATTTTAAAGCAATTGGTCCATTGAGTTTGGCCAAAACTGTGTAATAAACAAACACAAACCAGAAGCCGAACGGTTGAATTGAAACTGAAACCTCGCTTCGCTCGATCAACTACTATTACGAGCATAATAAATTGTTTAAAAGTTAAAAGGTAAGAAAGATACTTAATGTAGGAAGATTTAATTTAAAAAGATTTCACGCCAAATAATTGGAAATATTAAACCCGGCTTATTTCACTTATTTCACCCGGCTTATGTCAATATTTTATATTGACAAAATATTTTTTTTTTTAACGTTCGACTATTGTGCACACTTGGGCTAATGCAGACGATGGGATGATTTATAGCGTATGAAAATGCCAAGCCCTCGCCGGGAATCGAACCCGGGTCCTCGGGGTGAAAGCCTAGTACGCTATCCACTAGGCCACCGAGGCGGCCCTATTGACAAAATAATCGAATTACTTGTTCTATTGTTCTATCGAAGTTTTCATATATTGTATGAATGCACCAAAACTATTAATGTAAAAAAAACTAAGATAGTTTTTTTTCAAACAAAACGCCTCTGCTAAAATTTGATTCCACGAAACATTGTGGCTGTGACCTCAGTTTACATTAATTTGGTAGGCTGTGACCCACAAGTGGCAAAGATCTACTTTTTTGATTTCGCTGTGGAAGTGGATGGTCAGTCAAACATGCTTTTTATTTTCTCATCAAAACAGTTTTTTTATATTAAACAAAATTCCGTATGAAAATTCCGTAGTTTTATTAAAAAAAACAAACTGTTTTTGATGAAAAAATAAAAAGCATGTTTGACTGACCATCCACTTTCACAGCGAAATGAAAAAAAGTAGATCTTTGCCACTTGTGGGTCACGGCCTACCAAATTAATGTAAACTGAGGTCACAGCCACAATGTTTCGTGGAATCAAATTTTAGCAGAGGCGTTTTGTTTGAATTAGAATAAATTTATACCTTAAACTAACATACCATAATGCAATGTCAAGAAGAACCGGGGGCTACGTGTTCGTAATGGCCTCGTTTACTGGGTGGGCCACGTGGGGAATACAATTACGTAAGCCTGTCTGTCGATAACTTCCTTGTTTTCATGTTGAAAATTCGAATTAATAAATATTTTTAAGAGTAGGTTTATTAAAATAAGGTAAGTACAACAAAACAACATACCGTTTTGATCCATAACCCAAATTAATTATAACCATAACAACTGACTTTCTTATTACAGTGTTAAGCATTACAAGTTTCCAACTACAGTACTATCAATTTTTATTTATTACAGATTCCTGATTTTGATTAATTGTTAGAAACAAAGGAAAATGTATGTAATAAATGTAACAAGCTTACCTTAATTGTTTTTCATCAACAATTATATATATTCAATTTTGTTTGCGTATTATGTATTAAAAAACGCAGTTTTCCGTAGTTTAGTTATCCAAGAATTTTAGGATAACAAAATTACATTTGCAGCGATTGAACACATAACTGTTGTAAACAGAAGCCTATACTAGAAACCGGAATTTTTATGTTTATTATTTAATTAATTAATAAGTTTTTTTGTGAATTATGCTTAATTTTATAATTACTAACTTTTTTGATATGTTTTTGCGCGAGAATAACCATTTGAATTTCGTTAGCGCATAATATGTATATATTAATTAAGCATTAAGAAGAGAGGTCTCTGTTTCAACTCGACCGTTGTTGGATTGTGTGTTTGTTACGCAGTTTTGGCGAAACGCAACTAATCAATAACCACCATGTTCTAGTGGTAAGTTGATTGACTGGTAAGGTATTCAAATCATATCCAAAAACGTTCTTGCTGAAAGTTTTTATGTAACATAAATTTAAAAAAATATATCGCTTTCTACATTTGTTATATTTTGTGATTTTCTTCAAAAATACTTTAGTACTGAGAACGTAGCGAATAAAATACATAATAAAAGTAACATTTATTTAATCTTATATTGCTACAAATACCATGATCTACGCTGCACTAAATCATGGATTAATTAAAGTTCTCTTGTGAAGAGAGCAGCTTGAAGTGAAAAGGATACTTGACGTTAAAATGCTGGAAAACCAGTATTTTCACGGAGGCTTGTAATAGCAATACTTCCATTTGATTGACAGGATAAATGGGTGGTGTTTTGTACTGCCAACTAAACGTGAAACGTGCTTTAGGCAAGGAAAAGCTTCAACAGACAGTCCATTCGATTGATACGATAAATGGGTGGTGTACTATACTGCCATCAAAATGTGAAACTTGATTTAGGCAAGGAGAAGTTTGAAGATTGAAGACTCGATGTACGGCCACCTTAAGATGTCCCATATGACTAATATATTAAACTTAAAAGACTATTTTCTCCTCTATTTGTTGTATTAAGTAAAACCGATATCTAATTTGAAGACTGTGAACGATACACATCTAAATAGTTTCCAATTTTTTTTTGGCGTTTACATTTTTAAAATTAATTAACAGGAAAACGTAAATTTCGTCTTGGCATATTTTTTTTAAATCAAAAAAGTCTGATATAGGGGAAAACGCAAAATCAATTAGAATAACTTGAATATTGGACACAGTTTAAAATGAAATGCCGATTATAATACACCGACAAAATACGTAGAAGGAAAATAGTGTTTTGAGACAACAGCCAAACATTTTCTGGCAATGCCAATTAGAAAGCCGGAAAATGTCAGAAAAGCAATGACTCAGCAATGTTTGAAGTTGTTCAACATACTCGCTGTAGCCTTCAAACCTAATCAGTCGTGAGTAGACTGAGAATTAATCGGGTCACTCTTATTTTTGTAAAAGTAGTGTTTAAATAATTATTTTTTTATGCGTATTATCAAGGCTTAGTCGACAAAGGTTGCTTAAAAAAAGTTTTAATTTTAACGATTATACCTAGTTCTGGCGATAATAGTCTGCTGATAATTTCTGTGAAATAGTAATCGACGATGAGGAAATAATAGTTAGGGCAAGATATGCTGGCAGTAGAGCTTTGAAAAATAATAAAACAGGGAAAGGAATGAGTAGTTAATTATTGTTCACATTTCACACTGGAAAATTATTAAATCTTGGCTCTTCGCCTACTGGCCGATTCCTGCGTCCAGTAAACGTTCCAAGCAATAATTGCAAAGGAAATATAATATCCAAGATTTTCCGTAGAATGTATTGCAGTCCTCTGACGTCAACAAAGTCAGAACCAATGGCAGACAGGTTGTTTTGCGGCATTTCTCTGATGATTTACCTTGGAGGTTTTCCCCCGGACGCCCAAAACAACGCAATGACACATGATAACGGCCGGCCTTCAGGAAGAATGGATTAAGCAGAACTCATTTTAAACCACGCAATAACTGAATTCATTAGACAGAAAGGTTTATGTACGTTCAGAAGACGCCATCAGCCTGGAATGTTTAGCTTCCAAGCTGCGGCAAGGAGTGGTGTTAACGTGTCTTAAACTGCGTGCGTCGAAAGCGTAAATAGTTGTCGAATAGGCTAAAGTAACTCACGGGGTGTTAGTTCTTTAAAATAAAGTTTTTTTTTATATACGTGAACATGAAAACCAGTATGCATCGTTATCACATAAAGTGTAAGAATAACATTCATTTGTCTAGATATCGCTTGAACATTCAGAAACTTTTAATTATGTGAAAAAAACATTGGCCTACTATTAATAAGCTTCTCCTATAGAGAAGAAAATTTAGTGTTTTAGCTTCTAAATAATCTATTAAGAACACTTGTTCACAAAGGGCTATTATAGCTTTATGGTATATTTTATATGGTAAATTTGTGTAACTTTGTTGCAAGTTTGAATTTAAATGTCAGTATTAATAAATTAATTGTGTGTTTGTAGAATATGCTTTGGATTTATCTTAAACTCCAATACCACCAATTTATGTCTGCGTGCAAGGGCGTGAGATAACTAAATTTAAGATGAACTTGATACGTAAATTTTTCAAGATAAACTCACATAACAAGAATTTGTGAGAGTAGATGGTCTGAAAAACATAAAAGTATCAGAAAGGTTTTTCAGCATTTCCCAGAAATTGTCAAAGCTTTAGAAAAGCTATCTGAAGTTGGTAGTTACGGTATGAGAAAATTTGCTTACCAACTACACTCCGCTACAGTAAAGCCATCATTTGTTGTATAATTAGTGATTGTTGCTAAATATTCGACCGTTTTAGAACCTGTTGTTGATGCTTTACAAACGAAAAGCATGGACTTTTATCATGATGAGAAATCACATAAGCCAAATCCTGACTGTTCCAAAAGGACAGCGGGGACGTGGAAAACGATTGGCCAAAGCTACCTAAGAAGGTTGAAGGTATTTCCAAAGATCTAGAGATGGAAATCTCTGTATCACGTCAGGCTGTGAAACAAAAACACAATAGTAATCCTCCAGCAGACTCTCTCAATACGTACTGGAGGCGGTGTTTGATTCTATAACATCTCTAAAGCTTCGATTCTCAATAGAAAACAAGTCAGCCTTCGCCTTAACGAACGCTGATTACCCATTCGTGATAATACAAATGAGCACCACGGATGTTCAAGAAATATCTTGGTCTTGAAGTCTTTTACAGAGTTGTATGGGTAGGATGATACAAAGGCTGAGTTGAATATCTGGTATCATCTGCAGAAGACACAGGATCTAACGGAAGAAAACTTAAAAGAGCTTAAAGTAGTAGACCTGTTCAAAGAACAAACATCTTCTACCCTGCAACCAGACAAGTCGTATCCATTCTGCTAGCTCTCCTGTCTACTATAGCCACGACACCATGCAGCTTAAACACACTTCCAAAAGTGAAGACGTGGCTGAGAAGTACAATATGAAAACAGTGGGTGACTGAGCTGTGTTTAACGAGTGTAAATAGACAATTCATAAAACAAACCAAGATGGTATAGAAAATGTTGTGTTAGACAGACTTTCAGCAAATCCAAGAATGTTGATACTAGCGTAGACTTATTGTCATTTATTTATTATTCCTTGTTCATTATTATATTAAACCCATAATGCCCCGCAGGGGGTGCAGACTAGCTGCACCTATTGAGAGGATTTAGACTACCCTCGCCGTACCCGAGTCTAACACACACTTACACTTACAACACTACACTTACGACTTTAACATTTTACACTCACACTTTCATTTAGGGAGGCGATAATAGCCTCAATGTGCTTTTTTGCCTTAAAATAAATTTTTTTAAAATGTACAAGCTTTCCTTGAACTTTGCTTTATATTTTTACCTTACTTCAGTTACACGCCCTCCCCCAACCATCCATCCCTCAAATAGCATGACCAGCTCAGATCCTAGGTACAACCGTGCTTGCTTACGTACAAAATGTATCTCAGCATCCAGGGGAAGTTGATTAAACTTTAAAAAAAGGGTATTTTGCCTCGGACATCAATTAGCGGAATCCTTAACTCCAGGAAAACTCATTGGTCAGAAATCCAGAGAGTCCTGAGTTTAAACCCCCATCCAACATTTGGGAGATAGCGACAGCCATTGACACAACTCAATTTGTCATAAAACGTTTTATTATTATTATTACAACTTGTAATAATGATAATAAGGATAGGGGCAGAAAAAAGGCAATTTTTATTCACAAACACACGCATAAGGACAAAGTAATCGCATACTAGACATTTCGATCCTTCCTAGTAATCGGTATAAATTACTCGTTACTCAAACACCATCTCGTCTCTAGTCTTCCTGTACGGAATGCTCTGTTACTTCACCATCAGAGAATCAACGTTATACTTGGCATGTCGTACGGACCCAAGTCTTGAACAATATCTGATTGCGCCGAAACAATTCGAATCCGATTATCGCATAAGTGATCCGATGAACTACTGCGATCTTAACAATTTCAACATGGACGATAAAGAATTTCGTACAAACATGCTTAATGTTGATAAATTCCATATGTTATAAATATGTCGTAATATTTTTACATGTTTATTGTATTATAAATAAGTTTAGTGTGTAATGAAATGGTAAAAATGTTGTAATAACTGTTTTATTTCATTCTCTTATATTGAATAAATATCTCCGAGGATGGTTCGTCCCCCGGTATTATACTAGTGTTTCGAAGAACAGTAGACCTCGCAGAATATTTTAAATTAATATACGAAGCGCTCCACGACACGATCGTCCAAATTTCAAAACAATCGGTCAATGCGTTTGGCTAAAACTGCTTACATTTGTCATGGTAAAATGAGAGGCAACCATCTTGAATGGGAAAAAAATCTTACACATAAGTCGTTTGGGCTTTATATAAGGAATCTTCGTTAATATTTCAAAACAATCAGTCAATGCGTTTTGCTAAAATTGCGTACACTCGTCATTGTAAATTAAAGGCCGCTATTTTGAAACGGAAGTGGATGGGGTAAAATTGTGCATATACGTCGTTTGGGCTTTACACAAGGTACCACTATACCAAATCTCAAAACAATCGGTCATTGCGTTTGGACAAAACTGCATACACTCCTCATAGTAAATTAGAGGCCATCTTGAAAAGGAAATTAATGAATAAAAATCTTACGTGTAATTCGTCCGGGCTTTGTACAAGGTAGCTTTAAACCATATTTGAAAACAATTAGTGAATGCGGTTGGCTAAAACTGTGTAATACTCACACAAATCAGATTTTGTCAGACGTTTCGCTCGGTCAGTTAACACAATACATACTACACATCCAGCCCAGCTAGCGCAAAGTGTTCTTTATTATATTGTATACAAATAATTTAATTAATGAACATTTAAATAATTAACGAACGCCAGAGCGCTGTCGTGGAGCGGTGGCCGGGTAATTAACTAAGAATATACTGCGATGCATACTGTTCTTTGCACTACTAGTTATAATTTATATATATATATATATATATAAATCTATCTACATAATATTAAAGAGTAATCTTATATGAAGTATTAAATATTTACTATTGAACGTTTGACTTAAGCTGTATAAAAGAAATAACTTGTATAAAAATAGGTGCAATGTATATTGAACTGTAAAAAACAGTTTCTTTAATTATAGTTTAAATACAGTATTTATTTTTGAACATATATACATAATAATATTTACATTATCACTGGATTAAAAATAAACTAAAAAGATACAAGAGATAGTTGCATTACGCGAGAGAGTGCTACAAGAGCGCTCATGTAGAAGTAGCAAGAAGTTTTCACTTAAAAAATATTCTTAAATTTTTCCACGCACTAGTTATTATTCATTATACCTTCGTCAAAATTTCATGTATTCGGAATATTACAGGAACTCCGAATAACTTACGGCAGGCAACGTAAGCGTTCTGGTTACTGGGATTTACACGCATATCTTCAGCCAGACATTATCTGCCCATCCAACAAATGCTGAGTGCTTACTGCCTGTGGCAGCTTTCACCAGCTGACTTTGGACAAACAATGTACGTAGGGCCTGCATAACTGGCATACCTGGATTACGTGTAACGTTTTTCATCTGTATGACAAGCCTTAAGGAAACCGTTTTATTTCTTCACCGATACTATCTCTCCTTTCCTTTCATTTTTTTATAATTAATTAACTTCCAGTACACTTCAAATCCGCTGGATATTACGAACCGCTATTATGTTGATTGGCTTGATGTGATAATAATGTAATTACATTTGCAGGATGTTGTACACGTACTGAATTAGTAGCCTATTATGTCATCAACTTTTCTCCGAAGCACTATTGTATTGTATTTTATACGCCTATACTGAATCGATCGAATTGATCCAATACATCAGCAATTTACTCAATAAAATATTTAAACACACATACATTATAACTACGTTTTGCTTGTCCTTATTTATTGATCTATTTAAAACTGAATAATAGCAAGTACGACGTTTTATTGTTCTTATCGAATTATTAATTTAAAATGTTTCTTTAAAAGTTTTATATTCTACACCAGATATTGATACACAGCTTAAACCAGCTGTTGATGAGTACAGCTTTTATCAGCTGTTGTTATAATACACAGGTAGTTCAGAAAACAGTAGACCTCGCAGTCTTAATTAACTGTCACCCTACCTCTCCACGAGAGCTCTCGTAACATTTTCTGTCAATTTAATCGGTAGCAGTATTAATTAGGGAGAAATGTTACTTGATCAATTTTATTTGAAATTTTATGCTGTTTCTCCATGAATCGTTGAAGTTATAATACAATGCCATTCAGCCGGTTTTGCAGGAAATTATCAGCAACTGCATTCGTCATAGTTAAATCAGAAGTTACTTAAACGGAAGTAAATGGGGGAGATCTTATATACATCGTTTGGGCTTCAAAACAAACGGTCAATGCGTTTGGCAAAAACTGCGTTCTTATCATTAAATCAAAGGCTGCTATCTTGACATGGAAGTGAATGGGGAAAAATCTTACGTATAAGTCGTTTGGGCTTTATATAAGGTTTCTTATATAAACGTTATATAAGGGGACCTACTTTCTTAGCAGTTTTTAAAGTAGTCTGTCAATGCATTTAGCTAAATATGCGTAACAAAAAAACAAACACAAATATTAATTAACTAAGTAAAAACCACTTTTCTAGTCTCACGAGACTTCAAAACGTAAAGATCCATGAAAATCTCAAGATCGGTTTTTTTCATGATCGCCAAACTTTTTTAATACTTCGAATACTGAGGAATAAAGAAACTACTACAGTGTCTTGTGGCTGTTTTAATGTCCCTCCAGTTCTTCTTTAAAGTTGTGTATTTTGAAAATAAATGACAGCCCTGGGCAAGAATAGAAATGCGAGGTTTTCGTCATAACCGTTGAACCTAAGGGATATCTAGATTACTACGAAATTTGTTTCCAAGGGAAGTAAGCATTTTAAAATATTTAGTGCATAATAAGTACAATTCCGTCCGGAAAGACGAGCTGTAATAGGCAGCTCGACTGACTGGCTGGCGTCATTAATTTTGAAAACTAATTGGGCTCACCTAATCGACTAATTTGTTACAACTCAAACCAATTTGTATCATGAACCTCAGCTACCATTAGTCGTGTCTAGTTAATTTGCAGGACCAGTTGACACGCAATCACAGAACATCAGAGATACAATACTATATCAAAACGAGATTCCCAGCGTTAATATAGCCTTCTTCTTGTAACGCTTTGTCCGTTCCGGATGTTAGCGACCATCGTAGCTACCCTCAGAGTTACGGAACAGATGGATGGTTTTAATCCCAAACCACTTGCGAAGGTTCGCCAGCCACGTTTTCGTCTACGGGATTTTTTCCTCAACTTTTCCTTGAATTATGTTTTGCAGTAGATGGTATTTTCGAATATCCAAATCACATCACCCAAATATTCTGGCAAAATATGTTATACATTTTGTAATTGTTGCAACTCATTCTGCGTTAGTGATGCGGTCCATCCAGGATAATTTGATGGTGCGTGGAAATATCCATATTTCGAGGAATGTTCTATTGCCTCATTCATTGTCCAGCTTTCGATAATGTATAAAAGAGTGAATTAAACGTAGCGAAGTACGATTGTTAGGCTATATTCAGATCTAAACTGAGGTCACTCTACTCATAGTTCAAAAAACAGTAGAGCTCGCAGTTTATTTTTAATTGCCTAGCCACCAATCAATGTGACGCGTTCGTAAACTTTTCCGCCAATTAATTTGTTAACGGTAATATATAGGAAAAATGTTATTGAACCAACTTTATTGGAAATTTTATGCTCTTTCTCCAACGAAGCGTTTAAAATTATTATAGGTTTTGCCGTTCAGCCAGTATTACAAGAAATAGCAACTACACTCATCTTTAAATCTAAGGCCACCACCATGAAACTAAAGTAAATGGGGAAAAATCTTTAACATATATCGTTTGAGCTTTATACAAGGTATATTCGTACCAAATTTCAAATCAATTGGACAATGCGTTTAGCCGAATCTGCGGAACAAACACACAAACCTAACGACGAACAGTCGAGTTGAGAAGGTGACCTCGGTTTGCTCGGTCAACAATAAATGTGGTTTTGTATTGACAACTGAGGCTATATTATATTTCAGTGGAAATCAATTAATAGAGTACGGTACTGTTTTATTATATAATAGGGACACCCTTGTCTGCTTTGCAGTTATCTGAAAATTGTAGTTGATTTAAATATATAGTAGGATTTAATATACCTATATCAATGAAAAGTTTTTTTAATATTCATTTAAAAAACACATGCATAAATTTCGTTACATATTAACTTTGTTTTGCCACTGTACAAACTACAATACTGTAAAAACTGCATAAACAACGTACTGCAAAACACTCGATAGATGTCAGCGAATACAAATACCTACAACCTTAATTGCAGTTGGTTGTTAGGTTTAGGTGTCACTGTCAGCGGAGGCAGCTGAAGTGGCTTAGCAATTTCACCGTACCTCATACTACTCTCACTCCATCTACTCAAGACACACACACACACACACACACACACACACACACACACACACACACACACACATTTACTACTCTACATAGTTTGACTAATTAAAGTGTAAAGCGATCTTTGCTGATGGACTGAATGATGGAGCCCTGGAATAAATGGCGACCTCCTAATGCGTGTGCAGGGCTTTTTACCCTATTAGTGCGTGCAGAGCTCTGTATTCCCTAGCTACTCATGGGAATAACATGAGTAAGAATGTTAAGCAGATCATCTCAATAATTAACTGGGATGTCACAAATTAGAAGTGTGGGAGTTACCCACCTTGAATCCCCTCCAAATTCAAGATGTTCTGTAGAGACTAGAACTGGAGAAGGCGCTGAAACTGAGCATCTCAGGAATGTAGAAAGGTGGCACAATATATCTACAAAGGTCGCATGAATTTGTAACCCTTGAACTTCATTCCTTCGTCAGAGTACACAGTTGACTGGCCCTAATCACACATCCTGGAACAGCCTTTCTTTTTCCCAACAACAAGCCGATTATCCACACGCTGACGGATTAAATGTTATTTTATCATATGAAAGGCAAGTCAGGTGGCACGTATACCGGCACGTGATTCCGTGTACGATGCTTTGATTGTGGCGCTGAATTTAAGATAAAGTCTTTTCCGAAGAAAAGTTTTAGCAAAATTACATTGAGCTATTGAGTATGCGTAGCATTCGTTTTTTTTTCGGCCAAGGAGTGTCTATTCAATGAGTTGGCAGATCTGTTTTGTGCTATAGTGAGCAGGACTGGGGCAGCAGAAGTTATAAAGAAGTACAGAGAGTAATTACAGATTTCGTCAAGAGACTTTTAGATTGCCGTAGTATATATTTACTGCTTGCTTAATGAAAGAAACTAGAGTACAGCATGTTTTGTTGTACACGTTAGATCTGTACTTAAATTTATAATTAAGATCTTATGAATGCCAGATGAGAAAATTATTAACTCACTGCATTCAGACAAAAATGTACTGTTCGACAGAAAAAAGAATTTAATTAATGAATTCAGTTTGGGGTAGCCATTCCGGAGGATAATGTTGATCTGATATTTTTGAGAGTGTACGTGTTGGAGTTGAGCAGCATGTGAAAGAAATCTTTCATAATAGTATCAAAAACTCGTCAGGAACTGAACTGTACACGGAATTAAAATTAGATTCACTGACTAAAAGTTATCTGCATGCGGACATGTCGGAGAAATGCAGGTGGTTATTGGAAACTTAACTTCAGACCGTTTAAAAGTACTGATTTACTATACTCCCTGTATAACTCAGAAACTTAGACTGTGTGTCCCGTCTTAACTGAATTAAGAAGAAGATTACTGAAGCCAAACGTGCTTGATAAAGATGAAGTTATAGACTTCTCGAATGGGAAAGGCTGTACTTCACTCATTCTACTTCTAAAATTTGTACTTCACTCATTAACTACTGGAGAAATGCGTAGCAGTACAGATCTCGTGTAGTGAGTGAATGGAATTATTGTTTAATTCAAAAAATATTGAAGGGAATGTTCATAATGTTTAAGATTTAAACTCTATAATAAATTATTATTTCTTAAATTTTATATGACTGAAATTAAGTATTTTTATGTAAAAAAAAGAGTTTTTTTCAGTACAATGAATTAAGTTTTGAAAGGCGACTCCCTTGACGGCCATAGGTCATGGGTGTGTCTTTTTATATTGTATTGTAAATTTGCATTATCATACTGTGTAAACTACGATAAAAACGTGTATCTATCTATTTATATATACGAACGATTTATATTAAGGATAAAATAGTCAACCCCTTAAAATTATTATCGACATGCGACATCCTTAGCCATTGTTTTATTTAGCTGCTGAGAATCTACCGTGATACATTGCAGCCTCTGTGTGAATGGCAAGCAAGAGAATTATTGACACGCAAGTGTACAGGACTTACGAATACTGTAAAGTTGTACTGAGCATTTAAGAACATCCGACTATTCCATTTTTCAAATTGACCATTAGGGCTCAATTGTTTGGCGTTTTCTTTAAAAATATTTTTCAAAATGTCAAAAAAGATATGTCCCGATTGAGATATGATCGGACAAATCTCGGTCTGTCTGCTATTTTTAGCCAAGCTTGTTGTACCCCGGGCAGATTGCGATGTAACCATTTTACACAGGACAAATTACAAATCGCTTGTGTATGTGTGTGTGTGTGTGTGTGTGTGTGTGTGTGTGTATGCGCGCGTGTGCAGAAGTTTCATTAAATATTGATAGTGTAGTGATTTTTCGAAAATCTAAATTTGTACCACAACAGGTAACGAACCGTGTCAGATTATGCAGAGTAGATTTTGTTTTCAAGAAATACGTGCTAAATGCTTAATACTTTTTAAAATGCCCTAAACAGATAGCCACCAAAACTAAGAGTAGGCCTACCTGCCTCAAAACAACATATTTTTTTTAAAAAAAAACGAATATAGGGCCTAACCAAAATTGTCTCAATGATCTCTTAAAGACCCAGAAAATATTATGTAATTACTCGCCATAAAGGGCGAATCGAAATCTAGCGGCAAACACAAACAAAAATTGGCAGTGTTGTAATTATAAACTAGTATTTCAAAGGACAGTAGACCGCAGTATATTTTTAATTAATCTACAAAGCGCTCCCCAACAACGCTCTTATTTTTTCTACCAATTTAACCGGTAACCGTAATATTTACAAAAAATGTTACGGAATCAACTTCATTGAAAATTTTATACTCTTTCTCTTTTAAATCAAAATTGATAGGTCTTGCAACGGCAGTCAGTATTACAGGAAATAACCAGTAACTACATTTTTAATGTTAAATCAGAGCTTGAAAAAGAAAGTGAATGGGGGAAAATCTTATATACGTTTTTCGGGCTTCATACCAATTACATTTGTATTAAATTTCAAAACAATCGGTCAGTGCTTTTGGCTAAAACTGCGCACACTAGTTATTGTAAATCAGAGGCATCTTGAAAATGAAGTAAATGGGGTGAAATATTACACGTATGTCATTTATACTTTGTACAAGATACCTTCGTATCAGATTTCAAAACAAACGGTTATGAGTTTGGCCAAAATGGCCGTACACTCATCATCATTAAATCATAGGCCGTCATTTTGAAACGGAAGTAAATGGAGGAAAATCTTACATATTCGTCAATGGCCAAAACTGCGCACACTCATCATCGTTAAATCAGAGATCGTCGCCTTGAAACGGAAGTAAATGGGGGGAAAATCTTACACGTACGTCATTTGGGCTTTATACACAGTATCTTCGCACCAAATTTTAAAACAATCGGTTAAAGCTTTTGGCTAAAACTGCGCACATTCTTTATTGTAAATCAGAGGTCGGTATCTTGAAACGGAAGTGAATAGGAAAAAACTTACACTTACACCGTTCGCGTTTTATATAAGGTAGCCTACCTCCTTGCGAAATTTTAAAACAGTAGGTCAATGAGTTTGGCTAAAACTGTGCAACAACATCAAACCAAATGCCAAACGGTCGAGTTGAAAGAGAGACTTCGCTTCGCTCGGTGAAAAACAATTTCTAAAAATCGGCTTGATTGATGTTACTAAAAAAAAAAGTGTTGAAAACACGGAAAAAACCAATGAAAAACCTGGGAAGTCCCGGTAAATTCGGGATAGTTGGCAACCCTGATTACTAAGTGTATTTATAAGCTATTGTCATCGCATGTGTGTTTGTAGTGTTTAGCGTTAACGATGACACTATGTTTTTGCAACAGGTTTGTCAACATGAACAGGAAACAATACTGAATATTGTACGTGTGTAAGCTGATGAGGCCCTACTGTAGTAGCCTATATTATATTCAGGTAATATCAATGGTTTGTTTCCTGATTTGGTTGTTTCATCAACTTGTTCTATTTCAGTGGTAGCGTTTCTAAGCTCCATTATTGAATTTATGCTGTTGTAGTGTCAAAGTCTGTAAGGTGGACTGACTCGACGGACTGATTCTTACTTCCAGACAACAGTTTAATATTTAACACACATTTAAGTAGTTATTCTTTCATGTTACATCCCGGTTAAACAGAAGATTCAAAATTTTGAAAAGTATAAATATAAAAATTAAAAGAATCTATTAAATTATAACATGATTTTGACGTCTTGATAACGAATCAGGTTTTTGAGATCTAAGTAGATTTAAGTTTCAAGATTGTGCAAGGATTTTCATTGCAGGCAATGAAGCGAGTAAGCTATTATCGAAAAGGATTAGAGAACAAAACCGAATAACGAACTAAGACAACGTATCAAGGCAGATGTCGGCCGAAGCGAGCGAGGGGCAGATAAATTTTTAATTCGAACTCTACTGCCTCCATATTGATTTTCAACTAGAAATACGCCTATTCTCATTCGGCCACTTTTCGTAAGGTCAAGTTAATTTTTTTGCTTTCGACTTCCTTCCATTTTTACACGATGTTTTAACGCGATCCTCAGTGACGTATTTTTAACGCTTAAATAATAACATTGAAATTTGGATATTCCGAAGTATCAATCAGAACCATGGACGGATTAAAAGGGTGGAGGGGCAAATACCCCCACAAGATAAATAAATAAATAAAATAAAAAAGGTAAAAAATCCTATTTTACTTCCATAAAATATAATTATATGCGTAGTTTCGAGGTCAAGGAAACATCTAAAGCCGCTGAGGGGTCCGAAACCTGTCACATTATCGATCTCAACTTTGTATGTAAATGATGTTTTGTCCGTATGTACATATGTAGTTTGTGTACTTTGTAACGCTTATATTGCAGATTAGAGCGGGTTTATGTTGGTTCTCTCTTCCCTTCCTGTGTTAACTGCAACAGCAGAAAAATCTTTTTCGACTATAAAATTGATCAAAACTTGATTGAGATACTGTTTGGGCACATAAATGGACTTGCTTTGCTATATGTTCGTAACAATACATGTTGACAAAGAAAAAATTACATTTTTTTCTTAATGTTAATACTCTATGCAGTTAGGTTAATGAAAACGTGGGATCAGCGTTAAAGGTAAGGGTAAAGCAGCGGAATATGCGTAAACAATTATAAATAGGTATATTGAGGAGATGGGAAAATAGTATGTTTTCTTAAGTACAACTATTTTTCAGAATGAGTGTCATTGCAAACAAATAAAATAATTTTAAAAAACATTTAAATTTTAATGTATTACTTCCCTAATGTTTTTGTCCGTTTATTTTATATCAGTTTTCACTGACTAATGTATTTCGCCAATGCCAGTTGTGAGCTGACTACTTCTCTGCTCTATGTTTTATTGCTAGGTTAGGTTCTTTAACGTGCAATGATAACATACACTACATACGGGACCTTTCATTCAAATGAATGGACATTTGCTGATTTATACTTAGGGCCTACATTAAATTACAAAAATTCCACTAATCTCGGTCGAGATCCGATCCTACTACCTTCCTTGCACGAAACTAATGTATTAACCACTACTCTACCAGCACTAACTTTTCCTAGTGTTACTTTTAAAAAATACGCAATAATAAAAAAATGTTCAATTAGGAATTTTAAGGTAATAAAAACCCAACTTTCAACAACGTAAAGAATACTAGACCTATTATAAAAGTTTTTTAAAGTCTATTGCAATATTGTATCTTCAATTTGCTTCTATGTTGATAAAGTATTATAGAATATGTGGTTTTTATGTTAAAGCTATGCAAATAGAGCCAGTTTTGCAACAAAAAATTAAAAAACTGGCATCGAAAGAAATTAAGTGAATTTTTTGTCTAAAATGTAGTAAATGTTTACACAATTCATATCAGTTTTAAGTCTAAAATCAGCTTAAAAGTTCTAGTTTCTGAAGGTATTATTTCAAACATTTTATCCATTTAAGAATGGAGTTAATCCATTAATCAATCCATGAATGTCAATCCATTTAAGAAGAAAGTTAATCCATTTAACTTCCTGCAATCATCCAACCAACCCGTCCCACTCACAAAATTGCATTAATTAGGGGTCCGAATCTATAAAAAGTATAGAAGTTACTAGCACATTTAAAATGCGGGGTAAAAGGGCAGCGCTGGTCGTCCCTGATTTAGAATTTGTTTTCAATTTCAGAAAAATTCTATACGGTGGCGACAGATAATGAAGAATTCGAAAAATTATTTTGTACTAATTTGAATATTTCAAATTTACAAAAATCTGTTGTAGTTTATACAACATTAGGCAACGATTAAACAAAATGCAACGCGTTTTCTAGTGGTCCGAATCTGTGCGCATTTCATGTTCCCGGTTCAATAGCTTAAATATCCTAGACGGGTGGCGTAGACGTAGCGATGTCTGCAAAATTGCTGGTTTCAGCATTTCATGTAAACAGCATGTTAAGCAATCGTTACAAAAACATATTTGTCCCAGTTAAACATAACTCGCTGAACTTGACCTGATCGAGACGCTACTAGACCTTGTTCTCCCATAATGCTTCGTACATACTGGGTAGTGGATAGTGGATACTTGATTTTATGGTAAAACCGTGACAGTTACCAATTCAGAGTGGGTAGCACTGTATTGCACAACCAACAACTGACTAATGTCTGTAAACTGAACTTACCTTAGCAGAGAACCTACAATAATCAATAAATCCTCGATTAGCCTTAAACAATAGGGCCTACAATAACCAATAAACTTTCTTTTTTAAAGAACTAACCTTAATAAATAGCACATAAAACCTCGGTTTCACGGACTAATATTTACCAATAATATTAATTGGGCCTACAGTAATAATATTACGGGCCTACAGTAAGTAATAAACCCTCCATTTAGTGTACTGATTTTTAAAAATAAGATCAACAATAAACAATGTACATTAAAATTAACGGAATAACCTTTAGCGGTACGTCCAACAATAATCAATAAAACCTCGTTTTACGGATTTACTTTTAACAATAGCACTTACAATAACAAATAAAACTTCGATTTGTCACATTAATCTTTAGTAATTTAACCAACAATAACCCGTATATTCTAAATTTAATGGATTAACCTTTACCGGTAGGTCCTACAATATGCAGTAAAACCTCGTTTTAACGGATTTGCTTTTAACAATATAGCTTACAGTAACCAGCAAAACCTTGATTTGTTTTACGAATCTTTAACAATGAAACCAACAATAACCAATATACTCTAGACTTAACGGACTAATCTTTTGCGGTACGTCCTACAACAATCAATAAACCATCATTTTAACGGTCTTACTTTTAATAATAGAGCTTACAACAACAAGTACAACCTCAAATTGTTTTACTAATGTTTAGCAATGGACTAATATTAACCAATAAATCCTGTATTTAGCGGACAAGGGCTCGGTATTCAATGTGGCTAAAGTACCAGTCAGTCTGCTTCGTCTCCGGATTACGCACATCAAGGCCGCGGTACTCTCCAACTTCAAGCTTGAAGAAGTTTCAATTAGTTTTAGGGCTGCTACGTAGGTCTTGATTAATTATATAATAAATTCTCTCACTCATAGGTATATTGATTTTCCATTGGAAAAATGAGGTATTGGAGCGGCAATCATGGTAATACCCAGACCGGTGCTTGTAAATGAGCACCGATCCTGACCCTTAGATTACTTTCTGAGGGATCGTTAAATATATAGCTTACATTTTTGTTTTACACGTTCATGTTCGTAGTTTTGTTTTTATTTGATTCAAATTTTGTACAAAAATCGATTGTGTTAATAGCTTAGACAAGTTCGTATTTCGTTCACCAGTGAATTCGTTCAATAGTTTCAAAATGGCGGTTTTTGTCTTAAATCTGTCGAAAATCCCATTTCACCATCGTAATCAGCGTTAAAAACTGCATAAATTAGCGTTTTGAATTTTCAAAATCAGCTGAAATTAAGAAATTTATTTCCGTCGGTCATGGTTAATTTTCGTATTTTTAATGTAATTTGAATGTTTAAAACCTAATATATGCAAATTTTAATGCTAATTATGATGGTGAATTCCGAATTTCAAAAGGGTAAGATAAAGAAACATTCTTTTGGAAATTCGCTTCTATCACGTCAGCGAGACAGCGGTGTGCCGCAATTATTGGTTAGTGTAAACACTCTTGTTAAACGATAATCCGTTAAATTGATTTATTGTTTATTGTTAAAAGTTATTTCGTTAAATCGACTGTTTCATGGTTATTAATTATTACGATAAATCAGTTTTTTAATTGGTTAGCCTACTGTAGGTTCTATTATTTACTGTCAGTCCATAAAATCGAGTAGCCTATTATAAACGCTTTTTCTAAATGTTAATTCGTTAAATCGATGTTTTATTACCGTAAGTCCTACTGTGTATTTTTGGTGTGGATTCTTTACCCTATGAGGTTACGGTACTAAGTAGATATACAAATATTTCACTAGAATAATCCTGAAGGTCAGAAAATGTCCTTAAAGTAAGTCTTCCCACAAGAAGGCCACTGTAAACTGGCATGAGGCCACAGGGACTAAACCACAGAGTCTTTATACAGCCCCACACAATAGATTTTATGCAGTCAATGTTTTTCAGATATATTGCTCATTCCGCTTATAATAATATTAATCAAATGATATTTACATGCACATAATCGGCATGATATCATTAGTATAAATATTTCGCAAAAAAATTGAACAATTATCTAAACATTACTATTGACAATTATTATCTATTATCTATTATTATTAACAATTGATTAATAATTATAAAAGATACGCGGTGAAGGTACAGTCTGGGATCAGCAACAGCGGATACGCACCGAGTCTTGAATTTGTAAAACGATTGCCTGTCGGACTTATACAATCTTATGTGTAGACTGCTTTTCATTTTCAAAATACAAGCTAGCATTAAACATAAACTGCTATTGATATTTACGAATATAAGGAGATTTTGGTATGTTTTCGTAAATTGCAGTGTAACAAATTCACAGATATTTGGATTTAATGCACTGCGGATTTCACTTTTAGTCTTGTATGCCACAGACACATTAAACAAAGAAACTATAAGGATTTACTTGTCACAATTTACAAACACAAATCTTTATAACATCGATACGCAAGAATAAGTATTAAAGAATAACTAAAACTGACAGTGATAAGCTTACACAGTATTTGAGGGCGGAAATTTGTGAGGGTGAGTGGGGGGGGATGAAAATTAATGGGTCATTTCCGCCACAGTTGTTTATGAACCAAAATCTCATACGTTTACAGAAGTATAGGCTTATTAGAATATATTTTGTCTTCCATTTCTTGGAAATCGATTTATGTCTCGTTTCACCGAATGTTTCGTGCACACAAATATAAATACACCTTTTTCATACACACAGGCGTATCTAGGATGGTCAAATGGAGAGGGTTTACAAGTACCGAGGGTCCTCCATTGGAAACTTATTCAAACTTAGATGCAAAATGGCGAGTTTTAAAGCATTTTGAGGGCAACTTTATTCTTATGTTTTTTCTAGGCAAACTTCTATAATTTAAGTAATTAGTAAGACATGAGGATGTTTTAAAATACTTTTAGGTTATTCCAAGGACGGATTAAAGTGATGTGAAGGCAAAAGAAATAAAAAAAGTAAAAGATCCTATTTGACTTCCTCAAAGTGGACTCTTTTCACCTTCGAGGAAAAGAGTCAAAGGCCTCTGAAGGTTCCGAAACTCGTCACATTATCCCGACCTAAACTTTGTATGTACATGAAGTTTTATCCTTATGTACATATGTACGTTTGCGCCCTTTGAAATGCCTGTACTGAGAGTGAGAATGGGGTTAATCAATTTGATACTTTATGTAGGTTCTCTCTTCTCTTCTTGTGTTAACTGCAACAGCAGAAAGATCATTCTCGACTCTAAAATTGATCTAAACTTGGTTGAGAAACTGTTGTGACGTTTAACTGGCATTGCTTAAGCTAATGAGGACGAGGGATCAGCGTTAACGGTAAGGGTAAAGCAACGGGAGTAACTGCAACTATAGGGCATATATAAAAAATTATTTACGTATATTGAGAAGAGGGGAAGTTACATAAATGGAGCATTTTTGCAAAAGTTTTAAAAATTAGGAATCTAGGAAAATTAAGTGATTTTTTGTCTAAAATTGAGTAAATTTTTACACATATTTTATATGCCTCAAGTTATAATAATAATTTTATAAGTCTCAAAACAGCTTAAAAGTGCTAGTTTTTGAAGGTATTATTTCAAAAATTGTCATCCTCTAGACAGTCCTCTTTTAAACTGAATAATCCAACCAACCACCCTCACCCACAAAATTGCATTAATCTGTCAGTGGGTTATTCAATCTTAATAATTACGGTTTTTCAACTACGCTTGTAAAAAAACATTTTACTAAATAACTCTGTTTTTCTGAAGTTATAATGTTATAGCTTATAAGTTAAGTTATGTTATAAGTTATAAGTCTGATGTTATAATTGCAGTGAAGAAGCCTAAGCATGTGTGATCCAAACATTAATAATATTTAATGATATAATAGTGCAGTAATTCAGTAGTTGCTTTATTAGTGTGTTTGGTGTTTGTTGCGGACAAATAATGGTGTAAAAACTTAACTAAACTATAGTTGCAATATTAGAAAATGTGTTAAAAATCTTCAAGTTTTTTATGAATGGGGTTTACATCCCACTCTGGATACATCTACGTACACATAGATTCCTGACTGCGATGATCCTTTTGTGTTTTTCGCCGGCAAAAAAAACATAGATTCCTGATGTTAATAGACAAACCAATAAGAAACTTTTACGGTTTATATTTCCTAGTGATAGAGTGATAGAGTGATAGAGTGATAGAGTGATAGAGTGATAGAGTGGGGTAAACAAAAACCGAACAGCTTGTAATTGTAGCATTTGTCAATTAACTCCACGTGATTATCCATTTGACCGTGTATTTTCACGTGACGCCCGGCCACAATATATCCAGTAAGACCCAGACTGTACCTCCACCACTGAGTACGGCCGGTTTTTAATTTTGATAATTCAGTTTTTAAAATACCGCTTTTTGGAGTAACTTATCACTAGCACATAGAGACTAACGAAATTTCAACGGTTATTTTCGTGCAAAAACGTGTCCATAACTATAAAGTTAAGTATTCTTCATAAAAAAACTTAATAACTGTGTAAGTAACTGTGGAAGAACACAAAAATTCCAATTTTTAGTATACTGTTTATAAAAGTAGCGCCTACTGTATTCCAATTGCTGTAAAACAAATTTTGTTATCTCTAAAACTCTTAGCCTTGTAAAAAGTAAAATTCAACAAGAGCAAAAAAGGCTCAGAAAACTGTGTTTCCTAAATATATTAGGCCTATTCTCAAAAAAATGTTACATAATTTTTAAAAAAAGTTCAGAATGAAACAATTAAGGTAACCTTGTAATTACATTTATTACATTATTTTTCGTTTCATTGTAACACCGATTCAAAGTCAGGTGTCTGTAATGAAAAAGTCCGATGGTATGTTGTGTACAATGCGCTCGAAAAATCCTTAATCACAGTACACTGAAAACTTTGATTTGTACACAAATATTGACAAAGAAAGGAAAATAGCTGTGTTTGGCAAACACAGAGCCGTAATTACTAATTTTTCGAATTGAAAAATGAGGCCCTTGGTATACTATCTCTGATCAAAGATAAATAGGAGTTCAATTTTAAATAAAATATTAAAGTTTTATTTTTTTTAATTAGTAATTGGCCCAATTATTTAAAATTTGCGTTACAGTTCAATATAACGGTGTGTTTATGCAATGTTCTAATTCTTCAACACACCGTCATAGTAGTTTCTGTCAATTACTTTTAGATTATTTAGTTTTTAGAAAATTATATTCTGCCAATAAAAATCATGAAAAATTGTTTACAATCGTCTATTAATTTACAGCGAAACATTTTTTGTCCGCTTAATAAATTTTGCAGTACGTAATATTTTCTTGTCTAATTATTTTTTTATTCAATTTTGCAAAATGCCGAATTATTACATAAAAATGCAAACTTTCACTAACATTCGTATAGTTTTTAAGTCTGATTCTTATTCTTAATTTTTTCTTTTTCATTTTGTTTTTTTTTTCGTTTTATATTTTTTTCATCTCCCTTTCGAGGCCTCTTTCCGAATTGAGCCCCCCGGCGATCGCCAGGTTCGCCCATAGGTAAATACCGCTTTGAACAAACAACAAATAATTATTACAAACAATAGGCCTACACTCTTAGATCCTTTCAAATATCAACACCACAGATAAATGAGTCATTTATATATGCAACATTTATTTGATTCATTTTTCTGTGATCAAACGTTCAGTGTTCGACGAAGACAACATGTGTGGCGCTGCTTATACAAAAGGCGTATTGTTCATTCGTACAGTTAGTCTAATCAGCATTATTAATTGCAAAGCTTGCTATGGCAAAAGTTTGTTTTGTAAACGTCAAAATCTGACTTAATACGTTAGCTGTTACCTAATGGGAGTCGTTTCAGTGCGTATCCACGTTGCAAAGGTCATTAACGATGTGCCCTTATGAATACATATGTCCTATTCGTCTTCTAACGACAAACACAACCTTCGGACACATAACTAAACTTTTAGTTCCGTAAAATAAATTACACTCGAAGGAATTGTTGCCTAATGTAATTTGAATTATTATTATTATTATTATT
Organism: Callitettix versicolor; assembly: GCA_022606455.1. Lineage (NCBI taxonomy): Eukaryota > Metazoa > Arthropoda > Insecta > Hemiptera > Cercopidae > Callitettix > Callitettix versicolor. Next base: position 51,644,638 of record CM040182.1, read on the forward strand.
ATTAAACTAATTAATTTTAATTAATTATTACAAATTTAATATGTCCATAATTACTAATTATATTATTATTATTATTATTATTATTATTATTATTATTATTATTATTAATAATAATAATAATAATAATAAACGGTGGATGCAAAGATGCGAATACAACTCTGCTATTCGTTCCCTAGGCTTTTTGAAAGTCTGCTTGTATAACGAAGGATTCTGTCCGTATCGTACCTCCAGTGTCTATACGGTAAAATAGAAAATTATAAATTTTGCGAATTTTTGTTTTAATCCATCACGAAATATGGAAAAATATACTGGTTACAAACAAAGCTTTGCTTTTAAAAATAACTGTAAATCATTACAGCGATAATAGGCCCTGTATAACATGTCCGTTTTGGAGTAAAAGACAGTACATTAAATCCATAAGTTGATTTTTAGACAAAATACAGTGTTGTAAAAACAGATTGCCAGAAAGTTGGAAATTTTTTTGTCCATTTTAATTTAAATACTGTGATCAATAGTTAATTTGACTAAGCGGGATTTATACATTTAAAATTTGGTTTATATCATATTTTTACCTCTTCTCTTTTTACTGTCCAGTTTTCTTACAAACGTTTAAGTTAGGCCTAAATATTGTATTTTATAATTTATGTTTTGCTTGTTTTTTGACATTTTTTAAGTTTATAGTTTTAAGTCGTCTGAATTATAATTTGTTGATGAGTCGCCAAGTTGATCGTTTAAAACGGCTTAGTTAAGCATGATCAAACATACAGAGGGTGTACATTTTTATAGCGGGAGAATAAAACCGAGGCGAGTCAAAAATAAATATAATTGAAGTTTAGTTCAATATGGTTGATTTTAGATTAAAAACAGATTGTTGATTATGACTATGTATTTTTTTTAATCAGTATGGCAGCAACTTGTTTGGCAAATTATGTTCTTTTCTTCTCACAAAAAAATCTCCTATTATTAAAAAATAGGTGATAAAAAATTTTAACAAAATCTCGTTTTAAAATCGTAAAAAAATATGGAATTTAATCACATTTTTCTATTTCTATTTTTTTAAATATCAAAGCCTATAGGTGTACAATAATTAGGCCTACTCAGTAGCAGAAAATTTGAATTAAAACAATTACGGAAACATGCAGTTTAGACACAATACAGAAATCTGAAATGACAACTGTAGCAACTGATTTTCTCGGTGAGCTAAACGTGCAAGTCGCTTATCACTACTAGACCAGTCCTAAAGGCACGCATGAACAGCATTAGGCACAAATGAGTCTGTTTAAGTCTCTATGAACGTTCTACAGTGTTCAAAAAGTGACGCAAACTTCTGCGAAAATAAGAAAGTTACTTTATTCTATCGTTAGTTACAAAAACTGTTTAAAATGGGCTTCATTAAGAGATTAATATAAATGTATAGAATAGTATGGATGCAACAAACAAGTCCACTAGCTGTACAAGTTCTAAGAGACAGATAATATGGTAGATTCACAAAAATGTGGTCGACCTAAAGTGCTAACATCTGAAAAGTTGTTTGAAGTGTAAGCTACGTAAGTCTGTAGTCCCAAAAAATCTGTACGAAGCCTTTCTACGAGGATTGATCAAATATAAACGAGACTGATTTTTTAAAAAATGTATTGCTTACTTACAAATTATTCTTGATACAACTTATTTTTCTACATAGTCTCCCGCACGAGTAACACATTTTTCCCACCGGATTGGAAGTTTTTTAATTCCATCTTCGTAAAAAGTTCTCGGGCGTTCATTGAGCCATTGGAGCACGAAGGTCTCCACCGCAGAATCGTCTTCGAAACGCTGGCCTCCAAGCGCCTCTTTGAGTGGCCCAAACAGGTGATAGTCGCAGGGTGATAAGTCTGGACTGTATGGGGGATGTTCCATTGGTTCCCAGCCAATTTGATCGAGTTTAAGCCTCTTAGCGTTCGCCGAATGTGGTCGGGCATTATCGTGAAGAAGAATGACGTTTCTCGCCGGTTTAGATTTCCTTTTCCTACGAAAAGACTGTTTTGCGGCCTCTAAAACATCGCAATAATATTGTGCGTCGTTGATGGAGGAAATCGACGTGAAAAGCGCCTTGATTGTCGAAAAATACAGTGGCCATTACCTTCCCGGCCGACGATCGTGATTTGGCCTTCAGAGGCGCCCTCTCTCCCCTCTTCCGCCACTCCATACTTTCCTGTTTCGACTCGGGAGTGTAATGGTGAACCCATGTTTCGTCACAGGTGAATAATGCCTCACCATCTCGTTCAAATTGGGTCAATAGTCGCTGGCAAATCTCCAAACGATTCCGTTTGTGAACGTCGGTCAAAATTCGTGGAACCCACCTTGCAGATACTTTGCTGAGTTCCAGGTTTAATGTAACGATTTTTTGAACGCTACCATAGATCAACTGGAGTTCATCTGCAATAAATCGCAGCGATATACGTCTGTCTTCGTCCAGGAGCTTCCGAACAGCATCAATGTTTTCGTCCGTGACAGAAGTGGTCGGGCGACGATCATGGCTGAGGTTTTCTACTGCTTCCCGTTTGATCAACCCTCGTAGTTTGGTATTTCCGATGGTAGCCCACACGATATTACGCAAGTGTTTAAAGAAATATCCATACATAGCTCATGCTGTGTCACGTATTTTTACCTGAAGACGATGTAAAAAGTAAAGTTTTATGTCAGTAGTTCATGTCCTCTGCAACGCTCAATTGAGAAGAATTCAGTGGTTGGTTTTAATCTGACGAAGCATGGTTTCCTGTTGATGGAAACGTAAATTTGTACAATCATCTCATTTGGATTACGAACAATCCACTTTGGGCTACACGAATGCCAATTAAATGACTGGTGTGCAGGGTCACGGATCTTCATAACATTTTTCATGACACAACAAACAGTGAACGCTACATTCAGATTGAGCGACCGTTCGTGAATACCATCCTTGCATACCAGCTACAGTACGCGTGGTAGTACTGGGGCAGTGCTAAGGCTCATGTAACCAACACAATGATTCTTAGAACAATGTTTCCATAGACGAATGATTTCAAAGGGGTTGTGGCCTACTCGATTCACTGATTTGTCGCCACTTGATTTTTTTCTTGTGGGGATAGCTTAAGGATGCTGCTTAAAAAATTCATCCTCACGCCATTGCCGAATTGCAAGAAGAAATCGAACGATGTGTTGCTGCGTTTTCTCAACAAACTTTATAACATGTGTTTAAAAACATGCAACGTCGTATTTAGTGTGTGTCGCATAGTGGATCTTACTTCAAAAGTTTTTGTTTTTAACTCATAGAATAAAGTAACTTTCATATTTACCCATAAGTTTGCGTCGCTTTTTAAACAGTATGTATAATACGTGATATGAAAACCTCTGATGTTTAGTTTCAGTACGTGCATGGCAGATTTATTTGCTTACGAACATTTCGTTTGCGACAATTTTACCCCAAAAAATAGAAAAGTAGACGGAATGAATTAAGAATGGTGCCATTGTTCCAGTATTGTGTAATTCTATTGTCTTCATCTACGACGTCATGAAGAAACTTCTAATCGAGGGCATATTTACATATTGTAAAATGTAGATCAATAAAATACAATGCTCTAACTTTAAAATACTTACATAGTACGTAGTTGGTTAGTTATACAAAATTTATTTTGGAATCGCAGAGTTTGAAAATAAATCATCGGCTACTCAATCTAATTAAATCAGTGGCTGATCTTGCCTAGGTTGCACCGCTACTCCATCTAATTAAGTGACTGATCTTGCCTAGGTTGCTTGGCTACTCTATTTAATTAAATCAGAGGTTGATCTTGCCTAGATTGCACCGCTCCTCCATCTAATTAAGTGACTAATCTTGTCTAGGTTTCACGGCTACTCCACCTAATTAAATCAGTTGTTGATCTTGCCCAGGTTGCTCGGCTATTTCTTTTAATTAAATCAGTGGTTGATCTTGCCTAAGTTGCACCGCTACTCCATCTAATTAAGTGATTGATCTTCTTTCCTAGGTTGCTTGGCTACTCCATTTAATTAAATCAGAGGTTGATCTTGCCTAGATTGCACCGCTACTCCATCTAATTTAGTGACTGATCTTGCCTAGGTTTCACGGCTACTCCACCTAATTAAATCAGTGGCAGATCTTACGTAGGTTGTTCGACTACTCTTTCTAATCATGTTCGGCCAATTAATTAATTGGCTGATGTCTAGGTTGATCGGTTACATAATCCCTATAAATCAATGGCGGACTTGCCTAAGTTGCATGCCTATTCTATTTAATTAAATCAGTGGCTGTTCTTGTGTAGGTTGCTCGATTATATACCTTCCATAAATTAAAAGAGGATTTTGTATAGGTTCTCTGGTTACACAACTCTCAATAAATGAGTTGCGGTTCTTGTTGCTCGGTTGCTCAACATCTTCAATCAAATCCGGATATTGTATTTGGTTGCACGGTTGTAAAACGCTTAATGAAGCAGCGTAATGAAGGAGGCGGTCATTATATCGATTATAATGCTGCACAACCCCTAATAAATTAGTGACCGTTCTTACCTAAGTTCCCGGTTGCACGATCCCTAAGAAACAGTGACGGTTGCTACGTAGATTGTAAAGGTTGCAAAACTCCTAACGAATCAGTGACGGTCACACATAAGGTTGCGCTCTTGCTCTATCCCCAATAAATCCCTTAATCGATTTATTTTTAATTGTGAAAATAATATTAATTTATTTTAATTGCTTAACTATTTGATAATAGAAGGTTATCTTGAAAAAGTTTTTTTTTGTGGCATGACACGAAAAAATAATTAATAACAGTTATTCTTATTAGCTTCATCTACGGACTCTTAGCACTCACTCATATCTGTTGTAAAAGTTAGGTTTTTTGTAGCAGTGAAGTCTGTTGAATTTTAATTTTTTTTTAACGATATTGTGGCAAAAGAAGGTTTAAAACTTAGGTATTTGTATAATAGTAATATCAATAATACAGAATAATAAACAATTTCATAATGTGTATTCGAAGCAAGTGTAACCTATACTCGTAATTTCAGGTACACTGGAACTGACAAATAAATACAAATAGATACAAATAGCCACAACAGATACAAATAAATAAAAATAGATATTCATAATATGGGCAAAAATGTGCATTAAATATTTGTATAAATATATAAACTGACACCAACTGCCGAAATTACAATATTATTGAGAGGTGAAGGCAGTGTCGGATTACAGTAGAGTACTTAGTAGATTACAGTAGATATTTCCAGTAAATAAGGGCTATAACTCTCTGAATCTAATATTATAAAAAGTATACAAAATAAATGAGACTGTGGAGCAAATTTGAAACAGTAAATTTAGTGAATAATGTGATCTTTTTTGATTTTCAGTAAAGTGGATTGTATTTTAAAACTAAAACTAGGCAAATAAGATACACTATCAGTTTTGTTATTTTCCATTCTTGTTAGTGATTTTAGCAGAAAAACTTAATTTATTTTATTTGAATAAATCACAAATTTCTCTTACATTTGATACACTGTACATATTTGGTACACTGAATTAGTAAATAAACTAATCTTCATTAAATATTAGATTTCAAGCAGATTTTGAGACATCAGTCCAGATTTGAAAAACTCTTGGATAATAAACTTTACAACTAAGTTTTGTATACTAAATTCTAAACGATAGGAAAAACCTAACGGCTGAAAGACGTTCGCATGAAAACATTAGAATTCCCGAACGTTAGGCCTAGGTTTAGTTAAAAATCTAATGATAATAATAATAAATTGCTAATGTACATTATTAGACTATAAGTTATACTGCTCTGAATATTGTGAATATATTTTCATATCACTTTCACCAGTAGCTATTTCCAGTGAGCCTCCTTTCTCCAGCTAGCCTTGAAATAACTTTCTTACAAAGACTGACTAAGGAATTCAATAACCACAATTGTCCTTAGCTATCCTAGCTCTTGCAATATCTATTACTAGATCACAGTCTACACTTTACAATCACTGTTACACTGTTACGTAAGTTACTCTAATTTGTATTTGCCTATCAATTTTGACGGTGTTCGGTTTAACTAAAGACAAACAAATGTAAATTTATTGAAGGAAACGAAGGTTGTCTGTACTTGTTGAGAGAGGAGGGGCTAGGAGTATTCAGAGAATAGATAAAGTAGTAGTGTTAATGAGAAATAAAGAGAGAGAGGGGAAAGATAGAAAGAGAGAGAGAGAGAGAGAGAGAGAGAGAGGAAAATTCCTCTTCTTGTATATGATGTGCTATGCATCAACTCCGTCTATCAACAACAACGCATCGTGACGAGCTAACATAAGCTGCAAAACAAAAAACAGCTAAGTCATTATCACCGGCGTTGTCCCTCTGCAGAACCTTACATGCGAATATTACTTATTATCAGGCAAAATTGTTTCCTCCTGTATGCGCTGAAAACTTCGTGAAGAAAAACGTTGGGGTAATGGGTACGAGGTGTAGCAATTAAATAACCGGACGGGTGCTACATATTTTATTGTTCTCCCGTTGCATTACAAAGTTTATATTTTCAATGTACTTTCCTTGCCGATCCCTAAAACGCTCCATAAGAATTTTCCATTGATGAGAGCAGTGCTGAAAGTTCTCTTCTGTCTGCTTGTTAAGAATCTCCATCGCTTTTGCTTTAATACTTCCACTATTTGAAATCTTATGCCCATAATCTCCGATTTGATTTTAGGAAATAAAAAAAGTCACAGGGGATCAAATGGAATGAGCACGGTGGATGGTCCAACACGGTGATGCCGTAATTCGCAAAGAATACATTTACAAACAAGGCGGAATGGGCAGGCGCATTACCTTGGTGAAACATCCAGGAATTACTCTTCCACAAATCTGATCCTTGTCTTCTCACTCGTTCACGAAGGGTTGTCAGAACCTCGACTTAATAATGTTGATTTACCGCCTGATCTTCGGGGACTCATGAACATATATAATTCCATGCTTGTCAGTATAAAAAAGTCGAAAAAACAAAGATCATTGCCTTCAATTCTGATTTGCTAATTTTCTTTTTTTTCTTGCCGAGGTGAACTGAGGTTCTTCTAGTGCATCGATTGACGCTTTGTTTCAGGATCATAGATAAAAAAACCACGATTCATCACAAGTAATCACTCTGTTTAACAAATCTGAATCAATGTTGTTTAAAGATCAGCATAAATGTCCATTCTCGATTCCTTTTGCTCTGGAATGAAAAGGCACCATTTTTGCGCAAACATTCTGCGTGTTTAATGATTCATGCAACATTTGACGGATTCTTTCTTGTGATTCGTGAGATTTCAGAAAGTGCTCGAACACTCAAGAAGACGATTTTCATGGATCAATTTACCAATTTTTTTGATGTTGTCGTTCATTTTTAATGATGAAGGTCGTCTAGGGCGCGGATCATTTACGGTTGTTTCGCATCCCTCCTTAAACCTTTTAAACCACTCAAAAACTTTTGTGCATGATAAATATTTACTTCCGTACACATTTTTTTAATACGGCCTGAGCTCCTGTAGCAATGTTTTCCAATTTCACAAGAAACTCGAGGTTAACTCGTTGTTCCATCTGAACACTTCACATTTTTTCGACGAGACGCTAGCGCAAGGATTTGAACAGACGATTTCTACAGCGAGACTGAGCGACGTACAACCATGCTCATCGATCTCAGGGTGGGAGAAGCATCAACAAGTACAGACATATTCAAACCTGCCGCGGCGGATTCATTGTTTGCTGGTAGCAGTATCAGTCCGGTTTTTTAATTGCCACACCTTGTAGGCCTATATGATAGAGAGAAAAATAGTAGTAGTTGAAAAGAACAGTAGATCTCGCAGTGTATTATTAATATTCAAATCGCTCCACGACATCGCTCGGAACATTTTCCACCAATTTAACCGGAAAAGTAATACTTACGAAAAATATTACTGGACCAACTTCACTGGCCAGTATTACAGAAAACAACCAGCAACTAATCTTTCAACGTCAAATCAGAGCTCGCCTTCTTGAAACATAAGTGATCGGGAAAAATCTTATACGCACGGCTTTCGGGTTTTATACAAGGTACCTTCGTACTTAACTTCAAAACAATCGGTCATTGTGTTTGGCCAAAACTGCATACATTCGTTGTCGTTAAGTCAGAGGCCGCCATCTTGAAACGGAAGTAAATAAAGAAAATTTTACATATAAGTATACAAGATATCTTCATACCAAATTTCAAAACGATCGGTTAGTGCTTTTGGCCAAAACTGCGTACACTCGTCATTACAAATCAGAGGCCGCTATCTTGAAACGAAAGTAAAGAGGGTGAAATTTTACACACACACACACACACACACACACACACACACACACACACACACACACACACACACACATCATTTGGGTTTTATAAATGATATCTTCGTAGCAAATTTCAAAACAATTGGTTTAATGCGTTTGGTTAAAACTGCGTACATTGTTTATTGCACATCAGAAGCCGTCATCTTGAAGCGGAAGTGGATGGGGAAAAATCTTACACATACTTCGTTCGGGTTTTATACATAGTACCTTCGTACCAAGTTTCAAAGCAATCGGAACATGCGTTTGGCCAAAACTGCGTAACAAAGAAACACACAAACAAAATTCCGAACGGTCAAATTGAAACAAAGACTTCGCTTCGCTCGGTCAGTGAGATTTGTGCAAAATAAAGTGTTGGTAGAGGCGAAAATCTAACTTCCCTGTAATGTTTTTGACAATTTAAAAATGAGGTATTTTTAAAGTGGGATGAGATAACTTTCTTCTAACATTTGTTAGTAGATTTATATAGGCTTAGAATTTGCTGCAATTCCTCTAATCGACGCACTTCCGGGAAAATTGCTCAAATAATGTCCTTTAAGCGCTAGACCGTGTTAGACTAAGTTTGAATTGCAGGCACGTTTGGACAAGTTAAAAGAATATCAATGAATATGAGTTAAATGAATGTCCCCAAGCTTTCTTGAATATCAGTACAAGCACTATGTAGAAGCAAATGCAAGTAATTGCTTCCAGTTGATCAGTAGAAATGCGGTCGTCAGACGATGAGTATTACAGCGATGAAATATTAAAAGAAAGTATCGATTCTTTTACTAGGCACTGGTACCGGAAAAAAGTATCAATACTGCAGGAAAATGGAAAAGAAGTTATTAGTATCGAATAGAAATATAGAAAGATATATGAAGCAAAAGGCAAACAATTTCATAGATAAATTATGTAGTACTGTATCTGTTTACTTAGTATTAAAAACAAAACAATAAATTTTAAATATATTCCAGATATAATAATAATACGTACACCAAAAAAGAATAAATGAAAATACGTAAACATACCAATTCTTACACACATAAGGTAAGACATACAATACGTAAGTAACAAAAACAGTAAATTAAAATAAATACCAGATATAATAATATCATGTATCCAGAAAACAACAATGAAAATATGTAAAAAACCAATTATTACACACATAAGGTAAGACATAAAATATGTAAGTAACAAAAACAATAAATGGAAATAAGTTCATACAACTAATACTTTAATAAATAACATATGGACTTACTAAAAGCAACAAATGAAAAAATATACAAGTTATGTATAATATGTACATACCAAAAAACAATAAATAAAAATAAATGCAAGTAATTATAATATAATATGGACACACCTAATTTGTCATCATTAGACTCTGTGAGGTATAAATATGTAGATTCCGTAGCATGACTGGACAAAGTCAGGAACGTGTTTACAGCCTACATTACACATTGGTCATCCCGGTAATAGTTTAATGGTACTTCGTGAGTAAGAGACCACATGTTCGAACCTGCCGAGTCCGCCGACAGTATTGTCAAAACTTGACAAAACAATTTACCGATACCTTATTACTAGTACTCGTGTAAAAACTATCGAGAAAAAAAATTACTATGTATCGAAAAAATGTATCGATCAGTTTCGTCCTTGAGCATGTAGTAGTGTTGTATAGAAAATGGGTGTTTTGAAAGTTTTTAATGTTGAATACGGAACCAGTTTGGGAAGAATGGGCGAATGAGTATTTTATAGACAGAAAAGAATATGGAGAATACGCAGGCATTTTTCCTGGCCTACTTGAACAACCAGATTTTTTTAAATTTTAGAATAATGCCGAAAAAATTCTATTACATTTTATAAAAAAGCTATGGTTTATAACCCCAAGAATTGATTATGATTACTATGAGGTAATCTGCCTTGTTTGATAATTCAATAACTTAAAATCTGATTTCACCGTAGTAATAAGTGTTTGATTAGGTGTAAATTAATATTATGCATTCTCAAATGTTAATTTTTATAGATTTTAAAGTTGACTTCGAAACCACATTTTCAAAAAAAAAGTTACGATATCTAAGTTCAAGATAGGCTAGGTTAAATAAATTATTCCAATTAGACCTGATTGTAAGTGATAATTATATAATTAAATAAGAAGGGGAAAACAGTATACGATCCAAGTATCTGGCCGCTTGCCAGTAAATTTTCGGTGGCGGATTAGCGAGCGTGAACTTGCGAGTGGTGAGCGATTTGAAAGGCGTGAGCACATTACCAGTACACATTCTTCCAGACGCTCTTCTACAAATTTTGTATCTACAGCCAAGTTTGACAAGCATGTTCCTCATTTTACTTGCCCAGTGCCGACCTTGCCCTTTTGGACAGGTCGGGCAAAATTTACTGTGGCCTATGTAAGGAACGTGTTTTTAAGATAGCCAATAAAAATGGGTACACTTTTGAAATAAATTTGAAAATAATTAATTGATTATAATTATACTCGTAATGTTTATTATTGTAAAAATAACATTTATTTAAATATAATTATTAACAAATAGTATTACATAACTAGTATAGATAAATAGTATTATTGATAACTTTAAAAACCTAGACAGCGGCGCCCTAACTGAGCTAGGGCCCTCGGGTACCGCCTCACTTCGCCCCCCCCCCAAAGCCGGAACTGTACTTGCCATACAGTACGGGCTTGCAATATTAATGTAAAAACTGCAAAACCATTTTTTGCAGTCTTTGGCATAATTTCTGAAAATCAACTATGTAGATGTTGATGAAATTCTGATTTTACCGAGGAAGATTCACAACTGGAATCGATGTTTGAATTGAATTTGGAATAACAGAACGTTACAGATTACAAAAAATTCTGAACACTGTAATATGAGTGCTGCATACAGCTGTCTCGCTGAAGGGTTGGAAGCAAATTATTACACTAAATATCATTGCGTAAATGATCATTTCGATGGGCGAACATTTCCATACAATAGAAAAAAAAATGAAACTGAACCCCGACATCCGTGAAGTTCAATGCCTTTTTAAAAAATCTGCTTCCACCATAATAATGAGTGTTTGATTCTGTTTACATGAATATTATTCATTTTCAAAAGCTAATTTTTGTAGATTTTAACGCTGACTGCGAAACCAGATTTACAAAATTTAGAAGTTACGATAAAACTTTTCGATGGCCGCCATTTTGAAACGGTTGGGCGGATTTTGTTGGGTAACAAACTTGTACAAGCTTTTGCCGAAATATATTTTTGTGCCAAGTTTGAATGAAATCTATCAAGTTTATGCAAATCTAACGAAACCTCAAAACGGGTTCTGAAGGTGATCATTTCTTCCAAGTCTAGGTTTTACATTTCAACGGAATTTCGCAAAATGTAATAATAAACCCACATTTGGTCGGAATTCTTTTACTCGAATAGGGAACTAGACTAAGGTCACTTAAGAAATGCATCGGCAATAAGTCTGTAGACGGAAGCTTATACAGAAAAGACAAAAGTTTTGAACATAAAAAGTAGTTACAGAAAATGTCAACTGACAAGGTGTGTTTTAGATTTATAATTGACCGAGCGAAGCGAGGTCTCTGTTTCAACTCGACTGTTCGGTATTTTATTTGTGTTTGTTACGCAGTTTTGGCCAAAACGTACTGACCGATAGTTTTGAAATTTGGTACGGAGGTACCTTGTATAAAGCCCGAAAGACGTATGCATAAGATTTGTTCCCATTCACTTCCTTTTCATTATGGCGGCTTTTGATTTGCAATAACGAGTGTACACAGTCGGCCAAATGCATTAACCAATTGTTGCAAAAAATAAAGTACAAAGATACTTTATGTAAAACCCATACGATATATGTGTACGAGCTTTACCTATTCACTTTCAGTTTAAGATGACGGTCTCTGATTTTCATTGATGAGTGTACGCAGTTTTGGCCAAACGCATTAACCGATTGTTTTGAAATTTGGTACGAAAATATGTCTTATAATGCCAAAATGATTTATGTGTATCATTTTTTCCCTACTTACTTCCGTTTCAAGTTTACGGCCTTTGATTTAACTATGACGAATATATGCAGTTTTGGTCAAACGCATTAACCGATTGTTTTGGAATTTAGCACGAAGGTACCTTGAATAATGTCCGATAAATATATGTGTAAGATTTTTCCCATTTACTTCCGTTTTAAGATAACATGCTCTGATTTAACATCGAGAGTGTAGCTGCTGGTTATTGCCTGTTATACTGGCTGAACGGCAAAACCTAGCATAATTTGACCACTTCATGAAGAAAAAGCATACAAGTTTTAATAAACCTGGTCCAGTAACATTTTTCATAAATATTACGGTTACCGGTTAAATTGGCGGAAAAGGTTACGAGCGTTTTATAACTCTGTTATACTACGAGATCTACTGTTCTTTGAACTACTAGTTTATAGACACACTGGATAATAAAAGTCAAAGGTTTGTAAAATTATTTTATATCAGTCAAACGAACAGGACATAAATACAGCCAGTCTCTAACTCTGGACTTGTGTACTGCTACTGGCAGAACGTGAGACGCGCCAGATTAGGTTTCATCACAAGCTAAATCTTACGACATCGAATTCTACCGTCTCGGTAAGCCCAAAGTTATTAAGTTTTGTTCAAGTCGTCGTAGCCTGGCCTCCGGCCCTCGCCTTGTGACCTTGATTAGGCTACTGATGTAGACTACAACATGTATACAAATACTTGTAAAATGATAAACAATTATCATTTTACGTTCACTCATATGTCCAGTGGCCCCCCTCCGGATCGTCTGCATTAGCCCAAATGTGCACAATAGTCGGACGTTTTGTACAAAAAAAAAAAAAACACCAAAAAAAGCCACTCCCCCGCTGACATAGTGCGATCACCGCGATTCCTTCTTTCGAAATTGACCATAAAAATTTGATTTCATTGGGAAGGAGTTATTACACCCGTCATTACGCAACTTATTTATTCAAACGGCAAAATCAAGCATTCAGACATTCTTTCAGCCTGTTCCACCAAACACGGTTAGTGAATTTTAACCATGGTTAGCCGTTATAACCGAGCAGCTGTATTTTTGTTTGACCAACTCTGGTTAGAGATAACCACGATTAAATATGAGTTAACCATGGTTAAATTTAAAAGCACGTAACTGCCGTGGTTAATATTTTTTAACCGTAGTTAAACAGTGAACAAACTAGTATACTTATGTATATTTTAGTGTACAAACGATTTCCTTTTTACTGAAATGTTTAAACATTTAAGTTTTTAATTTTTTGTTGCTTATTTTTTTCCAATTTAAGGAAAGTATTTTAATAATTTATTCGTGGTAGTTATTGATTTATAGCCATATACCTACTCCCAGGATAACCGTAAATTTGGATAAATACGATTTATATAGTAGGCCTTCGCATATGAACTTTTATCTGTAGAAATTGCTGAGACTCCAGACCCGAGAGAGCAGGCCTATTTAATTACACAAGATAAACAAAACATCTTGAATGACGTGTAATTTATATCTAGATATGGACTACATTAAAAGATTTTTTTCTAAATTAGGCTACTGTATTTAGTTACAATGATAAATGTTAATACCGAAATAATAGGAACAATCCAACAGAACAAATTTTAATTTAAGATTTTTTACCTGTAGAAGTTTCCAGATTGTGATGAGTAATTTGGAAACAGTTAGCAAATCCACAGTATGATGATGTAATAAAAGGAATTTATATACTGCTACAGCAACATTTTCCCTTTTCTTTTAAAATTATTCCATCTACTTTTTAAAATTTTCTTCTTCTTTCCTTTTAAAAATATATACAGGTATTCTACTTTTAAAAATATATTCTTACTCTCTTCACTGATGTTTAAAATAAATTAGTGTTTTCTTTTCTGGTTTAAAATTGCAACTCCTTGCAACTCCTTTCTCTCTTAACTACATTCATTTTGATTTCCCCCGCAGGGGTGCAGACTAGCTGCAGGTATTGAGAGGATTTAGACGTCCCTCGCGGTACACGAGTCTAACAAACACTTACACGTATAACACTACACTTACTTTATGCATAAGATACGTAGTACTATATATGATAAGAGTCGTGTCCACACTGCCAGATGCAAAAAGGGTTCAGTTTCAAGACTTTCCTGGGACGATGATGTCTGAAAATTTTTCTATTGCAGGAAGGTACTAACATATTTTTTTATTATTAAATAAATAATGGAGAAAACAAAGGCTCTAGTGGATGGAATCTATGGATGGAACCTTCTTAAAAAAATATTTAAAAAGGAAACAATTACGCACACACTCTATAGGGGTTTTCCGACTACGATCTAATGTTCTTCTCTGGAACAAACTCCTTATGTTCCCTTCGAAACTGCCCCTTTAATGTGTTAATTTCCTTCTCCATTTCTCCACCGGAACTTTAACCTTTTCAGCTAACTTTTTAGCTGAAATAAGTCTGAAATAAGAAATCAGGAAATAAGTCTGATTTCCTATTTCTCTTCTTATATTCAGGCGACGAAACGTCCTAAATACATCGAGCGCGCTGCAGCTTTTCTATTCATCGATTGACGATTTTCCTCACAATGACTAACGAAACAAAAACGAGTGATCGAATACGTTAATAAACAAACATTGGTGGCTGGTAGGTTTCCAGCTGAACGAATCGGAAGCAGTCAGGAACATATGCACGTGTTCAGCAACGACAATGCACGTGTTCAGCATTTCGGGTGGGAATCAAATATTCGACACTGCGACACGCGAGCTTCAAGATTTATTGTCGCACACTCAGCAGGGATGCCAGTGGTCACAGATGAGATTCTTCCGGGACTCAGCCCTGCGACGATGAATCTACACAAAGAATTCAGCCCTGCGACAATGAATCTACACAAAGAATTCCAGTGAGTACTAGACTTATCGACTTCAAATTCGATATACAGTACTAGTAGTTCAAGGAAGAGCAGATTTCGCAGTATTCGCCTTAATTAACATACAGGTGCTCCACGACAGCGCTCTGACGCGCTCGTAAACTTTCCGACAATTTAACCCGTAACCGTAATATTTAAGAAAATGTTACTTGAAAATGTTTGACGAAAATGATGTTTTGAATAAAATAAACTTTATTGGAAATATTACGCTCTTTCTTTACGAAGCGGTCAAAATTATGATAGGTCTTATCGTTCAGCCAGTATTACTGGGAACAACCAGTATCTACACTCTCATAGTTAAATCGAAGCCCGCAATCTTGAAGTAGAAGTGAATACAAGGTGCCTTTGTACTAAATGTCAACAAACAGTCAATGTATTTGGCAAAAACTGCGTAACAGACACACAAACCAAATGCCGAACTGTTGAGTTAAATCAGAGACCTCGCTTGGTCAACAATTAGGCTTACTTACCACACCATTTTATGAAAGAAATGCAGTATCTTTTATTCAAGTTTCAAATATTTCCTGAACACTCTGTATAAGTACTTAAAAGGGTTTTCTCTATTGAATAAAATATATGTGGCAATGCCCTTGGCAATATATTAATTGTTATGCTTAATAATACCAGTAATAAAAAAATAAATTTAATGACGGTACTAAGAATGTTTTTATTATCATGAGTCATTTATACCGTACTGTGTTTGCATATCATGTTTAACCGAGGATGACCAATAGCAGGGTTCATAGAGCAAGTTGCGCGCAGATAATTTGGGGGGATATATTTTTTGTATCTTAAGCAATTTTGACGATTTTTTATTTCATATAAATAATTTTTTTAGTTGTATTACCACCACAAACAAAAAAGTTTCGTGATATAGCCTATTATATTTTTTTAAGTTTTAGATCTCAAAACTGTTGGCTTTAAAAATGTTGTTATTGTCAATTAAAAATATAAATTTACAACTGGAATATTAGCTTTAGAGGCAAAAAAATATTAATCTGCTCTTAAAATTGAAAAAAAATACAACTGGAATATTAGCTTTAGAGACAAAAAAAAATATTAATCTGTTTTAAAATTAAAAAAATACAGTTGGACTATTAGCTTTAGAGGAAAAAATTATTGATCCGCTCCAACAAATTTTAAAAAAATACAATTGGAAAATTAGCTTTAGAGACAAAAAATATTAATCTGCTCTTACAATTTAAAAAAATGCAATTGGAATATTAGCTTTAGAAGCAAAAAAAATATTATCTGCTCTTAAAATTGAAACAAAATACAATTGGAATATTAGCTTTAGAGGCAAAAAAAATATTAATCTGCTCTTAAAATTAAAAAAAAAATACTTGGAATATTAGCTTTAGAGGCAAAAAATTATTAATCTGCTCTAAAAAAAAAAAAAAAATAGGTGGGGGAACTGAAATGTAATAAAACTAAAAAGGTTCAATAAAACCATAGTTTTATGAGTCAGAATCGTACAAAGTACAATTTTTGGATGTTACATTTTACAAATTCCCCCTTGCCGCTAAGTAGGTATTCCATAAGCCCCGGTAGGTAAGTCATGCTAAAGTATGTTTTTTTTGGATTGGGAGGATTTGCGCATTGGGCATTGATGAGGATGGGCACCCCTTTCAATTTAAACGTTTCGTAAATAATCACAAAACCATCAAAAACAAAAAGTCTTAGAAATTACGGTACTTTATAAAAAATATTTCTTTTTATGTTCTTTGTTGATGATGGGAACGCGTTCCTCTGCTGGATCGTCAGTAACAGGGAGTGAATATGCTTTATCATCCACACTGTGGTACAAGGTACAATAACATTAACACATAGCAATAAGAAGTTGGTATTTTGAAATCAATAATCCCCAAACCGGTGACCGTAACTACAGGACGCTGATTTCACCATCGTAATCAGCATTAGAAACTGGATAAATTAGAATTTTGTATTATACCATCACCATTTTGTTTTCACCTGCTCACAGTTAAAGTTCTTTCGGTGTGTACGGATGTGCTTTTCGCCTATCATTTAAGCATCGTCAACACTCAACAGTATCAACTTATGCGGTATTTGTGACACAATAACACAGAATACAACAAAATCTATAATACACAGAATAATGCACAAAATACAATAAGCAATCTATAAAATAAGAAGTCCTGAATGACTCACTGACTCAATCACTCTTTCATAATCAACCTACAGCTCAAACCATAATAGGTAGAGCTTGAAATTTGGAAGGTATCTTAGTACCACTATGTAGAGATGCAGGAAGAAACTATTTTCTAGTATTCACCCCTAATAGGGTAAAAATGGGGTAAAACGGCTTTTGTTGTAAAACATACGTTTTCTTCGGATATTCTTAAAACTTAACATAATTACTTTAAAACACAAGTAACGAAATATATTTTTCATCATTTCCCAAAATTCACCCTTTAAAGGCATTAAAAGGGTAGAAAATTTAAAAGAGGAGGTATAACATTTTTCATTGGAAAAGATATTTTTGATCGTATATTCTAGATACATGCCCTGAAAAACGCAAATAATGTAACACCTATTTCGGCATTTTTCCAAATTCATCTTCTAAAAGAATAAAAATGTAAAAACAAGGTATAAATGTTTGCATTGGAGAAAAAAAAACTTTATCTGATTTCTTTTTAATTAAAAAAATAAAACACAAATTATGAAACACTTAATTCAGTATTTTTTCTGAATTCATGTCTTAAAAAAACAAAGACGGAAAAGACGGATAAACGTTTGCATTGGGGGAAAAATATTTTTATTGGATTTTTTAAAGACTAAATATTCTAAGATACAAATACAGAAACACGTATTTCAGCATTTTTTGAAGTGACTACTTCTTTACGCGGGGTATGGGTGTATGTTTTACACGGAGAAACAAATTCAGTTTGCCGTCACGGAACACTCTAATTTTTGTTTAGTGATTAATATTTTTTTTAATTCATGCCCTAAAGGAATAAAAATGTAAAAAGAGGTATAAATTTTTGCATTAGGGAAAAGTATTTTTGTATTACATTTTCTTAAAACTGAATAAAAATATTCTAAAACACAAATTATGAACTACATTTCAGCTTTTTTTCATATTACATCGCCTAAAATACTAAAAAAAATAATAATAATTCGAATTTTTTTGACACTAAGCATAAATACTCTAAAGACAAAAATAATGAAACATGTATTTTAGAATTTTTCGAATTCATCCCCTAAATGAGTAAGAAGGGGTAAATTTGTCCTGACTAGCACAGAATCAACGTAGGACAACGTTTTTATCTGAAAAATCTTGCGGGTGAAGCCGCGACAGGAAATGCTAGTACAGTATACGCTACTTTAAAAAAAAAATTAAATTATCAAGAACACATAATGGTGATTACCTAAACGGGTTCCGCGAATGCCACTGTGTCCTTAGGCTTACAAGGCGGAGATGTCAATTTGTGCAACCCCTTTTTATAATGCCTTTTAATTATTCAATTTTTCAATGTCTAAAAAATTTTGTTAAAACATTCTTTGTGTTTTGTTGATTGCATACAACCACGCCTCAAATATTGTATGAAAGATTACCGTACTGTTAGCAATATCTGAATAACAGTTGTCCAAGATGCACAGAAATAAAGTTGAACTGTGACCAGGTAAGAACGAAAATGTGCTCGTATAATTCGTAGTTCAAAGAACAATATTCTTTGAATATATTCTTTGATGACCGCTCCACGACAGTGCTCTGACGCGCTCGCAACTTTTCCGCCAATTTAACAGATAAGTTAATCATAATAATTACGAGAATGTTATTGGTCCAACGTCATTAGAAATTTTACGCTCTTTCTCCACAAAACGGTCAAAATTGTGATAGGAACGTTCAGCCAGTATTACCGCGATTAACCAGCAAATACACTCGTCATCGTTAAATCAAAGGCCGCCATCTTGAAACGGAAGTGTGCATGAAAAAATGAAGTGTAAGGGAAAATCTTACACATAGGTCATTCGGGCTTTATAACTGGTAAATCATTCGGGCTTTATGAAATCGGTCAATTCGTTTGGCCAAAACTGTGTAATCAGCAAACAAACACAAAAAGCAAATATTGAACAGTCGAGTAGAATCAAAGGCTTCGCTTCGTTCGGACTATAACCTATAATAAGGAAAACGTAGGCTACATTTAATGTTTATCAGTAATATATAAATCAAAAATTCTAACATAGTTGCTCTGCAAAACTTACAGGATTAATTAATTATAATTTTTATAACTTATAAGTTATTATAACGTATAATTTAAATTACAAGTTCACTCGCAACTGTATTTTAATTGATTTATGAAAAGTGGTGATTTCTTGTTAGTTATCGTTTGTAAGCCACTGTTACTGTAGTGTGTAAAAAAACTCTACGGTCTTCTTCTTTGTGTACTCTACACATACTGTAATTATATACCAATAGGTGATCTAAGTTTAGAAAAAATATCTTAACGACCTTACGACATCAACTTGAATTGTATAAGTGAGATTGATTTCAAGTTAAATTTTACGTCATATTCTTTTAAAAACGTGGTCGGAAAACTATTTTTAAAATTTTAATTACTGAAGAATCAAGTTAAAGCTTGCTTTAGCTAAAATTGTTAATATTCCAGAGAGATAATTATAAAGATAAGTGTTTTGGAGGTTTTTTAGTCCTTTCAGAAAGTCAAGTTTCATGTTTGTAAAGCATTTTCAAACCAAAAATAACGAAGCATGTAATTCTTGTCAGTGAGCCAGTGACAATGTGGAAAAATTGCAATTAAGCACAGAATAATTTCTGCGAACAGTGCATACAATACATATTTTTCTATTAAATATTCCTCTGTTTACAGCTAAAGTTCACTAAAGTGTAACCACTAAATACAGTACGTTTATTTAATTAATCCTTGTAATAATCTCAGAGAACCAAAATATTTGAATTCGCATTAAAAATTTCATATTTTTGTGTTTCTGATAAAAACTAATGACTTTCAACAGTTTATGATTGGTTGTATGCATTTTTAACGAAATCAACGCTACTAATCGAATTTCCGTGAATTTCTGTTCAATTCGGTAATCGATTGTTTTTAAATCGTTTGGGAAAATTTAGTGGAAGCTATTGGAACACTGTAAGGCAATTTAAAATAATGCGTTTTGAGACTGAATTTTTTTTTTTACGATTGTAATTACAGTAGTAAATTTCACTTTTCGTTGTTATTTTCACTTTATTTATAAAACGATTTACACAGAGAAATTCCAACAATATTACTGAACAGACGAGAATCTCGTTTTGCTATATTATCTAAATTAAAATAAAAAATTATTCATAAATTTTAAAAAATTGCTATTTTTCTTACCTTTTTTTGATACGTAATGACAGTTTTTTTTTACAAAAACAGAAACTGCAAACTAATAGAAAGAAAAGAACAGTTTGATAAACAAGCGTGGACTGAGAACCGCAGCACTGAGCCTACTTGCTTCGCAGTATTGTAGTTAACGACTGACAGACTATCAAACGACAGTACCTTGCTGCGCTACTGATGACCCTTCCGCTTTGAATGTGGAGGGAACACAACTGCCAGCTTACTGCAAATGAAATCAAACTATATGCCAGTTTGTGGCCTAAACAAGTATTATCGTGCAGGCTTAGCTAACTGGATGAATGGTCAAGATAAAATAACATATATTTAATTTACGTAATTAAATCAGGATTCGGGTTAGATTGGCCAGTTAGTGGGCCAACATATATTGTTTGTTTATTTACTCTATAAGAATCAACCTTTTACCCGCTACCTATATTTAAGGACCTTGGATACAATTTATTTTACAAGGACCTTGGGTACTAATTATTTCGTACTTTCGGACGTAGGCCTAATAGTTATATACTTCTGTATTTGCAAGTTATTCCTTTTTCTTATTCATTAAAATTTAAAACACAAAACTATTCTTACAAAATAAACACAGCACATAGGCTACAACAAACTAAATAACAACAAAGTAAATATAAAAATGAATCAAACAAAAGTTATTGTAAGTAAAATAACATAGTCTAATATTTTCTGGTGAATATCCAGAGGTACTGGTAAGTACTGCATGTACCTTCCATCATTTATAAACCTATATAATCAGTCACCACTGATTACAACTTCTTTTAGCTCAGTCGTTTTCAAATGTTTTTTGTATTGGAATCGATCTTCAGCCTGAAATTTTGTTTCTCGACCCACTATAAAACACACACACACACACACACACACACACACACACACACACACACACACACACACACACACATATATATATATATATATATATATATATATATATATATATATATAATTTTGTTAGAAAAAACGGGACTAGCACAAAAAATAAAATAAAAAACTCTTTATATTTTGTTTGTACTCTAATAATTTCATTACATCAGGAGAAAGAGAAAATGGTGCATAAGTGAGTTTTATGAAATACGTAGTTTTTTATTTCATCTTACTTTTCAAACTCATTAATGATAGCTAGATGCATGTCGTAGTTCTAGTATATGACCCCAGCACAGTTGCATTATCTTATTACCCTGTTCACTTTTCACTTCCTTTTGAAAATAATTATTTTATTTTTACTTGCTTTTTAATAAAAGTAGAGTAGAAAAAATATATATTTTGTTTTTAACCCTTAGGTGGAATTCTTAAAAACATTCTTTGAGTACCTTTACATAAATCTAAGTGTCAAATTTCAACTCACTAGGCATTTAAATGTGGAAATATAAAGAAAAATGTAAAGTCCATTTTTACCTCTATTTTAACTTTTTAGGGATTGGATTTTTGAAAACCACTTTTTGCTCCTGTAAAGCTTAAGATAAATCTGTAAATGAAATTTCAGTTTTCTACCTCTTTTAGATCTGAAGATACAGATATAGAGAAAAAATATGGGTTGTTATTGTTTTTTTTAACACTCTAGGGGTAGAATTTTGGAAAACCCTTTCTTTGTGACCTTTAAAGCCTAATATAAACCTATGTATTAAATTTCAACTCTCTACATCTTTTATATATGGAAATACAAAAAAAAGTAAAGTTCGTTTTTTACCACTTTTAAATTTTAGGGGAGAAATTTTGTAAAAACCCTTCTTTGAGCACCTCCAAAGCTCAAAATAAACCTGCATGTGAAATTTCAGCTTTATTTCTTTTGAATGTAGAGATACAGAAATGAAATTTAAAGTTCGTTTTCCTCCAATTTAACCCTTCAGGGATAAAAATTTTGAAAATCTTTTTTTTGTACATATTCAAAGTGTAAGATAAATCTGTATACGAAATTTCAGCTCGCTATGCCTTTTAGGTCTAGAAATACAGAGATAAAATGTAAAGTTCTTTTATGCACCATTTTAATCCTTTAATGGTGAAATTACAGAAAATCCCTTCTTTTGCACTTCTAAAGCCTAAGTAAACCTGTGTTCGAAATTTGAACTCTCTATGTCCTTTGGATCTTGAGATAAAGATGTAAAGTTCGTTTTTACCCCATTTTAACCCTTTAGGGGTGAAATTTTTTAAAACCGTTTCTTAGGAAATGCCTAAGGTCAAAAGGTGTGTCCTAAGTTTCATTATAATCTGCAAGGTGCTTTTGGAGAAGCAGTGATTATATATGTATACACACACACACACACACACACACACACACACACACACACACGCACGCACGCATGCACACACACACACACACACACACACACACACACACGACATTATGACACTCATAATACATTATGAGTTTTATGTTATAATACTCATATACATATGTTATGTGTGTCATGTGTATGTGTTAACACTACAGCATTAAAAACTTTTTCTAATTTAACTGAAAACTTGACACAAAAATTGACTTTGGAAAGAGCTTGGACAATTTCCTACCCTGCAGAATTTGTTACTAGTTTCAAAATTGCAGCCAATCAAAATATCAAAAAAGTATAAATTTTTTCTTTCCTATATTTTGACAAATGTTTTCACCACAGAAATAAAAATTAAAACTTGTATAAACTAGCATTTATAATGTTGGTTTATCCAAATTTTAACTGATGATTGCAATGGTGAAAATGCAAATATTCCTTTGAAGATTTACTTTTGAAGTGTAAAATAAATTTATGATTATGTTAAAGATTTATAATGAACATCAAAGTAGTTATGGTTCATTTCATATTTTCAATGAAATTTAAAATTGTAGTCTATGCAAATTTCAGTTGCTGATTGCAATGATATATCAGATTTTCAAAAAAGTGTAAAATAAAAAAGAAATAGCCATTTAAAATCTCAAATTTTTTGACCTTTTTTTCAACATAAAAACCAGAATTAAAATTTGTATAAATTAGCATTTCAAATTTTCAAATTTGTTTGAGTAAATGAAAATGAATACGAGATCAGTTAGGGTTCATTCCTTATTTTCAATGAAATTTAAAATTTTAGTTTATGCAACTTTTAATTATTGATTGCAATGGTGAAATTGCAAATTTAAAAAAAAATGTAAAATAATAAAATTATGATTGTTAAAAGATTTCAAAAAATGGTCCCACCACTTTGAGGTAACGAACTGATTTTTCTGGGTAATAAACTAGTTTAGGATTTTACCAAAATAGCACACTAAAATGTTTGATTTTTAAAATTCATTTTCATCACTTCAGGGATGATAATTACACTGGATTTTCCTGATAGAATGTACATATTGGAATCTCACTGGGTTCCCACCATCCAAGGTTCTGTAAGGAGTTAAATTGGATTTGGTGTTTTTACAGAACCTTGAACCTCATTCTACCTTCATTTTCAAGTATAAAAAACCATTGAATATTAATCTTTGTTTTTTGTAAATAAAGAATTAAAAACTATATTATCTTTACTTTTTTCAAACACACATATGCTTACAGCCATTATTTACAACGTGCAAGTTATACTTGAGCTGATGTCTATATTTTATTACAGTAGACTTGATTGTTGTTCACTTTTTTTCAATTTTGCAAAAACAATTGAAAAGAAAACATTTCGGTCAGAATAGGCAGTTTTGATATTCAGTTTTATATAACAAGTATTAAAGTCATAATAATACACTAACTATCTAAATTACATTATAATGAACCCTTTAACTAATGTAGAAAGTGGAAATTTTTGTATCTGTAAAAATCTAAAACGAAATTTCAAGTTTTACATATGGTTTTGGTGAACATAAGCTATATATAAATAACGTAATATAATAATTCTGGCTTATTATAATAATTCAGTCTATGAAGGTATCCGTAATATAAAGAGAAAAAAGTTAACATAATGTTTTAAATAGCTCTTTTAAAAACAACACACAACTGTATTGTTTACAATGTATACATAAACCCCTAGGTTGATATTTAAAAAATATTGAAATATTTTAATATTTTCTATTAAAAGCATTATAATCTAATAATAACATTAGATCATAATGTTATTACAATTTTGTAGAATGAATACAGGCAGCTGCATTATTCCCATTTATCTGAACAAAAAGAGTGACACTTCGCAATTCCCACTTGGCGGGAGAATCAAGACGTGACCACGTTTACGAGCTTCAACATGAAGCTCCATAGCTATGGAGATACGCTAAAAAAATCAAGTATTCTGGTACTGGATATTTTAGAAGTGTAAATTATATTAGCTAAATTCTAACTACACATATTTGCAAAGCTGATATTATGCAGATACATTTAGTTAGAATTTAAGTGACGATATATACATGTTTAACTTCAACCTTGGAGTTTAGCTCTTTTGGAAATTACCGAAATAATTATTAATTAAATGCTTTTACATTATAACAACTAAATTACATACCTCAAAGGTAATTTAAAACAATGGCTTATGCTGCACAATAATTACCAGACTAAAATAATTAAAAAGCCATTAATAGATGTCAAATCACAATGTTAGGCTAAACATTACTTACATAACGATTGGAGGATCAACCCATAACAATTAATGTTTTTACATGGGTTAAGGTCATGTTGACTTATTTATATCTTGCCTTCACTTTAATAAATCATTAGACATGACACTACTTCTGAGTAGAGACTCATTACACATTAATTATGTACTAGATGTCCCACATAGAGGTTATTTTAAAATAACCTTGTTTGTAGTTGTATTTTTTAGCCCTGAACCTTACTTTTAGATCTTTCATAAACAAAATGTTTTAATGGATTAAAAAGCACACAAATTTACAATAAATATCTATTTATTTACATAAAAATACAGTATTAACTTTTATTTCCTATCAAAATGTAGAAACGTAACAATATCTGAAATGAAGAGAAATGTTAACATATATCTAATACAACCATTTAAACATCTATTCAAATAAAACATTAGTTTATTAATACTAAAACTTACTGTTATTCATGAAACTAAAAAGCATCATTTAAAATAACCTTCCTGGAACATGGTCTTTAATAAAAATTGTTAAGTTCTTTGAAAAACACTTTTTTGTTATGGTATTTGCAATTAATTAAAATATCCATAATTAATACAATAATTAAAGTTGTATAATATCAATAATTATACAACTTTTATAAATAACAAATTGTTTCATAAAAACGTGAGAAACATAAGGGCTTTTTTTTCAGTGACTGTCGAGCAGAGCTGCACACTGGAAGATAGCACTTTCAGCCCAGTATAACTAATACCACTTTCAACTTCATAATGCCATTTTAAGTTGGTTTAGAAACTTGTTATACATGGCCACATCTACTGATTCTCATACCAAGTACAAATTGCTAAATATCCTTTTTCTTCAGTCAGAAGGGATACACAAAAGAATCAGCCGAATACATGGTGAAAATGTCATTATTAACAGTATTGGGTGAGAATGGTGAACACAAACTTTCCGAATAAACCCATAAAATTAAAAAAACTTGTTCAAAAACAGAAAGTTCATGGCTACCATTTCTTTTTTTGGGACCATAAAGGTTTTCTGCTGATGGATTTCATGGAACCAAGAACTTCGATAGATGTCTGTTGTCAGACATTACATTGACTACGGAGCGCCATTCAGAACAAAAGAAGACATGCTATCTTCTGGAGTTGTTTTAATTCATAATGATGCACAACCACATGCCACTGCCCCAACCCAACAGCTTCTTGGGCAATTCCAATGGAAAGTTTTTTATCATCCGCCATACATTCCAGATCTTACTCGCAATGATTTCCATATACTTTGCATATTCTGGTGAATTTCAGCAGCATTATGTTCATCTACCTGAAGAAATGAGTGACACTTCGCAATTCCTACTTGTTGGGCGAATCAATATATGTGGCCATGTTTACGAGTCTCAACCCAGCTCAAAATGATGTTATAAAGTGGGAAGTGGCAGTGGTTATAGTGGGAGATGCATGCTATCATTGATCACTGGCAGACTACTTTGGAAGTTGGAAAAATATAGTTTTCTCTCTAATATATATATATATATATATATATATATATATATATATATATATATATATATATATATATGTGTGTGTGTGTGTGTGTGTGTGTGTGTGTGTGTGTGTGTGTGTGTATGTGTGTGTGTGTTATTGTATGGAATTAATTATAAAAAAAACATGTAAAACAATAAGGAAAGGGGTTGTTGCTCTCCAAAGGTGATAAGAAATTGTTGGATCCAATACAGTTAAACATACTGGGCCCGCTTTGTTTTATTACAACCCCTCCTCATAACATACTACTGTTATATCTCATTCTCCCCATAACTATACACTACTCAAACATTCTCATAACAAACTACTATCACATATAATGTTTCAATATTATGCATATAGAGTGACTGTACGATACAGAAACTAAAATTAAACCTTTAGATCTTGTTTACTTGTATTAACAAACATTCAAAATGTAATAAAAGAAATTTACGAAGTATACATAAAGATACAAAAAAACATATTCTAAAATTACTTATTAATATCGACATAAATGTAAAACCTAATATACGATTAGTAAGCTACAACTTTTTATAATAAACAGTATGTTACAATAATATTAAATGTAATTTTAGTATTATGTTATTAGTACAGCAAACCAATTCCGTTATAACTTTGACAGGAAAACAATAACAAACTTATTTTTGTTGGCTCTGCTAATCAAATTAAAATTCACACTGCAAAAAAAATTACATAAAAAATGAAGGTGATTATGAGCTAGACGAGCGAATTTCCACCGGATTTGGACACAACCTGTTATGACACTTATTCAAATGATTTTTTCATATGGTCAGAATTAATGCCGTGTAAGCGGTGCAGTAAAAAAAATTATAAGTTTATTATATATTGCTTATGTTTATGATTTTTCTTTATTATTTCATTTTTATGAATACTAAACATTGAAAATTTCCTCCCTACTCCTGATTACTTTTAGTGTCATAATGCTGACTAATCTGGACACTGTAATTTGCAGAGGTTCCGAAACTGCAGGAGTCTACTCCTTAAAGAGCATTCTAAAAGAAAATCTAATGTGCCTACATTAGTTTTATGTTACATTTTTGATTTCATATTTCTTTAGACACTATATATATATATATATATATATATATATATATATATATATATATATATATGTATAAAATATCTGTACTTATGTTTTTATCACTATTAAGTGATATATTTTTTTTTTAAGAAGAAAAATCATACTTCTGTAATTACGTCAGATTTATCAATAATAGTATTCCTTTCTTTGTATAAAATTATATAGTCCTAGTTACTGTTGTTTTAGCAATAAATATTTTTTTTACTAGTAAGAATGAAAACTAGTTTTTCAATATAATGTGGTGTGGAAATGCTGCTTGTGGGGGGATTTGTTGTATTTATTGGAACAGAAAGGTCTTGCAAAAAAAATTTCTGCACCAGGCCTCACATTAGGTAAGGATGGCTTTTGTTGCATTGACTATAAAATGGTAATCTGACATTCTAAACCTATTTAAGGAAAAATTTGGTTCGCAGAAATGGTTTAAATGCTTTACTGTTGAAGTTATTCTTAAGATATATTTTAGTTGTTCTTCCATCTAAATCAATACTTGTTTCGAAAGAACTGGGTTTGGGGAGAGGGATGGATGGTCAATGTATTCCAGAGGCTTTTTAACTTTTGTGGATGAATCTATCCGGCTGTTGGTTTATGAGCAGTGAGAGGAGAATTGTGACCACATTAAATTACTTAAAGCTTTTATCAGGTTTTAAGTCTTCGGTTGTTCTTTTGTACTAATATTTCTAATATTTCATGTTCTGCTTTGTTATACCATTTTCTGCTTGTTGTTCCTACTTACTTATCATGTTAAAACTTATGAAAAACTAACGATTATGAAGGATCAGATTGAAATTAAAAGATGTGCTGTTTACAACAAAAAATTTAGACTAATCACTATTTAGGATTCGAAAAGTTTTAATACTAAAAAAATATTAATATCTATTATTTTTTTTCTAGATAATTAAAATAACTCTACTTGTAGTTATTCCAATAATAGTAAAGTCATGGCTGTTTATAATGAAAATGAGAATACAGCAATCTTTGAAAAAATATATATCTGTAAACTGACTCTCTCCACAACTATTTATTACAGTTCTTTCAACTTTACAAATGGTAACTTTATTTAAATGCAAATAATTAAAAAAAGAACGTTTAATACTTGTGCAACAAGTGTAAAAATAAATACCATGAGCAAGGCATACACATCTAGTATACACATCTAGTCAGTTTAAATAAAAAGAAAAACTCGAAAAAAATAATTTTTTAGTATGGGTGGAATTCACCTACAATCTCAATGAATACATAAATATTTACCTTCATTTTAAATGTTTTTAATAAATAAACCAACTATTTACAAGGGAAAATCTACTTTTCAAATTTTGCATTTCATTTTCATCTGAATATTACTAACGGATTTAAGAAGAAGTTTAATACTGATTTGAATCCATTAAATAAATCTTGAAAACCAAAGAAGAAAAAATTATTCTGAGTTTTAACGGTCGGCCTGAGAGTTCCATCTTGACAATTTAGACAGCCGATCTCAAACAGATTAACTCGAGGTTGAGACGGGTCTATCACACCAGAAATGGTGCCCTTTATAAAGCCTGCAAACCAAATATGATCACCATCTGTCAGCGAGGTGGTAAAATTCTTGAAGGTGTGGTCAGCTATTAGAGTTATAGTTCCATCTGCGCCAAGCCAAGATCCCAAAGAAGAACTCATGGACACGTCTACTTCGAACTCATACCTATAAAACCAAATTGGAGTTCATAACTGGTTTTAAAAATCTCTGTTAATAATTTTCAGAAATTATAAAACATCATAATGTTTCGATGTATTTTTTTTACAATTTCAACTAAATTAGCTAAAATGTATAACCTCAAACCAAATTTCATGAGAATTGAAACATGGAAATATGTTCATAGGCTAGGCAAAACTATTGACATTTTATCCAATTTAGTTGAAATTTATTTGTACCATCATTAATATGAATGTTCAACTGCAGAATAAATATCAGTAATCGTTCAATAATTAAAACATATGATTAGAGTGTTCGAAAGTACATGAAAAAACTGTCTTTTTTACTTTTAATAAAAGTAATAAATAAATTTTAAGGCATGTCTATTGTAACTTAGGTTACATTTTGACTCAGCTGTTATAACTTGCTTTTAAATTTATTAAATTTAGAAAACATTTGGACTGTTAACAACTTAATGACCATTTTTTAAATTTAGTAACTCACATTACAGAAATCTGTGACACTGCACAGATTTTGTAGTTAAAGATATAAACACAACATTTTTTATATAACAGATTAGTTATAACATCTGGGAGAAATACACAATTTATTAATGGTATTTTGAAATTTATTGAAAAAGTATTTTGATAAAAAAATATTACTTTCAGGTTGGTAGTTCACTTTACATTAACATCTCTTCACAAAATGAACTTAAAATCATTCAAGTAAAAGATCAAATTTTTCTCCACATAAACATTATTAAATTATTGTATTAAAACAGTGTTGTCAACTTTCTCCAACTAATTAACAACACTAACATAGATCAACTGTTACTTTATTATAAAAAAATAATTTTTGCTTTTGTCTCCTTTTTCATGGACATCCCCTTTAATGATTATACAGTATATTTTACCTATTCCAGTTTGAAAGATGGCATCCTGTCATCAGTTCTTGATGATCACTTCTATCTTGGAGAGACTTTTTAAACTTTTCATTATTTTTTTCACCGATGGCACAAGATATTACGTTAGTAAAAATCTGCAAAGAAAAAACCAGTTTGGGTCAAGAAGTAGTTTTTATAAGGTTCATAACAAAAATATTTTAAATGAAAAACTTAAGTCAGTAAACCAAAGCTTGGGAATATTAATTACAGTAATTACTAAATTATTCATACCTCTATAATTCATAAAACTTTTAATTCATATGATAAAGATTCATCAAATATATAACAAATATCTTTGATAGTGTAATATGCCCTTAAGGAGAAGTTATTGGTTCTGACCAGCCAACCACAAAATAATATTGTCATGTCAGCAATCCTGAATATGTTAAATTGGATTTATTGGAATTATTATCCACAAAGTTAAAATAGAAGGTAAAATACTAGATATGCAACTGTCTTTCAACTGTTATGGCTGCCATCAACAAACCTATTATTTTCTTAGTGAATTCATCAGAAATTTATGATATTGATCTTTTAAAGTTTTCACAAATGTTTAAACCATTTTTTCTCAACTTGTCAAAACCGTTCTGTTCTGAAAAAATTATAAATGAAAAATAAAAACTTGTATGTATTTTATAAATGAAGGTTTGCTAACATGGCATTATTATTTTGTGGTTGGCTGGTCAGAACATGCATTCAAACAGGCTCTTATCCTAAATATTCTCCAATTAACTATATAGTTGCACCAAATTCTCCTTAGAGGCATATTACACTATAACTATTTGTGAAATATTTGATGAATATCAATCTTGCCGCCTCGGTGGCCTAGTTGATAACATACTATCAACTATCGGGGGAACTTCACCCCGAGGACCCGAGTTCGATTCCCGGCTAGGGCTTAGCATTTTCATACGCTATAAATCATCCCATCGTCTACATTAGCTCAAGTGTGCACAATAGTCAAACGTTAAACACAAAAAAAAAAAATTGATGAATATCGATACAATATTAAATATTTGATGAATCTTTAATCAACATAAACACTAATTATGTCCATGCTGAATTCTTAAGTGTGTATTGCAAACTTACTTTTGGAAAACGTTCAACAATATTCAAGACAGGATTATAAACACCAACAAGTCTAGAAGCAGTGATCTTTCCTTCCCAACGGACAGGAGATCCTATAAGCTGACTGCAATGTAGTTGAGATGGAATTTCCATGCTTACGCCAGGCTTTTGATCCACACAGAATTCTCGAAACTGGACCCACGTCAAAGATGATTGGAAAGCATCCATTTTGTAGTTTGATTCTTCATAAGTAAGAGCAGGCCATACAAGCATTACACCTGCCATTACAGCTATCAGCACCTGTAATAATACATATGTAATAATAATGTAATTTGATTCAATACTATAAATAAAACTAAAAAAACTTAAAACTCTGAGAATCGCATGCAAATATTTTAACAAAACAGTACTTGTTTTGCTTAACGTCCATCATACTTTATGTCAGTTAGACTAATGAAGATGAGGTATCAGTGTTAATCGCAAGGGTAAAGCAACGGGAGTACCTGCATCTCGAACCGACGACCTTGATGTGTACAATTCAGAGACATAACAGTCAGTCATACAGTACAGTTTTTGCAAAGAATATTTGCAAAATTATTTTAAAAAAACTTTATCGAGGGAAATAAAATACAATTGGTCAAGTTCACCCACTACAAAAGGTCACTAATGTTGTTGATATTGGTGCTCAGGCAAATAAAGCACATCATGTCATCAGTATAACCCTCAAAAGGCCTAAGAAGTAATGAAAATACAGCAATATCAATGGTTCATTTGTGAAGTGTTAATCCACTTTTAAAACTTTACTAACCTGTATCCATCGTAACAGAGATCCAAAAGTTGTCCACATCGGTCGGATCTTTCCGAGGAAAGAAGTAAATAAAATTGTAAATAACGCAAACAGCGAAGTTGTGGCAATACGGATGAATTCATCAGATCCAGCCAAGTACCTTCCAGCAGCCAAAGCAGGTAGAAGAACAGTGGTTAAACCAGCAAGTGGTAGGAAGAGTACTAAGCCGACCATTGCTAAGGCACTACGTATCAGGCCATACCATGTTGCACCTGTTGCCAAACATAACGACAATAACAAAAAATTATAACGCAAAGACACTGAACAAACTTTCTTGCAATCCATTTAATTTATTCAAAAATGTATTACGCAGAAACTGATGGGTTATTTAATTTTTTTTCCTGTGGAGATTAATAGTGGCTCTATGGCCCCTGACATGTCAGCTAAAAAGCTTTTTGTGTACCCTTAACGCTTCACTTTAAACCGACTCCAGTGCTCTTAACAAGCTCCAGAATCTGTGTAAGGTGTCCTAGTTGAACTCCTGATCTGGTTGCTGAGGTCCAAAGAGTCTCCTTCTTTTGGCCTCCAGGACCTCGCAATCAAGGAGTGTGTGCTGTGATTTCAACACCCCACCCGCACAAACAATACTAAGGCAAGATTTGTAACAATCCCACCTTATGTAAATGGTTCTGGATGTGGCCGTGTCCAGTGATCATGGCAACGACCTGCCTCAGTGACCTCCTGTTAAACTGAACAAGAGTCACTGTTAATACAGGGTCTGGTCCCGAGAGAAGGTGTTTCCCCAATCTTTGGCCGGGGAATTGTCTCCATCGTTTGATGTGTTCATCCCTAGCCCACTTCCTTACTGCTCCTCCCGCACTTGTGCAACTAATGCCACACGCGGGCTCTGGTCCCACTAGTCAATAAGCAACTCCTCTCTTGGCCATCATATCTGCTCTCTCATTGCCCTCAGTCCTGCAATTCCCAGGTATCCATCCTAATTGCGCCATGTTAGCATTTGACAGGATGCAGAGGGAGCGGAGAGAATCCCATACCAACTTGGATGTGATTTCTACAGAGCTGAGAGCCTGTAATGCCGCCTGGCTGTCTGTAAATATTAGAATGTCCTTACGTGTAAGTCCTTCCTCTAATACTCGATGAACACATGCTGAGGTTGCACAGATCTCAGCTTGGAACACTGTGCAATACCTACCTAGGCAAGCATTGAATGCTGCCCCAGTGGTTTTACAGTATCCTTCATATCCAGGCTGTTGATCATGCAGAGGACTGACGGTTGCTTGCCATTTTCCCGGTCCTCTCGTGAATGGAGAAGAACTGTGACAGGTCAAGTACAGACATACTGAGTGTGCATGCTATCAGGTAGCACGTCCAACACTGAGTCTTTTAGAACTACCTTAACGATCTTAGAGTGCCCACCTCAAGGATGCTCCCCCTCCATTCGCCCAGATTATGAAGCCTATAGGCAGCCTGTCTCGCCTCTGACATGCAAATGTCCAGAGGCGGCAGGTCTAATAAGACCTCTAGAGCAGTTGTGTGCTCCTAAAGGCACCAGTGACCAACACACCCCCAGGCTGCTGTAATCTTGCTAATTTGCTGCTCACTGTAGCCTGAGTAGCCTTTGGCCATCATACCAGAGAACCATATGTCAGTTGAGGTCTGACTATTGTCCCAAGGGCTACACTCGGCTTTAGTCCCCATTCATATCCAATATGGCGCCTCGTCACCATCAGTGACGATTTTGCCTTTAAAACTGCATGGTCCAGATGGACATTCCATGTCAGTTTCCTATCCAGGATGACACCCAGATATTTCACCGACTGAAACGACCAATCTGGTTCCCTCCAGTCATAAATCCTCCTTGTTCATGGCCTTCTTGTTACTAAATGGAACAATGACTATTTTGGACGGATTGACTCGAAGGTCCTCTCTTCTACACCAGTTACTGATATGTCCCAAATAGAAATTAAGTAGTTCCCCAAGTGAGTTAGGGAACTTCCCTTGGACCATGATGACGTCATCTGCATATCCTTATACATATGCCCCAGCTCCATTGAGATCTTCTAGAAGACGATCCACCACCAGGGCCCACAGAAGAGGTGAAAATCCCCCCTGCGGGCAGCCCAGGCTATACTGACCTGCAGAGTTACCTGGCTCAGGCAGGATTACACTTGTCTACAGCGCAACATAGAGTCTATCCATCTGTAAACAACAGGGTCGACCCCACAACTTTGCACTGCATTATTTATTGCATCATGAGAGACGTTATCAAAGGCACCCTCAATATCTAAAAAGGCGCCCATTGCTGTCTTTTTCTTAGCAAGGTCATCCTCGACCCTGCCTACTAACTGGTGTAAGGTGGAGTTATAGGACTTCCCCGGCTGATATGTATGTTGATTTCGATGAAGTTGATTTTAAGATAGAACCCACTTCTACATATACCTATCTATCAGCCTTTTCAAAGTTCTTAAAATAAACGAGGTAAGACTGATTGGCCTAAAGGCTTTTAAAATGGGAGTGATTTGGACAACAATGCTAATCCTCCAGGCCCGCGGTACATATCCATACGCTACGCTAGCCCAGAAGACATCACACAGCCAGACAAAAAGAGTCTGGTCCCCTCTGCAACAAGACAGGGAAAATACCATCCCCTCCAGGTGATTTAAATTGGCTGAATTGCTGCACAGCCTATTTAATATTAGAAACTGTCACAATGCATTTTGCCAACTTCCAGCCTTCCGAAGTCGCCCTTGGCCAAGAGCTGTTCTCCAATGGCTGGTGTCCACAATCGGCATCATTCCTCTTAATACAGTCAGGAAAGTGAGTCTCTAAAAGAAGACTCCTTAACTGTTTCCTTAACTGTTCTTGTATACTGTCCTGAGGGCATCAAAAGCATGCCTACAGGATTCACAGGACGGATGGC
The DNA here is from genome assembly GCA_022606455.1 of Callitettix versicolor. Lineage (NCBI taxonomy): Eukaryota > Metazoa > Arthropoda > Insecta > Hemiptera > Cercopidae > Callitettix > Callitettix versicolor. The sequence goes on from CM040182.1 coordinate 51,679,866, forward strand.
CAAAACTCGTTGCAGTCTTGCTGCACTTCCCAGATTGTCCATCTCTTGGATGAACCTTCTCCAGGAAACCTGTTTGGCCTTCCTGATAGCTTTCCCGTAGTCGGTTAGAGCTAAGTGATATGCCCTCCACTCACGGCTACGTTATGCTACATTAAAAAGATGTTGAATCTGCATTCGCATGTGCTCAAAATCTTTTTTCCACCATTTTGCCCTACCTTTCACTCTCTTAGTGCTGATTGGGCAACTATCCTGATAGCAGTCCAGTATGGCATCTCCAATCTGTGATGTCATAAATTCCAGACCTGTAGAAGTTCTTACCTTGTCCAGCGACTCCATCCGACTAGCAAGGTTATTACGATACTGAGTCAGTCAGTCCTACTTGGATTCCTAAAGGACTCTAACACCAAGTCTGTATACAATTGAAACTGAACATACCTGTGATCTGATAGGGATGGTTCCTCTGCAGGGGGTGCAGATTTACACTTACAACACTAAACTTATGACTTTAACACTTTACACTCACATTTACACTTAGGGAGGCGGTAATAGCCTTAATGAGCTTTTTGCCTTAAAATACCAACAAACAAAAAAATCCTGTGAAACATTCCACCCCTTAATGAGTGGTAACATGTTCTCGGAACAGTAAGTTATGTCAATAACTTCCTCTCTTATTCTGGTCTTAAAAGTATGTTTATTTCCCACATTTAATACATATAAATTAATTGACATATGGAAACGACTCACCTCTTGGATTAGTATCCCTGCTTCCCCATCGTGCCTGGTAATGAGTTGGCGTCGCAGCCTATCAGAAGCCGTCTGTCACCAGCTACAGTAAATTCACAACGAGCTCAAGTTCTCTAGATGGTGGTAGAGTATGAGCATTATATGGGATGTACAGAGAGCTCATAAGTAGGCCCTCCATTCCACCCCAGCTCACTTGAACCGTTGTGATGTCCCTAGAACATAAATCCATTATTGGTAAACTATGCAGTCCTCGACCCACTAGGATACAAGTTCACATGTGAGTCAAGGAATTACATTAGATTAACTTACCTTTTGCATCTCCTAGCCCAGCTATCCGACCTCAGTAGATCCATGGTTCCTGGATAAGGGCTATGTCGATGCTGTTTTTTAGGAAATATTGACAGAAGGCTGTCGAAGCAGCCTTACTGTGGTGCAGGTTGATTTGAAGAACCCTAACCATCTCCCAGCTTCTCACCCTCCTTCTTGCCGGGAATAATCAAGGGTACCTTCCACAGCCCAATATGAACCTTACAATTAGAAGCTTCGATGGCCTCCATTGCAGATTCATCTACCAGAAAGACCAGGAGCAGACCTTTTTGGTCTGTTCTGGCCAAAAGAACTTTCCAGTCCTCAACTCTCAAAGTAGGATTTTGCCCGTTGAGCATGCTGACAATGGCTTCAGGGCCCAGGCTCGCCAGCTTACCCAGTGTTCTGAGGATCACCTTGGTCGTCCAAAACACCTCAGCCCTGTCACCAGCCTGCAATTCCCCAACGTCATCTAACCTCGTGGTTCTGACTGTGGCCATAAGCCACTCCCTGGTGGGCTCATTGGAGCAGGCTACAACTAGAGCGCCCCTCTCTAAATATAAATAGCACCCAGAAAATTGTGGGAGAGAACCATCGGCGAGCTTCTGGAATGCTCCCACTATCTTCATCTGCAAGCTGTCCCCATGCTCCTCAGTCAACTGTCGACTTGAGTAGTCTATAAGAACAACCGCTACCTTCCTCGAAGATAAGGTCTCACTAAAGATTTGAGCTTGTGTGGAGGTATGATTCCCCACTCGCCTCACCTTCTGTGGCCTTGTCCTCTGAGTACTAGCAGAAGGAGGGGTAGTGGACTCCTCTCGTCCTCTCTTCCTCCCTCCCTCTGTAAGATTTCCTGCGAAGTGGAGCCAGTCGCCGAAGAACTAGCTTGTCCCTCAGCGCTGTTGGCAGGTCTCCTTCTCCTGTACTTGTGTTTGCTCCACCTCGCAGGATCCCAAACCCCACCACTGGCCTCCATTCTAGCCTTGATGGCCTGCTTCCTCTTAGCCTTGGTGAGCCTTTTCTGTCTAACTCCCAGCCCAACTAACTGCACGGTTGCGTCATCAAGCTAGACGCTAAAATTTGCATTTTATGGGCTGAGCAGAAGATCTTCCTCCTCCAATGGGGTAGGTACAGGTGACCTTCCAAGCCCAGCCCCCATGTCCTTGCTAGTAGTAGCTATGGGTTCCGAGACCCCAGTTACACTTTGGTTTCCCTTCATTTCATATAAATTTAACTCTTTTAGTGCCAAGCATTTTCTTGCATGCACTAGCATGAAGTGCCAAGAACTTTTCACAAAATTAATTCAAAAGTGCTGACTCATTTTTCAGGATTTTACAAGGATTTCATAAACAGGCTGTATTTTTGTTATTTAATAAAGTATTGTCATGTTTTTTTCTTTTAATAAACCTGTCAATAATATCTAATAATATAAAAACTCTTATATAAATCTACCAAAAAAATTAGAAAAAAATATAATTACATAACTTAAAAAAAATTTTCAGTTTGCTTGCATAAACCAGGCAGACAAAACTTTATAATCCAAAACCTTGCGCATCACTCAAAGGTACAATGTGTTCAATATATATGGTAAAACGTTTAGGCCAATATCTTAATAAATTAAAAAATTATACTATTTTTTTCAAAACTATTAACACTTTTTAATTTGTTTTGTCGAATTTGGAGTAAGTACAAACACACCTTTGTATAAGTTTTGTACAAGTCTTACAAAAAGCTAACATCTGTCAAATAAAAATAACATCATATAAAAGCAACACAGCAGGAGAAGAATAATTATGATTTAAAACACTTGAAAGTTATTTACATTAAAAGATTTACAAATGAAATATAAATATAATTTGTAATATTTATCAATCTGGATTAATCTCAAAGGTGATCTTGATCGATTCATAGCTTAATTTACCGACCTACTGCAATAAAACATAACCTACATACAGCTGACAAAATAAACTATGTATCAAGACTAAATAAATCTAATAACCTTGAAACAGCCGACTCTTGGGTATCAACAAACTTAATATTTACACTCGAGTATTGATCTGTGCATTGATTTTACTTATATAACAAGAGAGTTAACGATTAATACTTAAAAACATAGCAATGTTATAACTATTTATAATTTTTTCCCAACATCCAGCGCAATCAGACACTGGAATTTCTCACATTTTTTTGAACATCTAGTCTAACTGGAGTTAGCACTTTTTGCATTTTTTAAAACATATGGTAAAACAGGATGTTGAAATTGAAAGGGTTAGAGAGAATTAACTTTTTTAATAATAACCAACATGGATTCAGTGGAGGTATGAGTACAGAAGAAGCTCTTTCAAATTTGATGAGTTGTGTGAGTGAAGGCATAAACTATGGTAAACTTATGAGTAGCCTACTTTTACGCACCAAAAAAGCTTTGATACTGTTCATCATAAGACATTAGTGTATCAAATTGTGGCATTAGATGAGTTGCATTGAGTTGGTTTCAAAGCTATCTTTCTAGAAGAAAACATTATGTGAGGAGAAATGGTAATACATGGTCAAATGGGTCAAATTAAATTTGGCATATCCTAAGGGTCTGTTTTGGGTCCTATTTTGTTTCCAATATATATTATAATGACCTTTGCAATGCTCAAATTAATGGGAAATTAACATCATTTGCAGATGACACTGTTTTAAGAGCCATCAGATAGTGGTTTCCAAAAAATCGGATGGTCCTAAATACAGAAAAAACTAATTTTATAAACTCTCAATGAAGAGAGAATTTTATAAATTTCTCATTGAAGGAAATATATGACTTCTATGAGGACAAAGAATAATGGATATAACTATGCTTGAATTGTTTAATCAAGAGAATTGATTTACAGTTTTAAAGAATTAAAGTTTTTGCAAAATCACTTGTTCCATTGTCACACAAAGTATCTATATAAAATATTTGAGTGCATTCCTTGACAATGTATTAAACTGGAAAGTTCTTTTGTCTAAGTTACATGGTACTTTAAGAGTTTTATTCTATTTTCTGAGAAATATGTGCCCTCTGGATGATATAAACTATAGTCTGACTTACTCAGTGCCTAGCTGTCAAAGTTGCACAGTAATTTTACTTTCACTACGCTGCTGTTGTTTTGCTTGGAAAACACACACACACACACACACACACACACACACACACACACACACACACACACACACACACACACACACACACACACACAACACACACAGTTAGTTCACGTAATATAATGCAGTGATGTCAATTAGCAATGTCTGTTACTACTCATCCCTTTATTATTTTGAAATATCCTATGGTTCAGTTAATTAAATACTTTTATTATAAAGAAAATAAAAAAATATACTTTTCATATTAATTTTAAAAAACTTGTTTTGGATAAATATGTGGCAATAACCTAGTCCCTAGTGTGTTTAGACATATTTCTACTGTAAAACTTTCTTTATCCACTAAAACAAAGTTTTACTTACCTTCAGATGTTATAATAGCCATTTGCCACCACGCCAAAGCAACACAATGAGGAATCAATGTTGTGTATATACCTCTGAAATTATTTCGAGAAGCCATCTTGATTAGAACTGCCGGTATTAGCAGGTAAAACAAAGCACGGAAGTTTAAACAAAATTCGACTCCATTGCCTTAAAAAAACAGATAAACATGCAATTAGTAATTAAAAACACTGTAAATAAAATATATAGAAAAAATAACATACCCAGTTATACAGTATTTTTTAAATTATAAAAAATCTGAGCTTTATTCAAACCCAGTAAAGAGGAAAAGTAGGCTTGTCGAAATACAATTGAATGAACTAGATTATCATTTTTATTTCAGTGTAGTCCACCCGTAACAACTAAACCCAACACAATTTTTTTTTAACATATAAAAATGAAAGTGATACTAAAAAACAGTTCATAAGAAAAACAACAAATTTATAAAAAAAATATATGTACAAATAATATTTACAAATAATTATGCTTTATTATTTAACATGATTAACATAATGAATGTAAACAAGTTTTTTGATTACAGCCATACTTGAAGTCAAAAAAAAAAAAAATACAGAATATCAAGTAAAGGAAAATTAAAAAAATATTTACAAATGAGGATATTGAGAATCAAAATAATAGTCAAATTTTGTTTAGAGAAAAATATTTTAAAATACAAAACTTCATTTTAACAATTAATTAGATCAATAAATTAAAGAATAAACAAAAGCAAGTAATTACAGCTCTCTCATTTCTTTGGAAAACAAGTATATACCTGTTCTCAGTTGAAACATTAACAACTTAACTTTCATACATAAACTTGAAAAAATGTTGCATTAAAGATATCCTTGACACTATAAAAGCAGTGGAATGTATAAGGGCACAGAAAAATTGTTAATTGCAAAAAAATCAATCTTGAGATGTTTAGATCATATTTACAAAAAAAAAAATGTTTTACTTGTAACTAGTTGTAAATGTGCCCCCTGCAACTTTAACAACACATCTTCCAACATATCCCTTCCTGCCCATCAGCTGATTGACTGATTGGCTTTTACTAATGGGTGAAGTTAGGACTTATCTTCTGCTTAACCTCATAAAAACAAAATATAAAATGCAATATTACAAAAATAAAATAAATATTCTGTACATTATTTAAAAACAAATAACACCTTTTTTGAAGTAAATTAAATACAAATTATAATACAAAGATTGTTGTAAAATCAAAAAACATGTCCATACAATAAACAATGCATTCAATCACACCTCAAAGCTGGAACATCTTGTTGAATACATTGTACTTTAATATTTTTTCAAAACTGGATGCTGCTGTAAAATTGGACATAAGCCTTAATTGCTTTGGGATGTAAATATCAAAACGACAAGCAGACACATTAAAAGATTTATTGAACATAATTGTTCAATGTATTGGTATTATAAATAAAGAACCTCTTGTGTTGTTTGCACTTACATCAAAAAATCTTTTTTTAGCCGTCTCGGTGGCCTAGTTGATAGCGTACTGGGCTTTCACCCCGAGGACCCGGGTTCGATTCCCGGCCAGTGCTTGGCATTTTCATACTTTCGTGTAATCATCCCATCGTCTGCATTAGCCCAAGTGTGCACAATAGTCAGATGTTAAAAAAAAAAATCAAAAACCTATTCTGCCAGATAACTCGGCACTCCAGTTTTGCAAGATAGAATGTAACATAACCAAAATTTTGTAAGAAAATCATTGAGCTTTTAAAGATTAAGTTTTTTGAAATAAGGTGTAACATGAGCATCCCATTTTAAACCAAAAATAAAATTTATACGATAATTCTGTACAATATTTTATTTCATGTAATTCTTAAGCAATATAAGAAGCAACTACACAGATCAGCACATATAACAGCATACATTACACATAAATGTTTTTCTTTCCATTTTACTCTTAAGATAGTTTTGTTCTTTGCTTCACTTAATAAAAACATGCCTTTTAAATCAGACGAAGAAGTATAAGAGTTGAATCTTCAGGTTAGAAAAAGATTTGATAATCAGAAAATCCGGTAAACATTACACGTGCACTGGTTTGCTGGTTCTACTTCAAGAAAAACTTAGTTACAGTATGACTAATATGAATGCTTAAATATCCTTAATAGAAAATAAATTTATAGTAAGTAGAACCCCAGTAAGTCAGATCAACTGAGACCAGAGCTATCTGATGTGGGAATCTCAATTTATGGGAGAAATAAGAAAAAATCGATAAAAAACTATTTAAAGGTTATTGTGAAATATTGTCTTCATATTGAATAAAACACATTTTAAAACACTGGTATATAAAACATCAACTGTCAATTATTGATATATAAAAACATCAACTGCTTTTTATCAATATGAAAAACATCAACATCTACCTAAAAACACTGTTGTTTTGAAAACACTGACTATCGATGCTCGTCCCAATCATCCCCTATCATCAGAGCATTGCCTCAAGAATAGGGGCAGTTATCTGCAATTCTCTGTGTGTGCACTAAGTTTTTGTTTACCAAACTAATCATTTATTTACAGTAGTGTTTATCAGTTTTTGTTTTGTTTTTTGAAACAAATCTACTGTATTTTTGTTACTTTGTCTAACTGTACTTTGTTCCAGACCTAGAATTAATACACGTAAAGTAAGACAGATGTACATACAATGAATACTGCATATAAAGTACATCTTTTCTGTTAAAATATATACACACATACATAAATACACACACTCATAACATACATATATACCACTAGCTATATTAATTATTTTATTCATCCATTCCACTTCTGTTACCACTGGAATGAATTATTAACAATTTTAGCCATTTTTTTTCTTTGAAGATGTTTATTCACCCATTTATTGGTTCATTTCGAAAATTCGTACCATCTGACAATCCGGAAGAGGTCCAGTCCCAATTAATTTGGATTATCAACACTCTACTATAAATCCATAACTTTAAAAACATTAATAATTCTTAGGACAAAATAGATTTTGTCTATTGTATGTTTTAACCCTTAGTTTATTGTACACATCTTCTTGTATTTTCACATCTTAAGTAATACTATTTTATTATTTGTTTACGGATATCTGAGTTAAAAGTCAACTTAACAAGGTTCTATTGTATGTAGCACAATATTTGTATCATACCTACAACATAAGATGCGAATGTTGGAACATGGACATCAATGAAACGCCAACTTCGACTAACTACAGTATCAGTCTCGTAAGGATACTTTGCCAGGACGTGAACAGCAAAAGAAAAGAGAGCCAAGAAGTCCACTGAACTTCTGTCCTTACTGATGTCTTTCAACTTCAAAAACAGAAGAAAAAATACCACATGACTTATGTATTGGTGCATACATACCATATATATTTCATATTGGATTATACCTTATTTCACTTTAAGATAAAGATGTCAAAAATATGCTGAAATTAATATAAAAAGGGCCCAAAATCATGTTAGTGTATAATAAGGAATAAAAATATATACTACTGAAATGCATTCTTTTGGATACTGAAAACTGTTTTATCAAAATCGGTTCAATAGTTTAGGACTGAGAGCGGTTTAAAAACACCTACAAAAAACATTATTACAGAGGTTTTAATAAATTTATCTTAACTTTAAATTTACATTATATGCTTATTTGTACTATATTTATTTTTTTAGCAGAATTTCAACTTATCGTAAAAACAGCTGATTTTTCCAGAAGTAAAGAGGTGTCTTTAAACCATTATATTTCGGAAATGGTTTGATATGTATGTATATGAAATTTCATAAGAATTGGTTATGTAACACTAATTTTTTGGTAATTTGTGGAAAAAATTTTACTAAAAAGTGTTCACACTTTTTTTAGCCATTTTTTATTTTATTTGTTTTTTTTTTTTGGTGTTTAACGTCTGACTATTGTATACACTTGGGCTAATGCAGACGATGGGATGATTTATAGCTTATGAAAATGCCAAGCCCTGGCCGGGAATCGAACCCGGGTCCTCAGGGTGAAAGCCCAGTACGCTATCAACTAAGCCACCGAGGCGGCTTTTTAGCCATTTCTTTCAAAATCAATTGGAATAGAAATATATACAATCAAAATACATTCTTTTGACTATTTGAAACCATTTTTCATAGAAATCAGTTGAATGGTTTAAAATTGGAATCCTCTTATACTAATCCCCCTTGCACACTGTATTTGGTATATTTTAAGTGCATAGTAACAATTGTGTACATGCATTTCCACTGGGAGCATATCTACTGATACTATTTTACTTATGCCTGTCTAATTAAACAAAATACTGTATGCAAGATCATTGGCCATAGATGTATGAGAATTCAAGTTTAACCAAAAATTTAAAACCAGTTTTTTAAATGGCAAAATATGTTTAGGTTACCCAACCCAATAAGAGTAATGTTTTTTTTACAAAAATTATGTTTAATAGTGAATTGCAATTGAAGGTCAAGGTTTATTTGTATTTTTTGTAAGAGTAAAAAAAAAATTATGATAATCTTAACCTGCCTCTGATGGATTCCAATACTCTTGCTTATAAGGCAAGAATTAAGACCATTACATTAACAAAAGAGGCTATTTGTTTATATAATGAAATGAAAAACACCTATATTTATTTATATTATATAAACTGAGACATATAATCTTTGTCTAGTAAGTCATAGTTTTAAGACTCGGTCAACCAGAAAACAGACTGTCCATGCGGACGAGTTTTCACATCTCTGCAACGGACTTTGAATAAAACAAAAGGTGATTTACTGCAAGAGAACAAACCTCAAAAAACAGATGAAAAATTGTAATTTTTCACAAAGTTTGCAGCAGACTGGCGGTAGAATGATGAACGAAATAGAAAAACTAATTGATCTTGAGTAAAAGTGTTTTCTGTATTGGTCTTACCGGTTCTAGAATACTATATAAGTTTTAAAATAGTTCTTCAAATGTTCATCAAAGTCGGGTCTTCAAATTAATTTAATTCACAGAACAGTCCATGAGATTTGCTGGACTAATTTCTTTTTTCATTCATTTCATGAACCCATTTTCTTTTTTGTCTTACTCGACCAAAAGAAGAAACTCTTTTTCGTTGGAGATCATGTTAATTGTAATGTATATTAAAAAAAATCATGAGTGTATGAAAGTAGTAAGTATCATATAATACACACTATGTTAAAACAGTTTTCACATTAGTTGTAAATTCAATGCAACAGACTGACTGATTGTGACCTTAGCCACATAAACCGCTGAGCCCTTTTTGATTAACTATCCCAGTTCACAACGGATTGAGGCAATTCCATCAGCACTGATACATCATGCTCTATTTGACTGAACCATTATAAAAAATTTTGTTAGAACGATCTATTTTAATATGCCCTCACAGGGCAGAATTTGTGGGCATTCAGGTTCATGTTTTGATTCCAAAAATTAATTTAAACTAAGACAACATTCTAATCACTTTGTGGGCTGATTCTGCTAGCTATGATTACACCTACAAATATATGCAACAATAATGTGTCTGACAAACATAACCTTAATGTTAAAGTAATGAAGAAACCATTCTTAGATGATGAAACAATTAGTCAAAACATTATTTTAATTGAAGTTTTTTGACCCTTTTGCTTTACATAGATTTCAATAACTTTATATTAGCTTTAAATTTAGATTATATTTACATTTTACTTACATTTTAATAGAATTTTAACTTACATAATTTTAAATTTGGATATTTAATTTATTCATACTGACTATAAATTTATATAAATAGCAAAAAACTTACTGCAAAATGATAAACTGTAAAGAAAGTAAATATGTAAGCTATTATTGTAAGCTCTGAGTAAGGTATTAAATATTCAGGCACTGCAGGTTGTGTAAGCAGATGTAATAACAATGCTGAGAAGAACAGCCCATACGGTTTCAAATTATTACGACAATGCAGGAACTCTGCTTCTTGTGTATTCAAGTTAGATCCCGAACAGTAAGCAATAAACAACTGTGACCACCTGAAACAAAACAAAAATAATAACATCGATATTAAAACATCTGCTGTTTATATACATTTTTATATACAAAATCAAAAATATGTCCTTTGTGTCCTGTTTTTGTTATCTCAAAAACAGAGGTAACAAGAAATTTTCTAAAGTATCTGAAAAATATTTCTGTAACTTACATTGGAGCCAAAAAAATTCGATTATCTGACCAAAAATGGGTTGAGTCAGATTAGCGGGAAAGTCAGATTATACAGAAAAAAGAGAAAAAACATTCTAAAGCTAAGATATATGTGTTTATTTATGGTAATAATTGTTCACTATTTAGCAGTCACAAGCAACTTTTTCTGTATTGATACATTGTTTATTTTTATGTTATGAATAGACTGAAATGTTTAAAGACACGCAAAACAAGAAAAGGTGAAAAACTTATTTTATTTTCACACAAACCATGTTAATTTAGTTTTGCTATTCTAGTCTTCTAATAAGTTATGCATGGGAATAAAAATGTTTTACTTGTTCTTGTTTTTCAACTTTTTAAACATGTTTACCTGTTGTTTATGAAGTAAAAATGTACAAGAAGTTCAGTTAGGCAACATACAAAGTGATGTTTCTGGTTGTCATTCTGGGTCAATGAATCATGTACTCCTATCAGGTCTGTTAAATGTTTACAGTGTGAGATAAAATACTCTCCTTACACCATTTGTTTCATTATTTTGTTGGTCCGACTCTTTAAATATGTCAATGTATTTTTAGCAAGCAAAAATAAACATCTCAACAGAAAAAAGTTGCTCATGACTGCTAAATAGTAAACAATTACCATATTATACTTATTATTTTTTAATACAGTATTATTACAAAAATATTAATACATTTTAAACAATAACACAAACAAAATAGTATTATTATACAAGAAACAATAGCATATTTTAATTTACAATAAGTAGTTAAATTACTATTTCTGTCAGAATAGAATAATCACCAGAGACTTGGTTAACAGGCAGATCTTTACAAATGTGATGTGCAGTAACTGCCTGACACTTGTTTATCATTCAACATTTAACAATTTCCTATTTTTTTTCTTAATGGGTTAGATAAAATGGAAGGTAAGATTAGCAAAGGTCACATAAGAGACTCTACCGTAAATTTTAAAATTTTTTCACTGTAATTTGTTACTGAATAAAATCATATCTCCTTGAATTTAGCTTCTTAAGAATTAATTAAGAGAAAACTATCCATTTTTATCAAAGTTACATCACCCATCATTTTTTTCTTAGCATGATTAGAAAGTCATCATTTGTGGCAACACAACCTGTGATTAAAATCATTCTCTTTAATTACTGAAGACTTTTGAACATTTCCAACTTTTATTCATCGAACACTACTCACAAAATATCTCAATGTTACAGTTTTTATGTGTTTAAAGCAGGTAAAACATACCACAGATTATTTTCCACGGAAGGCTGAGTGTCAAGTATACATAGTGAATATATTAGTTATTTTTAATGGTAATAACTACTTATTATTTGCAATTCTACTTACTTTCTAAAGTGATAGAAGTCACGTTTCTTTGTCAATATCTGGCTTGTTGCTACTAACATGAAAGCAAAAGAGCCATAATACATGGCAACAGGGATTAATCCAATAACGGTATCAAAGCCAAATGTTAAGTAGAAACCAACCCAGAATGCAATTTGTATATGAGAAAACAAATTTGGTAACAGTGATCTGTTAACAAAAGACATTAATAAGTAAATAAAAGTCTATTTATATAAGTAATGTGCAATATATATATATACTATATACTATATATATATATATATATATATATATATATATATATATATATATATATATATATATATATATATATATATATATATATACTGGAAAGCTTTTTTACACATATATGCATTGTTTCTAAAAATGTTTTTGCAATTAGGCAAAAAGAAGGTAATGAGTTTCCCATTCAATAGTCTGGGAGTCTATTGGCCTAACATCCATCTCACACTCAACAAAGAGTTAGCATTTGTTATATAAGCTGTTATATACTGAAACAAAACTGAGTCATTACTCTTAAATTCCATTTCAAGAGATCTTGACACAATAAACCTCAACTATGACTAGAGTTCAATTACTTTTTTTTAATTTAGGCATAAAATAATAAATATATTCCATTATCATATGCTGCAACAGTCTGACAAGACCCGACTCCACCTCACACTCTGCAACAGTCTGAGAGAACCCAACCTCCATCTTAAACTAAACAACAATCAAGACAGCCCGACCTAAATATCACACTGTACCACAGTTTGTTGAGTGCCCAACCTCCATCTTATACTTTGCTACAGTCTGAGAGAACTTGACTTCCATCCACACTCTACAACAGCTTGCAATAATCCAACCTCCATCTCACACCTGCAACAATCTAAGAGTGCCCAAATCCCACCTCACACTCAGCAACAATCTGTGAGTCAGATTATCTGTCACATTCTTATAACACTTACCTCCAGCTATATCTGCTAATTAAGTCTATAAGATAATGATACAAGGAAAAAATAGAGAACACAGGCGCTGTGGTTTCCAGACACAATACAGCTTGTATTATTGGCATTTCCCCTTTGGAGTAAGTACTGGCCGCTGAAGTTAACATGTCTATTGATAATTTTTCTCCACTATCAGTTCTGTTTTTCCAGTCTAGAAAGAAAAAATTACTGAGCTTATTCTCCTTTACTTGTTGATTAAATGAAAATAGTTCACAAACACTGCACACAATTTTTTAAATTCAATTAAATTATTTACATGAAACAATAAGGCACCAAAACAAACAAATGCATATTGCTCCTCATTATTCCGTCTCTGAAGATACAGAAAAAAAAACTGTACACAGATATTTCAGTAAAAATCATGTCTGTTTTTTTTAACAACTTACACACCAAATGAGAAAAAAATCAGTGAGTTTATAGAAATATATTTTTTTACAAATTTTTCTCTCCTTGTATGTACTGTTTGTTTGGAGGGATTTAACAAAGATGCCTAAAAAAACTAACCCGAATAAAAACCAAAATAATAATTAACCTAAAGGGAACTATAGTGTATGTATGTATAATTTATGAATTTACATAAAGAAAATTGTTATACAGTTATACATCAACTTACGTTAACCTGTACTTTTTTTTATTTTAAGGCAAAAAGCACATTGAGGCTATTATTGCCTCCCTAAATATAAGTGTGAGTGTAAAGTGTTACAGTCATAAGTGTAGTGTTATAAGTGTAAGTGTGTGTTAGACTCAGGTACTGTGAGGGACATCTAAATCCTCTCAATAAGTGCAGCTAGTCTGCAACTCCCTGTGGGGAACCTGTACTTATGGTAACTATGACGTTTTTGACATACGTCATTCATTTGTACTTATGTCGTTTTTGTGATGCTTATAAGGCGGTCAGTAGAACATAACAGTGTGTGTATGTATATAGTCTATAATAAATCCCAGTGTCAAGGTCAAATCCACAGTTATTTCATTTACTTTCATTATATTGCCCAGATGTTATAATTATGTCAGATGCAGCATAATGTTTTCATAAATCTGACCCAACATGTATCTTAAACATAAAAAAAACATTTAACAACATTAAATACTGCATTACATGGTTATAGTGCCAAGCATTTCATATGTTCAGGCACTTAGGAAGAAAAGTCCAGGTTGAGAGGAAGTAAGTCAGCTGGCAGATAAGATTGATGAGAAAGTATCCAACCAGCAGATAAGTGGTCAAAATTACTACTGCTAATATAGCCATGACTGCTGTCAAGATTTGTCATTCTGTTGAAACCCATATCAAAACTGAATTATATGCTACATGTTTATTGTTTAGTCTACCTCAGTACATTTAAGACCAGTAATGATTTCACAATATTATCCCATCTATTTTGCCAAAGATAAACTGGATTGTTATAACACATAATTTATGAAATATATATTCAAAAGTACGAATAAAGATGTAACTTGTGCTACTATTTTTTTGATACTATATTTTAAAACATGTACAGTGGTATCCTTGTTAAGTCTTAAATTGTTCCAGAACTAAGACTGTTAGAGGTTACTATAGAGTCTTATGGAAAAACATTTTAATTTATTATATACAAAAACAATTATTGATTACTCACTATTAATATGTCAAAGAAGAAGAAGGAAGGAAATTCACAGAACAGAAGTCACACTTTATATTAACTAAATTCATACAAATGTAATTATTTCACATATGCACGCACGCACGCACGCACGCGCACACACACACACACACACACACACACACACACACACGACACATCAATACTGTACATTTTTTTAATTCATACTGTACCTTTTTTTAGTTCAGTAGTTTAAGTTTGTCTTTTACTTCCACTACCACAAGGATTTATTTAAATAATATTCATAAAAAATTTGAAAACAGGATTTAAACAACAATTTTAAACCCGCACACAAAGACACTTTAAATTTAAAAATTAAAAGTATTTAACATGACAATATTATAACAGTTAAAATTTTTTAAGAGGCTAACAAATTAAACACACGGTAAATGAGTTGATGACACACTAAATCAAATTAGGTATGGTAACAAAAAATGGAGTAAAACTGATCATTCTGGGAACAGATAACTAAGAAATATCCCATGTTATTGCCCTACAAAAAAAACACCCATCAATCAAAGGCTTTTTTGTGTTAACTCAGCTGCAGTGTTTATTTCTGTAGCATTGCATAATGTTATTTCTATATTTACACATCTGCTTAGAAATAATAACAAAATGAAAACACTCTTTATAATATGTTCAGCCCTTTATCTGAAACCTGAACTGTTATGCGGGTCATTTTTCATTCTGTGAATTAGACTGTTGTCTGATATGACTTGTCCAGGTTGACTGTTAGCCAAGGTACCACTGTACTGATAATAATAATAACTACTGTGCAAATAATAACTTGTTTACTTTACTACTAACGGTAGGGGTAAAACAACAGGAGTAAATGCGGCTTAGACTAAGAACCTTGAGGTGCATAGTTCAGAGACATAGCAGACTGACCAGTACTTTAACCATATCGACAACCAAGCCCTTATTGTTGAATTAAAAATGTATGATCTAAAAATACTAACACAAATGTATTTAGATATGCTATTAAAATTAAAAAGAGCCGCCTTGGTAGCCTAGTGGATAGCGTACTAGGCTTTCACCCCGAGGACCCGGGTTCGATTCCCGGCAAGGGCTTGGCATTTTCATACGCTATAAATCATCCTATCGTCTGCATTAGCCCAAGTGTGCACAATAGTCGAACGTTAAAAAAAAAAAAAAGACGAAAGTGTAATTTTACATTTCCTTTTTCTTAATGTTAATACTTTCTGCAAGCCTCACAGGGGGCTCAATCCTCTCTAAAACCTATTGAGAGGATTTAGACGCTCCGTGGTACCCAACTCTAACATACACTTACAACTTTAATATTCACACACACACACACACACGCACGCCAAGACGCACGCACGCGACGCGACGCGACGCGACGACGCGACGCACGCACGCACGCACGCACGCACGCACACACACACACACACACACACACACACACACACACACACACACACACACACACACACACACACACACACACACACACACACACACACACACACACACACACACACACACACACACACACACACACACACACACACACACACACACACACACACACACACACACACACACACACACACACACACACACACACACACACACACACACACACACACACACACACACACACACACACACACACACACACACACACACACACACACACACACACACACACACACACACACACACACACACACACACACACACACACACACACACACACACACACACACACACACACACACACACACACACACACACACACACACACACACACACACACACACACACACACACACACACACACACACACACACACACACATTCACACTTACATTTAGGGAGATGATAATAGCCTCAATGTGCTTTTTGTCTTAAAATAACAATAACAACAAATATACTTTCTGCCAGTTAAACTAATAAGGACAAAGGATCAGTGTTAATGGTATGGGTAAAGCAACGTGAGTAATTGTACCTCAAACACATAACCCTACGGTGTACAGTTCAGAAATGTATAGACTGACCAGTGCCACATCGACCAGAGCTCTATTCTACAAACAGCAGTTATAGGTTATTACGATGTATGCTACAAACCTTGGTTATTCGGATCATCTTTACTTCTAGAAGGTTCTTCTAACTGTAAAATTCTATTCTGAAGCTGTTTACTAGTAATAAAGCTCTCTCCTCCTGACATGCTACAAACAAAAACAATCAAGTACTGATTTCGTGATCCATGACTTTATGTTCTTAATTTACAAGTAAATTTGCATGGGGTCTAATTATGTATCATTTATTAGGAAAAATCGTTAGAAAATAAAACAAATTTGATGTATGAAAAAATTGTTTTCTATTTTACTTTTTAGTGAAATAAGTGTGTCCATACCTAGTGTCGACAAAATATTTCTTTATTTGTTTTCCCATGTTTACTTTATACCATTAAGATCAATGAAAGAAAATGTGAGACCAGTACAGAAGAAAGTTGTAGTAAACTGCCTACTACCATAGCGGCTAAGCCACATGGTAGACTAGTCTTTCCCTATAGACTATAAAGTAGTAAATACTGTTTGAAATTAGAACTGTAATAATACAAAAGAGTTTGTTCTTTTTAAAATTTAATTTATTACTAATCTGCCTTTGGAATACCATTATTCAACCTAAATATTTTTCCTATAAAAAATCTTTTATAAACCAAGTAACCCTCTGAGTGTAACGTATGTCCTACTTAGATGCCATGCCAAATAGTTTTTTAGCAACTTATAGAGTTACACTTCCAAGAAGAAAATTTTCCTAAATACCATTTTTTGGAATAAACATCATTTATATACCATTTTATTTACAGAAATGTAAAAAAATGTTTTTGAAAATGTTTAACTTTGATGCATCCTTTATATACACATATTATACACACAATAGCAAAATTTCTGAGATACCTATTTTGACTGCAAAAATGTACAGGGTTTTTAGTCATAACAGAAAGTTACTTTTTAATACACTGTACTGTATTACAATAACAAAATTGGGCTATATAAGGTACAGTACTTGTTTTTTCCAATCTTATTTGACATATTGTAGTCAGTCTATTGATAAACACCAGCTTTGTCAGCACAATCTGTCAACCACTCATAACTGTGCATTTGTTATGAACTTTAAGACAGATAAGCAGCATGTCAGATTTCTAAGAATAATAGAGTACTACAGTTACTAAAAACATTTGTCAAGCAATAATAAATGTTTCTGTACCATTAGAAAGTGCAATTCAACAATATTTTTGTAGCATCGACAATTCAGTATTAATGATCATCGTAAAAAAGGTTAAACAGACAAGTAATCTAGTCTAATGTAAAGAAAATACAGCATGATAAGTGTGTGGTTAATAAAACAACAGGTTAATTATCTGAACACTACTGTAACTTTAACATTTTTTTTGTTCTGGTAAAAATCGCTAAGAAAAATTTGGTGTTCTGCCTTAATTGAATGTTAAGTTTTTAAGATTTGTTTTGTTGCCTAGATGAAATTTTTATTTTTAGTACGATAAAGGCTACTTTATGTTAGTTTAAGAAAACATTTAGAATAGGAAATTTAAAATGGTAAATACTTGTTACATTTAATATAAAGCTTTTTGCTGTTAAAATGTTGTGATTGAACAAAGTAGGGTATAGTAGTTTTTTTTTCAATTTATGAACTTTCACATTGCAATTCAGCTTGCATCAGACATTGGGTGTTGAATTGATCGGCCGAGCGCTTGCGGCATTTATATCCTAGTTATCAAAAGCACATGGTTGAAAAAAAGGTTTACAACCACTGAAAGCACAATGCTGATTAAATAACGGTTCGAAAACTTCACGAGTGTGAACACTGACGAACATCAAATTAGCATGAGTCTACCATATTGAGTTCTCTGTATTTACGTACTATTCATTCAACTAAGCACTTGCAACCTAGTCATTGGGAGCATACACTTGAAAAATAGTGTTTGTATTACATAAGCGCACTGTTGATTAAATAACTGTTTAAAAACTTCATTAGTGTAAACATTGACATTTAAGTGAGTGTAATGAGTCATACATTTAAGTGATGTCTTATTAATGTTTTCTGAACTTCATGCTTTATTTAGGGTATTTAAATAAATACCCCAATAATATAACCAAACCAGTCTTTTCACCTAAACCAGTCTTCCTTCCCATTAGTTCGGATAGCAAAGGGATTTACTGCATATCAAAAACTAATTATATATACTATTTTTTTTAATGTTTTTAGTTCAAACTTTTCAGATGACACAGTCTTGGATGATTCATTATCTGGAATATCTTCCGTTTCTACATCAATATCATTATTTTTTAAATCTTCATTTATAACCTCACGAATATTGCTTAAACAAATTAAATTGTCATGATCAGTTTCAACATAAATAAAACACAAATGAATTCTCACTGTCAGTTTTGTTACTGCATAGTTGCAATTCTGATACTGCATATTATCACTTTCTGATGCATTAAAAATCTAAAGACTTTTTAGACTGAAATACTTGTACAGCAACAATTTTATACCATATAATTTGCTGTTTCTACATATTAAATTTGATATAATCGATAACCAATTACTGAGGCAATACATATATACACATGACCGTGTCTTTAGCACTCATTATACTAAGCATTATATACACAGCATCATGTAACATGGTACTTGTAGTGTTAAAACTTGTCAGTTTAGGCAATAAAGACAAAAAAATCATTAAAAGCAAGAAGTTTAATACTAAAATGTATTAAAAGCTAGCATTTTAAATTACTGTCCTTAATGAAAATTAAACCTTTTCATTTCTTAATACTTAAACAATGAACCAACAAAATTATTGTTTGAATATACCTTTCAAATAGTTTTCGAGCTGCTGTTCGTGCAAGCTTCTCTTCCTGGGACATATCTAAACATGACTTCACGTCCAAGAAATTGTGTTCACTAATACCTGTGCAAAAATAATAAATATTTATAATTTAACAATGACCTAATTACAATAAACTTTACATTATTTACTTCTACAAAATACCAGTTCTTCTAGTTTGAGATGAGGAAGATGTTGTTCAATTTAATAAACTGTATGAATTTAAAAAAAACAAAATATTTTTGTAGGATGTGATAGAGGAAAATGATTCCTACTTATTCGTGCTCTTGGATAGCAGTTTTTATCAGGGAATCAATGAATTTGTGCTTAAGCACAAATAGCTTAAGCAATCTTATCATCTGCAGCAACCAAAATAATATGGAAATGATTAAGAAAATTTAGTCTTTCTGAAAACTGGTGAAATATAAATAAGACAATGGTCTACTTTAGTTGGCTAAAAAGTTATTATTTAGAACATGAAAAAAATGGTGAAACACATTAGAGGATATTTTAACTGACAAGATTTTATTATTGGCAAAAATGGAGAACTAAGAAAAATAGAGATGCGTAAGTCACAAAACACGGAAACTAACTGATTAAATAATTATAGAAGACATGTAGAAAAACTATCAATGTGTCTTTGTAAACTGTTTCGAAAAACCACCACTGAAACAAAAGAAGTTATACTGTAATGTATAAACATTGAACAAATGAATTTCTAGGGTTACTACTGCACAGCAACCTTTTGTAGATCTACTGTACCGCCTTTCTATATTCCTGAGTTGCTCAGTTACAGTGCCTTCTCCAGCTCTAGTCTCTTCATAAAGTCTAGGATTTGGAAAGGATTCAATATGAGACTCCCCCACTTCAAATTGGTGACTTCCCAATTCATAACTCTACTAACTCTCTTTCAATTTTTTCTTTCCTTTCAATCTTATTTATTTATAGAGATTTTGCTTCATTTGGCCAGGTTTTAGTTGTGCGGTGAGATATCACTCATTCTGTTCTACATTCTTATTCTTGGGAATACTCGCAAGTAGCTAGGGAAATGAGGTGTTTATCATGCATGGTTAAGGCCAAGGTACACTGGGTCAGGTCTCCCAAAGCTTTATATGAAACACCATTAGGCAGATGTTACTTACTAAATAAGCACAGGTCGTTTTACACTTTAGAATTAGATAAGTTATGTAGAGTAGTGAATGTGTGCCTTGAGTAGATGACTGAGAGTAGTATGAACTAGAGGTATGGTGGAATTGTTAATCCTAATGCCTGCTCAATTCAGGTGCCTCTGCCAGCTGATAATAGTATAAACATTATTGGATACATGAATATATATTTCAGTGAATAGCAGATATTTTTTGAAAAAAAGATAAAAAAGCTGAAACAAGTCATAGTGCTACATAAAATCAACATCACATGTATAGAAAATTTTTTCTAAAGGAGAATGTTACAAGACACCCAAAATTCCATGAATATTCTCTGTAAAATCTATTGTTAAGAATGAACCTCTATCAGTCAAAAAAGTGAATGTAAAATTTATCAAATTAAATTTTACTAAAAAAGAAACAATAGTCAAACTTCTAAATGTATATCATCTCTCAAGTTATCCATCAATAAAGAACTTGAAAAGAGACCATATAAGCAAAGTATCAAGTCAGTCAGAACGTTATTTATTATGGTATCAAAACTCTTCAAAATATTAGCAGTGCACCGGCACGACAAGAACCTTTGATTCAAAAAGATCTGTATACTTACGAACTCCACAATTTTTTACAATATTAAATACATTATTAGAGAAGTAACTCATTGTAGTTATTATTAAATTTCTCTTTTATATCCCTCTAATTCTTCAAATAGAAATTTATAATGTTTATTTTGAACCTTTTCCTGTTTCCAAACAATGACTAAGAATTTGTGTAGCTTCCTCGTGGCCTTGTTCAGATGCCTTGATCAACCAGTACACACCATATTTAGCATTTTCTTCTTGATCCACCTCTAAATCTACATCAAACAAAAATAACTGCAATTAGCATTCGTTACAACATTCAAATAAATTTAATAGAATGAAGATACTATGGATATACTGAAACCAGTTTACAGGGTTAATAAAAATATTCTTAAAGACTATACAATAAAATTTACTGGTTAATCAATGTCTTTCAATAGTTAATAGTGAATCAGCATACTTTTGAAACACAGCTTTCAACCTTAATTATTGAGAGTGGTTCCACAAAAATTGTAAAATCAAGTTAAAAAAATTATTACAAAATTACTGTAATTGTGTTGTTAATTTTACAATTATGATAAAAATTAATGATTTCTGGTAATTTTAATTTCTAATGTGGTTCTCACAGGTTTAAAGTTTCCCTTCATCAGTTGGTCAACAACGACCTTCACTGATATGTGTGCGATAGCTCTGCAGTAAAGGTAAGTACAAATTTTATTTGTACTTTTTTGATAATTTACATATGAAATGTAGTACCTAATACTTTTTACTACTACATTTCAGTTTTTTAGTGTTATAAAAATATATCATATGTATACAAAATACTATACATATACTAACTTTTTATACTGTAGTGTTCAAGTGTCCTGTACATGACAAATAAAAGGTTAGTGTCATGGTGTTTGGTTATTTATCATGCTAACTTACAAATAGTTCTGATGTAAATGCAACAACTTTCAATACTTCGAAAACTCTACCTCAATAAAAAGTTACCTAATACTTTTTACTACTACATTTCAGTTTTGTTAGTGTAATAAAAATATATCATATGTATACAAAATACTATACATATAATAATTTTTTATACTGTAGTGTTCAAGTGTCCTGTACACAACAAATAAAAGGTTAGTGTCATGGTGTTTGGTTACTTATCATGCTAACTTACAAATAGCTCTGATGTAAATGCAACAACTTTTAATATTTTGAAAACTCTACCACAATAAAAAGTTAACTTAAATCTGATATTTTTTTTGTCCCATGTCACATACAAAATGCATGACATAATACACACTTATAAGAATTTTAATTAAAAAAATAATGAGAACAAAAAAACCAAATTTTAGTAACTGTATAAACTTATATAGCTTAATAGTCCTTTAATTTTCCCAAAAGTATTTCTAAATTGTGTGTGTGTGAGGGGGGATAATAAAAACTATTTTTGAAAGGAATTACAATATTTTAAATACTGTTTTTTCCATGTCAGACAGACCAATAAGGATGTGGCATCAATGTTAACAGATAGGGTTAAATTTGCAGCAGAAACTGCAAGTCTCAAACTCAAAACCTTCAAATGTGCAGTTAATATGTGATGTCTTAGCTGCATCAACCACTCAGCCACATATAAATAAATAAATAAATATATATATATATATATATATATATATATATATATATATATACTGTAATTTTATATATACTGTAATATATACTGTAATTTTTCTTACCACATTTTTCATACAGCAATTGTTTAGCTAACAAAACTTGTGATTCTGGACATCCATCTTCAGCTAACTGGCTACCTAGTTTCTGAATGCCTCTACCTGGTCCATCTAAAATTCATTTTTACCATAAGTAATTATTTTTAGTAGAACCTATACAAACACTATATATAACAATATTAAATCTATATTTCATGTTAAGTATATTAAAACTATATTTGTAGGCTTGTAGGTATATCTTATGCCTTACCCTATGACACTCCAATCCTCTGCTTAACCATGGCCTCTCCTTCAAAAGATATCTATTTTTTTCCTACCTCCTTCAGTATATATATATATATATATATATATATATATATATATATATATATATATATATATATATATAGACAGACAGACAGACAAACAGACAGATAGATAGATAGATAGATAGAAATCTAATGGGAAAGAAATTATGATGTACACGAAAAAGGTGATTTAATTGAAATGATATCGGGGTGACCTATCATGGGAAAGAAATATATATCCTTGTTATCTGGATTAGATTAAATTATATTAGCTTTACTAATAATAATAAAACTGTCATTATTTTTCATGACAGTACTAGTTTTTATAATTGTTAAGGAAAAACCTGTCAAACTCTCAAAAACTGAAAATGTAGGAATTTTTGAAAACCTGAAAACCTATAACATAGGCTTACTTAGGCTATCATGTTCATTATTTTTGGCAAGCCCTACTAGTCATGTTAAGTGTTGCCAATGACATCTGAGAATTTTTTTTTTTTAATATTTTTCCTGAATATAATGAAAAAAGGCGTCTTAAACCCACATTCTTAGGGTGTGGTCCTTACACAAGGCCACCCTGAGCTCGATGAAGTAAGAGGAGCCATGCCTGGATGAACTAAGAGGAGGGGTGCCCTAAACCAAAGTGTTGTGAGATAATGCTACTCAGGTTGTGAAGACAGGCCTAGGGGCATGTTCTGTGTCTTTAACAGAGGCTACTGGGCACAAGGATGAATTCAGTAATGTTTTCTCCTTATTCCTTTAATCGGGTCACTGAAGGAATGTACTATTAGATACCCAGTACTCGTGGAAATTATATGGCCTAGTCTAACAAAAACCAAGAACAAAGGAATCAAGGAGAGTGTGGGCCAAAGGCCGAAAGCATTCCACTGGAGTGTGGGTCTGGGGTCAATGCATTCCTCTTGACAAATTAAGTATGGACAATTTGTCAACCATAGAGGAGATGTCCTGCCAAATTCAAAAGATAACATCAGACAAGACAGTAGTGAATAGGGAGCTGTGTTGAAGGTACGAATTTCCCATGGTCAACTACCATAAAAGAAAAGTATAGAAGCTATTATCACCTCCCTAAATGTAAGTGTGAGTGTAAAATATTAAAATCGTAAGTGTAGTGTTGTAAGCGTGTTTGTTACACTTGGGTACCGCGAAAGACATCTAAATCCTCTCCCTCCCTGTGGGGTGGTAGAAGGTGACTTTCCCATGATCAACTACGAAAGAAAAGGATAGAAGCCCTCATCGAAGATGAGACAGTTCTACCCCAAAAATAAAGATGTCTGGCTTGGGAGGATAATAAGCACAGCACCATGGTTAGACAACCAAATGAAGCTGGGCCCTCTGGGGTTCAGAAGATATGGTGCTGAATCAGCATGGTGGGCTCTCTCAGAACTGATAGGCCTATTGGAAACTGGTGTTAAAAGGTTGCAAACGCAGCTTACACTGGAGGATGTTGTTGCTACAAAGAAGAAGGTAAAATCTACCAATGGTTCGACAGTGACTGGAGAGAAGGCTGCTGACATCATACGTAAGGTGTCTGTAGAGAAGCTAGTAATTGTGCGACTCAAGCATCCAGGCATGAAGCTAACAAAGGACATGGCTAACTGCATCAGGATTGAGATTGACCAGCATGCCCTAAAGGGCAAAAACATCTGTATTACTAGATGTCATCTGTAATGCGGATCCGTGTTTGGTGAATGCAATAACACCATCATCAAGGAGTAGGTGGGAAAACAGTTTAAGGAGCTGAATCTCTTTCAGAGGGTTCCACTCAGACTGGGTCTTGCCCGAAGCCTGGTGGAGGTAGTGAAAGTTGCAACCTTTGTACCCTAAAGCACTGGAGCAGAGAATAAGACAGATGTTAGGCCTCGGGCATCAGAGCAGTCTAAATATTAACTTCTGGGTGGTCACTGGAGAAAAATCAAATCCTGACAGTCAATTCCTGGTTTGTATCATCGATGAGGACTCCCTGAAAAGGCTGAAAGCACCCAATATGTGTCCATTCTTGGGCTGCAAAAGAGTGACCGTCAAGTTGCAGGGAGGAAAAAACCTCAGTAGATCATAACTGCAGTGCTCCAGACAATCTTCACCTCAGCAGAGTAGCTATGGGAATGCTTTGTTCAAGATCTTGTCCGAAGACATAGCAGTAGCTCTTATTCAGGAACTATGAACCATCAAGGGCAGAGTGATGGGATTAGACACTGCAAAAGGTAAGCTAATTTATGAATTTAATAGGCCTAGGATATGTGTGTTCGTGAATGGTAAATTTAATTTACTGAAAATGACTGAACTCTATTCTAAAGATATGACCATGACTGAGATATACCTACAGGCAAGTGATGATAACATTAGAATTCTGCCTGCATCAGAATACCTTCCCTATGATGCCTCATACATCCCACAAAATGGTTAATGAAGTATGGCATCATGAAAAAGAAGCATTTGATCCTTGGATGTATTGCGAACGCTCACCATATATCATGGGAAAGTACTGGCATCAATTTTTGAGATGTTCTTTTAATTTCATAGCTAAATCAGATTTAGTTATAGTGAATCAATCATGGCAGCAAACCTACCTTTCAACAAAGAAAGGGCCAAAGTTTAAGGGAAGATATCCAAAATATTACCTGACCTAGTTCTTATGTAGCCACTAAGATTAGTAATTGGAGGGTATAATGATGATCCATCTGCTTCTGATCGCAAATACATCTCTTTCTGTATAACACTGAACATTTTTAATAAAACATATACGAATACTGACTCGAGCATGTTCCATGAGGTATTAAGTCGAAAACTTGATAACCTTGATAGATATAGAGGTGGATAGCAAATTTTGGTGTACGGATGTGTTGTATAGTGACCGAAGGTGCAACAGAAGACTGCTGCAAAGAACCTGTCTAAAGTACAGCATGCGAAATTGACCTCACAGAGTGTGTCAGTAGAATTATAGATAGATAATATAAAGAGAAGACCATCCATATAAACTCTGACAGTAGAGTTTCACTACTCTGGCAAACCACAACTATAATTCGAAGATAGTGTGGGACTATCATCTAGCCATTAAAAACCTGGCGAAAACCAACAAAGTTCATTTGTTATAAGTTCCAAGGCATCAGGGTTAAAGAGTATGATTGGTGTGCCAGAATAGGAGCTGATAGCCTTTCATTGGCCTAAGACCTGCATGTGGAGTACCTTATACATTAGCAAGCAGGCATGTCTCCAAATGGGTTTCTAGGGAATCACCAAAGGTCTTGGGAGAGAATGGATGGTCTAGTACAGTCAAATAGAATGCTTGCAGGTCCAACTAGATTCCTTACAGACGAGACCCTTAGGCTGAACAAGACAAACCTGTGGAGAGTGACGGGTTTCTGACTGGTCACTGGACATTCTGTAATCATATACACAAAAATGGGATTTTATATGACAAATCTTTTATTTAGGAAATGTGGTACAGTTGAGGAAACATCTCAAAACATACTTTTTGATTGTCCAGCTTTGGACAGTAAGCGATCTGAATCCCTAGCACTCTATGAAATGAGGGACAGACGATGGAACGGGGCAATATCATCCGATGTATCTCGCGGTTCTCTAAAGACCTGGGATTGGATTGGGATTGGTAAGTTTGAACCTGTGGACAGGGGTGCACCTATACAGCTGAGCGGTAAAACCAGGATCAATAGAAATTTTGACCTTCTAGTATTAAAAAAAAGAAAATTTTAGCGCTCTCAAAAACTAAGAGTAACAATTTTTGAAAGTCAGCAATCCCATGCAATTAGCTGAATGAAAATTATCTCTAAATCATTAATAATAATTGTTTTATTTAAGATCAAAAAAAATTTTAATCACTCAACTGCATATAAGAATCAAATCTACACTCCACACAAAACTAGTTTTGGTATAGTTAGCCAATTTTTTTTTACATTTTGATTAATTTGTACAACAAAGGAACAAGTTGGCCATAAATGGCAAACATGAAGCTACCCACTTCAGTTATTAAGATTTTTTTTTTGTAATGGCGAAAAACCTAAAAGGTTATCATCACCTTTCTTATCAACAGTTGTTAAGAAGGTTTATTATTAATTATTAATTAGATAAAAAATGTTTATTTTAAAATAATAATGTTTTAGAAAAATGTATCCCTAGTATATTTAATGAATGTTTTAATGTACGCTGTTACTTTAAAAAAATATGATCATTAAACTTAATCTTTGTGGTAGAATAAAGCAAATATAAAAAATAAACAAACATTTCATGATAATATTATCAGTTCAGAAACATTTATTTCTATAAAATCACTCTAACGGCATTAATTTTTTAGTGTTATGAAATTTTTTCATTATACCCAAGAAAACATATACCAGGTCTGTATAAAATTATCCCACATTTGGCTGGGAAAAATACATTACGTACATGATAGGATTGACACCCTAATCCTCTTCAAAGTAGGCCCCTTGCAGCCTTCACACATTGAGCTCACCAATCCTTCCACTTCCAAAAATGCGTCTGACAGGTTCTTTTGGAATGGTTTTCACCTCTACCATCACAGTCCATTGCGACAAGTGTGCTTTTTTGCCAGCTCGTACCCATGACTCATCTCCAGTAATCACAGTGTTCAAAAATTCAGAATCAGTATTGTATTTTTAGTGTTCAGCAGGTCATGTGCAATGTCAAGACAGTCTTGCCTGTTCCGCTGACAGCAGCTTCAGTACAAATTTTGCAGGCACTCTATGTCTGTTCAAATCATCACACAATATTGCATGTACAGAATTTTTACTGATCCAACCTTCTCAACAATCTCTTGTATGGTCAAACGACTATCTTCCAGTATCAGATTTTCCACCCTCTAAACAATAGTTGCATTTTGAGCGGTTTGTGACCTCCCAGAATGCTGTTCATTCTCCACCAAAATGCGGCCATTTTTGAACCACTTCTTAGTTGTTTTACCCCCATAATATGGTATCCAAACACATGCTAAAACTTACAAATTGTTTTGCTTTGAGAATCATCAAATTTTTGACAAAATTTGATATGTTTTCTTTTCTAAACTCGTTTAGTCATCTTGCCCACAAACCCTTACAATACACCAATTGATAGCCAGCAGGCATCAACTAGTATAACCATGGTAAAAAAAATTCAAGAATGCACATTAAGCTGTCTCCCTATACTGTGCACAGTGACACCACCCTAGCATCACTACTGTAGGCAGGAAAATTCAAGGTCAGATAATTTTTAGGCAGGCTTCACACATTAAAGAAAAAAAATTTCGATTTGGGTGGTCACCCTAATCTAGACATTACTTCATATTCATTTTTAATATACTCATCATTCAATAATTCACACCTTTATAATTTGTAAAACTCTAATTTAAATTAATACTGAGGTGCTGGACCCTTGAAAAACTTTTAATAAATCTTATGAAAACAATACATTCTATTCCCTTTGTTATTTCATACTGAGGGAGCTAGATGTCCAATATATAATTCGTGCTCTAGTCCATCCTTTATCTCTATAAATCGTACTAACTATATATATATTTTGTACTGTGCAGGCAAAACATTGTTTATTTGCTGTATCATAAAAATGTACTGTAATCAACGACTGTATAACCCACTAATTTCAAAAATATTTATTTACTGATAAACTATGGCTCACATGTCATTATGAAATGAAAAAGCAATGTCTTAAGAATGTCAGACGTAAGCGCCATAGAGCTGGTACACAAGTAAACTGTTCTGTTAAATATAAATGACACTACTTGGCTGCACAAACTAAACAGAGTGAGGCAGTAAATGTTTACATAATAAATGATAATATAGGCCTATTTATTGGACAGTGACAGGTGTCAGTCAGTTGTTATAAAAACTGTTCCAAGTGCAACATTATTTATATATAGACGATGTCACATAATAATCATGATAATGAGTATATCAAAATATAAGTCTCTTTCTCTTGTAGACAAAAAATGTATATATCGACTACACTATAAATAGTTGATAATTAAATGTGTATTCCATTTTTCAAATGTTCTTCTTAATCAACCTCTATATTTTGACCTATATATTTCACCATTCTTGATAATTTGAATTTTTTTCTGGTCACATATTGAATGGCGACAGTATATTAATCTTATATTACACACAAAACCATATTAGATTTGATCAACCAAGGATTAAAAAAAAATAAGTTTTGTTTACTAACAACCTATAGCCAACTTATTAAGTATAGCCTACTTATTAATTAACAAAAACAAATGAATAGCCATGGTCACAGTCTGTCATTTTTTTATACCAGTTACAAGGCATAATCAACCCCAGTTATAAGATTAATTACAACAATTTAAAAAATAATTGTCTTAAAAAACTGAAATGTATGTGAACACATGAATGTGTTTCATTATGAAATGTGTAGACTACTTTTAATGACAGATACTTATTTAACTTAATTTTCTTTGCCAAGACCTGGACTAGGGTAGCAAAAGAGAATTGGTAGGAAGTTTGGAAGAGAAAATAAGACTTATTATTGTTCCAAAAAACTAAAATAGTAACTGAAAACAACGAAAAATAATTAAAAAATCTCAATGCTTAACAATATTAATATATCAACAACCATTGTAGGGTATTTCAATAGATTTGTTGACTAAAAAGGTTAATATTACAAAAATGACTGAAATATTTAGTTTTATCAAACTAAAAGATTTAAAAAAACATACAGTATAAGGACTTCATTACCCTTTGAAATTTAATGTGAAGGAATCAGACCTAGTTAGTTTTTAAGTTCTAATTATTATTTTCTTTTATGAGGGTAATAGAATAATTTAAGTGCCTAACATTACTTACTGTATAAAGTCCACTGTTTTCTGCCAGATGTTTGAACTGGCAATGGGAAAACACCAGCCATATTACAAATAATGTATTATTATCTATTTCTTGAATAGTTCATTCTGAAAAACTCATTTCATTTCTCAATTGTTTTTATAAAATAATACAGAGAAAAGTTTTAACTAAAAACATAAACACTCACGAAATGTATAATTTAATACTGTACAATCAAACCGACAACAACGTCAACAAACAACAATTATTCATTAACTTGAAATTTACTTCTGATCTCAAACTCAGAACACTCGGGTTACCGACTATACCTAGCCTTCAGTCCAGCACCTTAATTTCAACACAGTTCAGTTACCCATCAATTTATAAATAATAAATGAAAATGATAGCGGGATAACACAGAGCAAAAACATATTTTATTATTCCACGATGACAAAGGCGACAAAGAGGTAAAACATTGATTCGATTAAAATATTAATTGAACTTCAAGAAAAACTAAAACTATATCGACATTTGGTACATTTAAATTCAAAATTTGGTGTACTGTATTTCTGAAATTTGACATGGTAATTAGATTTTATACTAATTAAAGTTTGTCCTATTTTCATATAATTTTTGACAAAAATATTTCATTTCCCTGTTACAGAACCTTTCAAAATATTATTCCATATTTTAGAAGATACTATTTTGTACACTTTATGTTCAATAACCTTTGTGGGGAAATAATACAAACTATTGAAAGTCCCTTGCTACAAATAAGAATAAACTAAATAATTATTATGTACTCAAAATATTTTTTTCTGTAAAATTAAAAATGTATATCTATAAACTTTTGAAATACGTTTCATAAGTTTTTATTTCACAGAAAAAAAACTTTAAGTTTGAGTACTTAGTTTTTTCCTCAATGTGAAAAAAGTCGCTCTATACTTTGTAGTTTTTTTTTTTTATTGTGAGATCATAACATATTATGTATTATGTTAAGGCCAATGAAATTATATATTGTAAGACATCATTGATTACAACAACATATCTTCCAGATGGTCCTGGCCAGAGATAATTTTTATCATTATCTCTAGTCATTGGTCATGATGGCCACATTACCACTGCTAGACTAAAAAATTAATATGTTCCGATTACTAGGTACAGTAACGTATTATACTTTTTATGCTGGAAAGTGACTATGTACACACATAGCAGTGTCAGCTGTTGATTTGTACTAGTCATATAATAATGTATACAATTCAAATCTTTTACATTCAATTTTTTTTAAATACATGTCTAAATTCAGATTTTGAATCATCCAAATTTCAACTGCATTTTGAAAAATATATCACTTTCAGATTCATTTTGATTTGCATTTATTGTTCCCATGTCACTATTTTGTGGTGCTAAAAACAATAACATCATTAACAGATGTTAATGATGCTAATCATTTATGGTTTGACTGGTTTCAGATATCTAAAACTTAAGTCACTGAAAAACAATGCTGTAACACGATATTAATTTCTACTGTTCAAAACAAGTATAAGAAAGTGTTAAGTAATATCTCTAAACCCCTAAGCTAGTTCCTCCAAAAGTAGATATTTTGTCCTTTTTAGATAGATATTGTCCTTTTTAGGGATCAAATGACGATGTGACTAAACCACCGGTCAGTCTGCGGTATCTCTGAACTGCGTACCTCAAAGTTCTTTTTAGACAATGGAAGTGGAATATGGAAAGATTAGAGCAAGCGTTACGAGGTACTAGTAAGAGGTACCAATTCCCCCACTCCAAAAAGCTATGCTACATGCACCCTGAAATTTAATCCGCCTCCTCAGGTAATCCCATGCACGTCCCCCCACCAAACATTCTAAATATTATTAATTAATTATTAATATTTACTGATTATTGCTGGCAATAAACTTATAAATAATTTGATATTTAAATACATACGTTGAAAACGGTATGAGATCGAAGCAAAGCAAAACTGAGTTTCAGACCAGGAAAATGATATTTTCCTTGTACAAAAATAATGGATGATTTTACACAGTTCAATAAAAAGCAGTATTTTGTTTTTTCAAATAAAATCAATCTGTACCAAACAATATTGATCTCTAGTAAAAAGAAATTGACCTGGGTAAATTAATGCTTATAACGAAATTGACATAATAATACAGTATAATATTTTTAGATAGAAGATGTTTAAATAAATTAAAGATATATTTGCGTAAATTATTGCTTATGGCTAAACTACTGATTAAAGATATAAATATACAAGATGACTAATATTAATATCTGCCGCATCTGTGAAGGTTTGCTAGTGAAGGTTGTTCCATAGTGTGATAGTTCGAACCCGGTCAAGTTTTGATGACGCATTATATTACGTCACTAATTCATTACAATTCAATGATTCGTAGTCTGCAGCACATCTGTAGGAGTGTCGCGTGTCCGCTAGATGTGTGTGTGAACTGAATTTTAAGATTTCGTTAGAATGCTGATCAAAGAATAGTAAGTTAATTTTATTTAGTCAAACCATCCCAGTAATTTGACAACTCACTTTTAAATTGTATAAATGGATCTAAGAAAATTTGCAAATAACGAATTTGGAGTAACATCATCCTTGGCTTTTCTTATATAAAAAAAATAAACCTAGCAACTTCAGTTTTTCACTCTTATAATGCTCTAGATTTATGTGTACTGTACCATTTTTATTCGTCGAAAATCGACTACCTCATAAGAATAAAATTTAACTTTATAGTTCTTTTCATTGGAATAATACTTTTTAGTTTAAATTGTAGTAAAGAGCTGATCTTTTTAAACTGGGGATTATGACGGTAGACCTAGGTAGGCTGTATATTATAATCTTTTTGTCATTATGATTGCAAATCGAGTGAATTGTCGATAATAAGAAAACTATATTTGATTTTTGGTTGTTTCAGCCGTGTACCATTGCCACTCTCAGTTGAAGAGGTAAGAATAGAAAGTTCAATTTTATGTAGTTAACCTTTCATTCCTAAATATAATGTAATCAAATATATTTTATTTACACCTCATAGGCTTATAAATAGAGGTATATTTCAGCAAAGTATTGCTGTATATATTATTTTAATGTACTATGTTTCAAAGTGTATATGAAAAGTAAAGCCATATAAAAATAAATAAGACAGCTTATGATGTGTCTATATAGGCTAAAAAGTTTAAAGAAGGTAGTTTTTATAGTGACCTAGCCTATAAGGTTTTGGTACTACTCTATAACACCATGACCAACAATAACAAATTTTTGTTATTGTTTTCTGAAAGTATTAGTTTTTCTTCATAAGACCGTAAATAAACTTGATATTTTATATATTTGGGGGCTGGTGGAATATTTTAGCTTCTTTTTAAACTAAATTATAAAAATTCCAAATAAAGAATACCTGTCACTTTTTTAGAAGAAAAAGGTATTTGTATAATTAATACACATCACTTATTATACTATATTTTTGTTCTGTTGCATATTTTATAAAATTTAGTAATAATAATATGCAGAACATTTATTAAGTCTTGCAATTTTTAACCAAACTGTTTGTTTTGTGATGTCTACCATTTATACTGCATGGATCACGGATTATTTATTATTAAATGAGTATTGCAGTGTTTCTGACTTTGCAAAAACATGATTTTAACAGTATTAACCTGTGGAAGATTACATTTCTATGATCAATTACAGCTTCTAGTCATTTATTACTAACATTAACTTTTAGCCATTTTATATATTCTGACTTTCCATGGTAAATTTATTACAGTATATTAATAAGCATAAATCACTAATTAAGGTATTGCTCATAAATGTTAACAGTTCATAATAAATCATTTACTATCTTAACAGTTCTTCTAGTGAAAACATCGTTAAAAAAAATTGCTGCTGTTATTTGTGAACTTTGTGATTTGCCTGTTTTTATTAGTTTAGCTTTAGGTTTAGTTTGACAAATGATATGATTTGGTATTGAAAAAACTATTTCATGGGATATTTAGAAATTTGAAAAAGTTCAACACCACTGATGTTAAGTTATATAAAAAAGTTTTTAAATTATTAATTTGAAGGTATTATAATTATTTGTAATATATATATATATATATATATATATATATATATATATATATATATATATATATATATATTACTGATATATAAAAATTATAAAGTGATGTTAAGTTATATAAAAAAGTTTTTAATTATTAATTTGAAGGTATTATAATTATTTGTATATATATATATATATATATATATATATATATATATATATATATATATATATATAATAGACATCACTTATTTTGATTTTTTTATCCACCAAATGTTACATTTTTTGAACCAAAGTGTAGAAGAGGTAAGAGTAGAAAATTATTGATGTTTACTTTGCATTAATGATATGACTGCTCTTTTTAAATTCAATTCAAATTTGGTATCAGAGTTTAATTTAAATACAAATATGGCAATTTTAAGCAAAGAGTTCACCATTTTTACATAGCAGCTTCAACTTTATATCTGCCAATATGACATTACTTACAAAGGTTGGTACTTTTTAAGGAATACTAGTTATATACATAACAACTGAGTTAAACACTCAACAGCCAAGCTGAGTTAGGTTAAATACCCAACAGCCAAGTCGAGTTAGTTTGTTTTTTTTAAAGTATAATATATATTCTTTTCATTATTAATAACATGCATTTTATTAAATACCAAATAACCAAGTTGAATTATGTTATAAAGTTATTTAAATAAAATGATTATTTTCATTATTAATAACGCATTTAATTATTAATAACACACATTTAATTTATTGGTTTGCCATTAAAAAGTGTGTTTACCACTTCCGCACAGTAATTATTTTGAGGTTTTAGTTAGTCACTTTTATTTTTACTTTTTTGCAGCTTCCTGTTGTTTCTGCATGTTTATATTTTGGATTATTAATATTGGACATATAATAAAGCGTTTTAGTGCAAAAATTTACAAAAGCCCCAAAAATTCAGTTTTACCAGTATCACTCCACAATATAGTATATAATTAGTTCAGAGCAGTGCCCACATAATATCTGACATTGAAACATTAGACATTGGTTAGGTTAGGTAATGTTTTTTCATCTTTTTTCAGTCTTCTAATGATTTCAACAAAATGATACATTCAATTCGTATTACATAAAACATTTTGATAGATAAAAAAATCAAAAATCATTGATATCCATTAATTAGATATATATTGCAAATAATTATAACATTTTCAAATTAATAATTAAAAAAAGCTGTTTTTATAACTGTAGTCAATATGTCTGCACACAATAGCAAAATGCATTGCGGCAGCCTTAATGCTATAAGTTTATAAATGAAGTGATTTGATAAATATGACTGTTGATTCAGTGTATTTTTCTAGTGTTATATTACAAAGTAAATGCCAATCGTGTTTCAAAGGAAATGGTTCCCATGTTGAAAAAAAAGTACTTCCTAACCTAATACAGTGTGCATGGAAATCATAATATGAAAGATCCTGTATCGAATTATATGTAGTAAGTCCTATTAGTTTGACTGTATTTATGCGTAATAATTTAAATAAAATATCTTAAATTTCAGTGTTGTATAGTATCTATAGCTACAAATGCCGCCTCGGTGGCCTAGTTGATAGCGTACTGGGCTTTCACCCTGAGGACCCGGGTTCGATTCCCGGCCAGGGCTTGGCATTTTCATACGCTATAAATCATCCCATCGTCTGCATTAGCCCAAATGTGCACTGAGTCAGACGTTAAACACAAAAATAAATAAATAAATAATCTATGGCTACAAAAAACTATTTCAGCAGAAACTGTTATTGGGTTAGGTTTGTAACAATTTTTTTTTTTTTAATATGTAGCTTGTGTGTCTGAGATGGCTAATTCACTGGTTAGGTCCTTAAACTTGTGTCATAGATGTGAGGCTGCAGTTTTACCTTTACTCTTTCCGTTAAAACCATTCCCTTGTTATAATTAGTCTAACTGGCATAAAGTGTGGAGATTAAAAAAAAAAAATAAATAGCTATAAAAAGTATTTCTAAGCATGAAATATTTCCTGACTTAACTTAAATACATAACAAAAAATAATGCATATAGAAGGTCTTATATCAAATTATATGTTTTAGAATCTGTAAGTTGAATCAGAGAACAAAGAAAATGTATGATATTAGTTGATTATGTGCTGTGAAAAAAGTCTAATCATCTAAAAAAAAATGCTTATCTTAATTATTATTTTTTATTTGCTCTTTAATACATTTACCGATTTAGTATTTTGTATCTTAATTAACTGAACAGCTAATTTCTACAATATTTGGTACCAGTGACACTTATTAAAATTATCTCAGTCTAAACTAAAACCACTAAGTGGTAAAAAGTTCACAGCCAAGTCTACAATTAAAAAAAAATATCTTTGAATTTTTTATAGAAACAGTAACATTGTTATCCAGTTTACTGAACAGTATTAATCTTGATCCATGCACATATTTGAGTTCAAACAATGAAATCCATATCATTTAAGGATGCTACTTACACTGTGAAGACCTATCCATCCTTTCGTAATTCATATAAAATAAATTCTACATATATAAAAACTTTAACATATTTCTTGATCCAAGCAAATTTCAATATTTTACATGAAATGTATCTGCGACTGGATGAGGTAGCTATTTTTTTATGGAGAAAGGCACACTGGCATCCAAATGAGATGTGATGTTGTTCAGTAAACTGCTTAATTAGGTTACTGGTTCTTGGCAGAATACAAAGGGGATTTAACAACTTTTTTAATTGTAGGCTGTAATATGGTGAAAGTGATTTTACTCATTTAATAACTTTTTGGTGATTCCTTTGTGCCTTAAAACCTCAATTGTGTTCTTTCAAATGCTGTGCTGCATTTTTTACCAAATGTCATGTACCACCACAATGTCCCACTCACCACTGGCACAGTGGTTGTCCAAGAAATTGATTATGTGTATAGTTTAATTGGAAAGGCTATGAACAAGACAACTTCTTTTCACCCATTGGTCTGATAACAATAATAAAACAAATCAGCCCAAGAAATCCATATAGAGTTATACAGATCCATATATAGTCATATAGATCATACAGATGCATCCAGATGATTTAGATTTTCAAAGCTGTTGAACAAGGAAGTACCATACACACAAATAGCATACTTAGCTTTAATCTGAGCTTTGCATGTTTAATGTATAAAG
Organism: Callitettix versicolor; assembly: GCA_022606455.1. Lineage (NCBI taxonomy): Eukaryota > Metazoa > Arthropoda > Insecta > Hemiptera > Cercopidae > Callitettix > Callitettix versicolor. The sequence goes on from CM040182.1 coordinate 51,717,249, forward strand.
ACATCCTACGACAAATATGAGCCTGAGAATTGTGCAGAGAGAAAAAAAAAAAAATCATAAACAAAGTTATCTCTAATATTTATTAGAGATAACAAATATCTCTACACCCTCAGGTATTTTCAAGATGAGACCAAAAATGTGTCAAAGAAATTTCTGATCTTAAAAAAAAAGACATCAAGTTTTGTATCAAAACTAATGTTGGAGTAGTTAGAACCTTATCAAACCAAGACAGCGAATTGTAAAATGTTCAGTTTTGTTTTAGATTTTTGTTACTATATGTGTGTGATTATTTTTAGTATTTTATTAAATTATCATCTCTATTATGGTTTATTGCCTTCCTATACATGTCCATTCAAGACATGGAATATTAATTCTGCTATTTTACATTTAAAATGAGAAAAATTGGTAATAACCTCCTCAATTGATTTTTGGTATATTTATTGTAAATTTTTAAAGATACGAAGGTATTGTTTATTTCTCTTCTGTATTCAGAACCTTTTTCTAATGTTAAAAATACAAAATAAAGTTCTTGTTACTTTGACTAAGTTCTATTTACAGTTATAACCTTGTCTCTCCCAACACCACAACTTAGTTGTAAATGGTTCTAACTGCACTTGACACCTGTCTTCACAGGTTATTCTAAAACATACTTCAAGTAAATTAAACTGCAAAAAACAAATGTTTAGATAACTAATAAGACACGTTCAAATAAGTAATTGAAATTAAACATAAATAAAAAAGTTAACACTTCAGATCTTTAAACCCATTTGTATCAAAACTAATGTTGGAGTAGTTAGAACCTTATCAAACCAAGACAGCAAATTGTAAAATGTTCAGTTTTGTTTTAGATTTTTGTTACTATATGTGTGTGTGATTATTTTTAGTATTTTATTAAATTATCATCTCTATTATGGTTTATTGCAATAAAAAATCAAAATGTTGATGAAAGTTAAATTACTATGTAGGCCTAGCCTACAAATAAATAAGTGAATATTATTTTACTTTTAAAAATGCAATTATATTTAATCACAGTCAGCATTCATAACAAGCAATTTGTTCAAGGTGAAAGGCAACATAAGTTGGAAACATCATTAAATATTTCATAACCTCATGTCTACTTTCATTTTAAATTTGTGTTAAAATATTTTAAGTGTGTAAAAAGGATTGAAATTTATTCTTGTTTCGGTAATTATAATTATCTTTGCTTAAACATAAAAAAAAATTGTATACACACAGCAAGTTCTTTGTGTTAACTTGAACAAATCAACATTTGTTTGTATATCTGTGTGTAGGCAGCTTTTTTCATGTATTGCTCGATTTTTTTCAAATTTGGCAGGTTTAATTGTTTATCATACATATAACTACAAGTTTTTAACTAAATCTGATCTAAAATAACTTGTTGGGTACTGTGTTATAACAAAAATAAGAAAGTAGGTTTGGATATTGACCTAATCTGAAGTCTAAAAGTCATGGTTTTTTTTTGAGCTGTGTACTACCACATTTTTGTTACGTTTGAAGGAATTGCTTGATTATTTGTGAGACTAAGAAGTTGATTAAATAAACACTAGTATTACTCCAATGTGAATAGGCATGGGCTTGAGTTACATCAAGATGAGACTCCGTTCTCAGCTTCGACAAAACTTCCTGTTATATTTATCATTTTAAATTTGGAGGCAGCTTGAACTGTGATAATAATTTTCATGAACCAGTTACTGATGATTTTTTAATACAAAATTATCATTTTCACCTGCATTTATAAAATTATTGTTAGGGTAAAATAATTGTAGAGCGATTTTGTTTGATTAGAATTTAGAAGTCAGTGTTTCCCTACAAATAATTCTTGTATTCCTAAGTTGGAATTCTCAGTATTAAAGTTTAACTTGGCTTATAGCTGCTTAAACTTTAGTAAAATCTTCTTATATTAGATAGAATAGAAATAGAAGAAAAATAAATAGTAAAAATAACATAAACTAATTTTCTCACAGTTTTTAAGAACTTAAAAAAAATTTAGTTCACAAACTGTAGTAAAACCTAGAAAATTTGCCTCTTCCTCAAAATATGTTTGTTAAGTTTAATATATATATATATGAGACCAAAATTTGAGTGAAATGTGGAAACCTATTTTAAGAAATTTTCCAGTTTTCTTAAACTGGAGAGCTGAAAAACTAAAACAACATTTTAAAAACTGCTTCTAAAAAATGACTTGCGTCACATACATGGCAAATTTTATGAAAATCAATCAAATTCATTAAGTCATCAGCTATAAGACAATGTGGTTTTTACATTTACGTAATCGGTGATGTTAACTTTTATGGTTTTTCACTAGAAAAAGATACATTTAAGTAAAAACTACTTTCTTCCATTCAGGGAACATTAAGGTCAATTATGGTGAATACACATGAAAGTAAATTACAAATTATTATATACATTGAAAATTCTGCAATTTTACCATATTTAATTCTGTATATCGTGCTTGAAACTATTTTGTAAGTGCTGGTGTATTTTTAAAATGCTCTACATTGTAGTGTGTGTTTTAATATCTATTTTGACTATCCTTAGAAGCTGTATTCAACTTCAATACCCTACTTTGAATTAGTGGGATAAATTATATACAATTTCATCCTCAAGTGGAGTAATTTTGTAATTCGTAACATTTTAAAAGGTTTGACGTGGTTGAGGTTTCTAAGATACCAGTTGGTCTGCTGTGTCTCAAAACTTGCACACCGCAAGGTTGTATGTTTTTGACTGCAGTTACTGCTGTTATATTTATCCTTTCTGTTAACACCGATCCCTTTTCCTCATCAAACTGGTATAAAGTATTGATATTAAGAAGTTTGATATTGTATTGATTATTAAAAGTGTTATACTTAAAATGTGTTTTTAAAATTTCTATTAACCCTAACCAAATCTGTACTAAATTTACTTTATAAATATAAAGCAAAGTAAAAAAATATTTAATTGTTTAAAAACAGGACTTAGCTTTTTCTGTTATTCAGAGAAGTCGTAATTCTTATAATTTCTTGTTTGTATTAAAAATATTCTTTTAATATCAAATGGATTTCTACACAGTCATATCATAAACACAAGAAAGGTTGATTTGACATGTTCAGGGGATATATTGTATCTACAAATATGCACACCTTGAAATGTAAAAAGCATTGATAATATTTTTTATAGATATAATCCTAATTAAAATTTCCAAGTTAAATTTGATTTTGGCATACTACCATTTCTTCATTTTTGTAATTAATAATTATGGTCATTTGTTAATTTGTAATTATTTATTGTTTTGTTGCTGTACAATTTCAATTGTATGTAGTTATCTCTGCATAAGCGTAATATTAAACAATAAATTTATACAACTAGTTTTTATATCTTAAAATGTTTCATTATCTGAAGATCGTTAAGTATTGTTATCAAATAACCAAATAAAAATCTTAATTTTCTTAAATACTTTTGTCTTCATGGATGTGAAGAAAAAATTCTTCAAAGTAACGTTTGTAAATTTGTGTATTATTTTGGTCAGTCAACATGTACAAAAAATAGCTTATTAGCTTATCAGTTATATATTTAGTGGTCAAGCAGAAGGCAGGAACTAAATAATGGAACTTTGCCCAGTTACAACAAATAAAAAATATAATTGTTTCAAACAAATTTTTGTATTTAAAATTTGTGAGTAAAATGAGAGCAGATCAAAATTAATTTTTCCAAACTTACACTGTGTGCCTTACTAAGTATGAAAACGATCCTTCTTGCAACAATCTTACATATAATTTTCCTTCTGTTCACAGCCAAAAGTCTTAGATCAAATTTTGCACTCTTTTTTTTTTTTTTTTTTTTTTTTTTTTTTTTTTTTTTTTTGTTAACGTTTGACTATTGTGCACACTTGGGCTAATGCAGACGGATTTTGCCCTTATTTCATTTGCAAATTATCAGTTGAAATACTTTTCATCTGTTTTGAGGTCAGTGGTCAATCTTTCTGCTTCTAATTTGCTCATAGCATTTGTAAACAGCCTTTAGAGTCACCACATTATTGCCAAACACAGATTTTAATATTTCATTAGCTTCTTTGGCCTATTTGCAATTTAAAACTTAATTCATTGTTCAAAATCAATGATGTGCACTACAGATACTGTAAACACAACCTCACTGTAACGAGTATGGAAGCTGACTGACAAGTCAGGACATGTTCCAAACTTAACACTGCCTGTTTCAACAGATCAGGCTATAGGACTTGATTCATGTATGTAGCAGTTCTTGCTATAAAAATTCATTAACTGTATTTTTAATAACACTTTTGTTGTTATTTCAATGGTGTACTGTATTTCAATGTAAATCCATATTGATGAATACAAACATTTTCATTTTGTTTCAATTTGATAGTGACAAAGTACAAAATATTTAATTAATTTGACTTCCCCTGCTTTCTTATCTGGATACTAAGTGGTAAACATTTTTAAAAAATGTTTTTGAATAACTCATGTATTGTTTGTTGAGTTTACAAATTTTTGAAAATTAAAATACGTTATGCTATAAATCAATAAATATTTACTAACAAAATATATAAAAAAATATACTGACTAAGGATTACAAAAAAGATGTTTATAAGTGGGCTAAAAAAAAAATATTTGTACTTAGTTATGAATTTATCAAAATGGAATTACAGCTGTAGCAACCTTCTTGTATTCTAAAAAAATCTGAATATTCAGTACATGTATAAAAATTAAAAAGGGATATTTTATGTGTCAAAAACTTTAAGCTCTGTTACGTTTTGAATTTAAAACAGTACTCATAATTAGCATCAAGTCCTTGTAATATGGTATCAGAGTGACCTATGTTGAAAAATAATATGTTTAACCTTTTTTTTGTTCCCTTATTTTGAAAAGGCAAGCATGTTTAGAAATGATATTTTTTCCTGTGTTTGAGAAAGATCATATAACAAAATTGGCTGGTAAATTTATGGTTGTACTGTCCTTTGTTATTAAAGATTTTAATTATATTATTAACTTTCATAATTATTAATAACCCAATTAGAAATTAGTTACAGACAAATACTTTTTCATAAATATATAGTTTCTAAATATATGTATGTTATAATAGTTTGTTTTACTTGATAAAAAAAAAAATTGCAGTAGGCCTATTGGGTAAGTATATGTTGCAAGGGAGTGAAATGTCTGTACAATGTGGAACTTCAAACTGTTCTCAGTCCTATTAATATTGAAAGATCTCCATTGCAAGTTACTGATTATTTGATAAAAGATACATGAGAGTATCAATATTTACATTTATGTTTCGGGACTTTAAATATTTTCATTAAGTAATTTAAATTACTGTTGACAATTTTAATTTATCACTTAATGCATAAACAAATAAATTCATTATTAGATTATGAACCAATAAAGACTGGTAAAACAAGGTTTCTTTTACCTAATTACGAGGGTTGATCAAATATAAACGAGACTGATTTTTTAAAAAATTTATTGTTTACTTACAAATTATTCTTGATACAACTTATTTTTCTACATAGTCTCCCGCACGAGTAACACATTTTTCCCACCGGATTGGAAGTTTTTTAATTCCATCTTCGTAAAAAGTTCTCAGGCGTTCATTGAGCCATTGGAGCACGAAGGTCTCCACCGCAGAATCGTCTTCGAAACGCTGGCCTCCAAGCGCCTCTTTGAGTGGCCCAAACAGGTGATAGTCGCAGGGTGATAAGTCTGGACTGTATGGGGGATGTTCCATTGGTTCCCAGACAATTTGATCGAGTTTAAGCCTCGTAGCGTTCGCCGAATGTGGTCGGGCATTATCGTGAAGAAGAATGACGTTTCTCGCCGGTTTAGATTTCCTTTTCCTACGAAAAGACTGTTTTGCGGCCTCTAAAACATCGCAATAATATTGTGCATTTATTGTGCGTCGTTGATGGAGGAAATCGACGTGAAAAGCGCCTTGATTGTCGAAAAATACAGTGGCCATTACTTTCCCGGCTGACGATCGTGATTTGGCCTTCAGAGGCGCCCTCTCTCTCCTCTTCCGCCACTCCATACTTGCCTGTTTCGACTTGGGAGTGTAATGGTGAACCCATGTTTCGTCACAGGTGACAATCCGGTTTAATAATGCCTCACCATCTCGTTCAAATTGGGTCAATAGTCGCTGGCAAATCTCCAAACGATTCCGTTTGTGAACGTCGGTCAAAATTCGTGGAACCCACCTTGCAGATACTTTGCTGAGTTCCAGGTTTAATGTAACGATTTTTTGAACGCTACCATAGATCAACTGGAGTTCATCTGCAATAAATCGCAGCGATATACGTCTGTCTTCGTCCAGGAGCTTCCGAACAGCATCAATGTTTTCGTCCGTGACGGAAGTGGTCGGGCGACGATCATGGCTGAGGTTTTCTACTGCTTCCCGTCCTTCGGCGAATTCCTTGTGCCAAGCAAAAACGCGAGCTCTTGACAGGGTCCTGTCCCCGTATTGAGCCGTCAATCTACGAAAGATTTCAGTCGGATTGACCCCCTCCTTGGCCAAAAACTTAATAATAATTCTCTGCTCCACGGAAACGTGCACTTCACTCTCACTCATTGTATAGTTTTATACTGAAGGGTCCGAACGGAAATGTTGCCCGTCTACGCCCGTCCCATACCTCCCAGGCTACCTGAAACCCCACCCTTTAGAGTTCAATGTCCAACGGAAAAGTTTTTAGAAAGTCAGTCTCGTTTATATTTGATCAACCCTCGTATATTCTGTTTCCAGACACTATCTTATTCTATAATTTCTTATAGATGTATTTTTTATAAAACTTGTGGTAATTCACTGATTCACTGACTGATTATCAATTTCCAGATGTTCTAAAAAGTTGAATACTTGGCATACAGATAGTGTGTAAATGAAGGGATTTGTGAAAAAAACCAAATTTTTTTAAACAGGAACAAATTTATTAATGCAGTTTACATACGGAGCTTTTGTATAATGAAATTAATACAAAGTGTTTCTCTGTTAACTTTCAAGTTATTACTCCAATCATTTTAGTATCATATTGTACAACTTATTTTTAACAGTAAAACAGAGATTAAATGAATTTATTATACATTACAATAAATCATACATTGCTTTACAAAATTTTAATTTTCAAAAATACTAACATTTTTATACACGATTTGTGAAAAGAAATCATTTAACCAAATAAATCTGCACTATCTGGCTTACTAAATTTCAAAATGGCAGCTATGTTTCCTATTAATTTTGTAAACCCATAAAACATGTTTAACTTCTGTATTTATAGGCTCAGTATTAAAGTGAGATCTTATGTTAACAGAAAATTTTGAGAATTTAAAAAAATCTTAAATGTTTCTCTTAAATCTCTTTCATTATGACAGTTGAAAAACAATTATTAAATTTATGAACCAATTTTTATTGAATTCATACCATTATTTTGAGTTATCAGGATATACATTGATTTTATTCTTCAATTAGTTTGAAAAACGTAATCCCTCATTATCTATGAAGGAAAAGTTAGGTTCTTAAAAACTAACGTTAACCTACACAAATCGTAGATTGTTATTTTGGAAATGGATAACAAAACTATAAGGTAACATAAAAACATGGGTTCAGGGCATTATTTCTACAGGATAGCAAATGAACACTATAAAAAAACACTAATACAATAAATCTTTGACAAATCTCCGAACAAAAAAATTAATGCTGTACAGTTAAATAGGAGAAGTAACTGTTATTAAATTTTTTTCCACTTTTGGTTAATGTCTTTATGGATTTTTTTGTAAGGCTCCAGTAAACTTTAAATGCATCTTTTAAACTTCAGTCCTCTTTCCACTGAATGATGCTGTTTGAGGATGTGATGAGTTCAGTTGTTCAGCTTAAAAAAATTAATGTTTTTATTTACAAATATGGTTTTACAGTTTCCACTTTTACTTCACCTACTTGGCTCTTTAATAGGATGATTCTGACAAACTCTCTTATCTTCTCCAGTGTTGTTTACTGGCGATTGTTTGATAAGACAATTATGAGACAATTTTTTAAGTCAATTTCATTTTTTTGCATCAAAACCTTCTCCTTCTACATTTGTGCTGTGTTTACAATGTTATTATTATATTGCCCATATCCGTAATTTTTACCGTCAGTTACAACTTCTGGCCATAATTTGTGCTAACAACCATATACTTTATACATGTTTGTTTCATAAACAAACATGAATATCACAGTTTCGGGCAGTTATTTTCGTTATTGGTTTTCGCCTAAAATAATAATAATAGAATAGGAGCTTTCGCATACGCGAAACCATGGTTGTAAAAATCGTTGATAACGAGGGATTACTGTAATTATGTTAGAAAGAAATAATTATGTAATTAAATACATTTTATATATATTCTGATTGTCATTATTTTGATTTTAGTACCAAGTTGGCCAGTTATATTCTGTGGCCGAAGTAAGTAAAAATGAAACAGGAGGAGGAGAAGGAATCGAAGTTTTAAAAAATGAGCCCTTTACCAACTACCCTCTATTAGGTGGCAAATTCAATCAGGGTCAATACACATACAAAATTTATCATTTACAAAGGTAAGATAATATAAGTTCATTACGTGTTAAGCCTATCCATTGTTTAGATTTATTAAAACTTTTAGTGTATAATTTATTAAGATTTTTAAAGGGTATAAAAATTACTTTTTAATCAATAAAATGTCAAGAACATGTTCAAATTACTGCTAAATTTATATGAAAGAGAATTTTCTGATACAGAAGTGGGCAGTATGCACAAAGAGCACTATTCAAATCATACTAAAAAAATAAACCAACAAAATTGCACGAAGTATAGAAACAGGTTTAAATTTTTTAAGAACTAATTGACATTTCAGTAACAATACTATCGCCAAAGTGAAGCTAAATAGGTAAAACTGAAAATGACAATTAGGTGTTTTACTGGAATGAAGAAAGTAATGTATGTAGATATTGTGTAATTTTGTAGTACTATAAGTTGTCAAAATTTAATAAATATAAGATTTCCTCAAAAACAACTCTTGTAGATTTTGTTTGAATTTTGCTCAGATATAGGCTTCTAGTATCCAAACATAACATATATAGGTTGCTGTTTTCTTAAAAAATCTGGTTCAGGAGCTATTAATAAAAACTAGAAATAATTATTCAAAATCAGTGCATCAGGTTTTGTATAAATTATGGTCATATTTGAAGATTTATAACTCAAAGTGAATGTAGCAAATTTGAAATAACTTCTGTCTTCAGTTCAAGTAAAATTTTCTTGCTTGTAGGTGTGTTTTGTTTTTTCTATAAATAATTTCTCTCTTGAAATAATCTCTTTCATTTCACATCTGTTACATTGACTTGAGCTCTGAGTATTCAAGTAAGACCCAAAATTTGAGCAAAATCTGTACACCAGTTTTGAAAAAATGAGATTTTTTCTGAAGTTTATACTAGTCAGATTTTTTAGGAGAAAAATTGAAAATGATAAAGTTTATATTATGTTTTTGCACCATTTACTTAAATAGTGTAAAATTAAGTAACTATGTACGTACAAGTCACTTGTACAACTGTTTCATTAAATTTTGTGCTAATTATGCAATATTCATTTGTGTGTTCCAAATTGCTTATTTGTATTTCAGACTTTCATGTAAAGGTAGATTGTTTTTAAGTCAACTTTATAAATGAATATTTTTTTATTGTTATTATTATTTAGATGTTAAAATGACATACACGATCATGTCTTATGATCATATAGTCATGAGAGTGCTTTGTTTTGCAAATGTATTTAATACTACACAATAATTTGCAATAACCAATAATTGTGTGATCTTCTTTTGTTTTCTAATTAGCTCATTGTTTTGCAACGTTGCTAAGATCATTATAACTACTTTTTCTGTTAGCAGTATTGCTATGTTTAATTAGTTGTTCGATAAACCTGTTTGCTTGCATGTGATATAAAAGTTAGTTATTAATTGCACATGAGAAATAGACCACTCTATTGCAATTATTAGAAAGGAAACGCTTGTACTCTCCACTTAGCTTGGGAATTGTGTCTCTTTAAGAGGGTTGTCTAATAAAGTAGACCTGCTTGTGTGTTGACATTTGTAATTAGGTGCATGTCAGCAGTGGTGTAACTTAGGGGTGCAGGGGTTGTTGTCTGTACTGTGAGCAGAGGGGGATGTCATTTTCAGACATCGTATTTTCCTGCATGTGAAAACATTGATAAATTTACCTCTTTATGTTCTTGATAATCTATAGAGAGAAGTTAGACTTGTTATAATCAACTAAATTTAATTTTTCAGTCTTCTTATACAATACCCTTAGAATATGTATGTTTTAAGTTATTCATTTTAGAGCACTACTATTCTGATTTGGTTTGATCTATTATGTTCCCCTGCTGACCTTCCTACTACTTTTTTCAAGTGTAAATTGCCGACAAGAAAAAAATTTAAAAAAATGTTGTTTAAATGATGTTTTATGTTGTATTAAAATTTTTTAAAATGTTGTATAAATGATTTTAAATAAAAATTACCCAAATATCGCCCTTACAGATCAAAATTATATATGTTATATATGTTGGTCACTATCGTTCCTAAAATTTTCGGGACAGTGGTCCCATATATTATAGATTTAACAGATTAGCCTTTACTAGTAGGACCTACAATAATCAATTAACACTCATTTTAGCAGATTTACTTTTAACATAAGGGCTTACAACAAGTAATACAACCTCGATGAACTAACCTTTAGTAATAGGTCTTACAATAATCAATAAACACTCATTTTAGCAGATTTACTTTTAACATAAGGGCTTACAACAATCAATACAACCTCGATGAACTAACCTTTAGTAATAGGTCCTACAATAATCAATAAACACTCATTTTAGCAGATTTACTTTTAATATAAGGGCTTACAACAATTAATACAACCTCGATGTATAGGTCCTACAATAATCAATAAACACTCATTTTAGCAGATTTATTTTTAACAGTAGGGCCTTCAGCAACTAATACAATCTCAATTTATTTTAGTAATCTTTAGCAAAGAGTGATTAATAACCAATAAATCCTAGATTTGATGGACAATAAGGATTTTGCAGTTGATGTGGATAAAGCACTGGTCAGTCTTCTGTGCACATCAAAAGTTCTTATTTCGAGCTACAGTTACCCCTATTATACATACTGTTAACACTAATGAAAAAAATTAAATAAAAACTAATATTTTGGCATAAAGCTTGGTAAAAATAAAAAAAAAATCAGGAAAAAATCGGAAATCAAAAATCATTGTTTCTGAAAACTATTTCAATAGATTTTTCTCAAATTTTAATTTTTTATGAAAAATCAATGTTCGAGTCAATGATGAAAATTGAAATGGAAGCAAAAATAGGTTCGAAAGAATATTTTTTTTTTTTTTAAATAACCTAACAGCAATTATTTTCTGAAATATGCCTGGCAGTGTCTTGCCAGTTGCAACCCCTTTATGTAACTGATATGAATTTGCAAATGCATTGTGTTAATAGGTGAAAAAAACTTAAAATTTGCACTAACATTTTAGAAGATGTAGTCACTATATGTTACTATTAAATGCATTATACTGCATCAATTCTCAAAATCTTGAGTACAGTACCTAACTAAACTTGGCTAGTTTAAACTAAAAAAGAAACTTTCTTAATAGTGTACTTTTTTATGATTAAACAGTGTGATAACTCTGATTTTAATACTAACTTATATAGATGTTCTACATAATAGGTTTTCTAAATTTTATAGTAAACTAAATGATAATAGAAAATATTTATATTCTATCCATTTCTTAGTATCAAAATGAAGCATATGCACCTAGTTAACTATTTTACTAATCATGCAATTTTTTCAAAACGAGGCTAAATTAATTCGGTGTTGCAATATTTTTTTAACTGTTTTCAAAAGTACATTATGTAAATACTAATAGTAATATCACAATTAAGCAATAATAATGGATCAATAGGTGACAGGTATTATTGTTGCACTATATGCTACTATATTTGTTCATAGTAGGTCATGGACATGGAATAATGGAAATTTCCCATTTTCATTACGTATTATCTAGTAAGTTACTACCATTTACAGTCCAGTCATAGAAAATATGAAATAAATTTGGGAAAAATCAGGGAATTTGTAGCTTCTTACAACTCTGTATAGTGGTACAGTATTATTGTACAGATTTTCTCACATTTAATAATGCAACTCAAAAGGTTGATTCATATGTAAGACTTGCTACACACACAAATAGATGTAATGTTCCTGAAAGAAACATTGTGTGAGTTATTATTATTCTGTGAGAAAACTAGAATTTGACAATGGGAAAAATTTAAGATGTAAAATTTTACAATATTACCTCTATAGATTGTGGTCACATGAAAACCTATAAATGAAACCATTGTAACAGTAAATTAAGTAAAAGTGAAAACAAAATGAAGCCATACAGTGAACATTGATTCTTGTATAATTTATGAAAAAATTGTAGAAAATGGTTTTATAATGAATAAATACAAAATGTTTGCAGAAGTTATTATTTTAATAGAAGTAAATCAGTTGTGGTATAAAAATAAATGTAAAGATGTCTAAAACTTTGCATTAAAACTTAGTGTTTAATATGACATTGAATTTATAAATCTGTTTATCAGGTTTTACAGGAGTACTGGGTGTGTAACAGTGTTTGTAAGTGGGTCAATGCCATTCAGTCTAGAAACATTAATTAGCCATTAAAAAACCACTCATTATTTCACAAATGTTTTCAGTTTTATTTTTAAGAAAAGTTTTTAATAATTGTCAGATAAATAATAGTTCATAATATTAAAGCAGTAAGAAATAAACAGCCTGCAATTTTATAATTAAATACATTATGATTTAAGACAACTATCTTTATTGTTTGTACTCTAAAATACATCTAAAATAGGATGAAGAGACATCCATAATAAAAATACCCAGCATTATGATTTTATCTTTGTATTTAAAAAATTGTGTTATAAACCAAATCCATTGGCTCATTGCTTAATATTAGATTTTTTCAGAATTTTTTATCATTTTGAATCCAACCCTTCTGCAAAAAAAAAAATGGCAACTCTCTCTTTGTATTTATGTTGTAATGCTGCTTTGTATTTGTCAGCACTGTTACCAGATAGTGTAACAGTCATTGTAGTTTGAAGCACAAGTCTAGTCTGTTGACAGTCAACCAATATTGTATCGTAACAGCATGGTATTGTCACATAGTCCTAGCTCATCAGTAGCCTCGATCATTTTAATATATCTATAAAAAAATTCCTATTCAGTTATTATGAAGAAGCAATCTTGCAATACTCCTATTCTCCATTGGTTGGCGAATAAACACATTCCTCAATGTACTATACTCGTGATACAAGGTATAGGTGTACATTTGCTAGTAAGTACAATATCATAATTTTCTCAACACTGTTGTGCCACAAATATTGATTTTTTTTTTAAATTTAAAATTCATAAGATTTTCATTAGCAATATGTAAGGTTGTCGTTTAACCATGAATGAAAAAGAGGACATTTCAGATTGTTGACGAATTTATAAGTATGTTTAATCATAAGACAAGTTTCAAACCAGAATACTTAATCAATATACTATAAACAATTGCTTTTTATAGTTGCATTTATTCTGATAACATTGTAACAGCTTCAAATTAACTACTAGAAACATTTAGTAGATTCCGTTTTGCTAACCATTGTCGAAATAAAACAATGGTCAAACTAACTAACAATGATACGTCTCTTAAGCAAAATTCCTTCTGGAGGAATCGAAGGGGCAGCAGATGTCCTGGGCAGAGCACAACTCAGGAGTATCATGGGGCTTATAACAGGGCACTTTGGTCTGAAGGTGTACATGAACAGGATAGGTGTGTACCACAGAGAAACCATGTGTAGATTGTGCAGGAAGGAGGAGGAAACTGCAGGTCACATAATTTATGATTGTGAGGCTCTTGCTAGTAGGAGGCTAGGGGTTTTTGGTTTCCAAGACCCCAGGGATCTTCAGCAGAATGAGCTAGTCAGTGGGTTGTTTGAACTTATTAGGGGCACCAGTCTGCTGAACTAGGTATTTTAAGAGGTAAGTTGCACAATAGGTCAGTTGATTGCAGTGCCTGGGGTTGAACAAATCTCTTCCTCTAGAATATAATCTAATTTTAATCTAACTAACAATGGTGGACTGAACTAACAAAATGTTTAACTGAAAAAAATTAAATTATTAAGAGAGAAAGTAAAATCAACTGTTTTGTTTAAATGCGTTAGCTGATTGTTCAGGTGCTAATGTGCTTTTTAGTTATGTTTGCTGCTGTGTGAAATAGGCTAGTATATGAGAAATCTTTCACTACAGATGGATTTAGGTGCAAAGATTGACAGTGTTAAAGTTAAATGGTTATAACCAAAATTACTATTATGTTGTTTGTTACTTTACACCTAATGTTACAAGGAAAGTTAATGAATTTCTCATGTGTATCTAAGAGTCTCTCTGGAGGGTTTTTTCAGTTGTGAGGCAGAAGATCTGGCCACTGGTGTAAGAGTGGCGAGGGAAAGTTGTGACCACATAAAAATATGCTTGAACCCTCCTCACAAGTTCTTTTTAAAGAATGAAGTCCTAGGTCACTCTTTCTTTATTCATTGGTAGGTGCTCTGTCATTGAGGGGTGATTCCACTATCAAAGCTTGTTGATTGTCTTCTGAAATATTATTTAATGATTTTTAATTTGTCCTATGTTGTAAAATAAAGTGGGTATTTTTTGTAATTTTGAACTAAGATTGCTAAAAAAGAACACTTTTTATATTATTGTAAATATGTTGGGGCAAACTTTTAGTCCGTGTTATCCATAAATGTCTGGGAAATTTGGTTAAAAGGCAACCGTTTGATTGAATGATTTTTAAAAGTTTTTAAATGTAGAGTAGTTTTGGTCTTAATAATTTATGTAAAATTTAAATTTTGTATATGAATAGTTATAAAGAAGAAGAGCAATTCTGATAGAACCTAGTTTCTTAGCAAATATTAAGTTATATATATATATATATATATATATATATATATATATATATATATATATATATCTGTCACTAACATTTTTTTTCAAACGAGTAATTTACAGGTTTTTAAAGGCATTTGTAAAATAAAGGTGTTCTTGTTTGAGATAAAGAAAATCAACTGTATAGATTTTTAAAATATGTCTACAAAATTACATGTGGTTACTGTTATCCTTACTCTGTAAACTTTGCAAGTGTATTTAAACTTACTGAGCATAATGTAAAACTGTCGACAATGCAAGAAAACTGCATATCATCAAAAATTCTATTAAGCATAGGAAGCAAAACAAAAATCTTTGTTAAGAAAACAAATACTGCAATGTTAATTAAAAAACAGAAGCTCAACATTACTGCTATTTATTAAAACTGACAAAGTGCTGAAATCTAAAACAGCAGTTTCCATCTGGTGCTGCGATTTTGTTTTCTTTGTAAATAAAATTAGTTTATGGAGTGATGATAAAAAAGTAAATTTTAATAAACAGTTATAGTTTATTAAAGAAGAAACAAAATGACAAGCAAAAGTCAATAATGTGTAGAAAGTCTGTAAAAGAAATTCTGGATTTTTTCTTTGAATTGATTTTTTAAATCAAATAACACATATAGGCTATCATCGTTTTAACATTTTTTTACTATAACTGTAATGGGTAATAATACTAGCGGCTCTGGTGTCCTGCCATTCAGCATAGGTTTAGATAAAAGTGTGCCACATCATAAACACAACCTCCAAACAATACAACTTTCAAATGGTATAGGTCAAGTTAATTTCAGTGTCAAACATTACAAGTGGTACAGTAGACTTATTGTTTGAAGGAGAAACTACGTTTGATAATGTTGCTGACATTGTAGTGTTGTTTTAGTTTGTCATATTTTTAGAATCACGAACTGGTAGAGTTGATTAATATCTTCACCTTTCCCACTCTTAAAATGCACTTCAATAAAAATTTCTCTACTCCTGGGCCCTGTTTCATGAAAGTTACTACAAGTTACATATTCACCAGTAAAATTTAACCAACTTGTGAAAATTTGTATTTACAGGTGTTTTACAAATAAAAGTTACAAGATTTGTAGTAACCAATAAATTTTAACTAATTCACTGCCAACTTTTAACAGTTTTACATGTTAACTTTTAACAGTTTTCACAAGTTACAAATTAACACTGGTGAAAACAAAAAATTTAACCCACTATCAGAGTTGAGTAACTTTATTGTTCTATCATTTTATTTTTATTTTGGTGTAATTTGAAGTTGTTAATTGTTAATAAAAACATTTATCCAAAAACCAGAATTAAGAAGCATTTTGTACTGTTGTTTTATTTTATGTTTTTAAGTTCTTAACAAATTATTATTTGTAGCTCTTCAAAGAAGAATTGTTTCTTGATTTAAAATTAAGTCTCTATGTCACAAAATGGGCTACATTATGTGTAATGTATAATAATTTGGCTAATATAAAAAGTTCTGAAATGTTTGTTGATGTCATCTTGATTTTGTATAGGCCATTTAACATACTGTAAAATGGAGGTTATGCAATCAGTATAAGCATTTTACACAGTTGTAGTATGTTACTGTTTTTATAATCATTACAGGCCTAAAATTAGTAGTTTTATGGTTGGCTATAGTAACAAAGGTGTTGGTTATACCACAGTGGGTATGCGCATGTGACGTCACTGGATCAAACTCTTCACTGCTACTATATGTAGTTTCCCGCTAAACAGTTTGATGTTCTGTAAATGTAGTTGGAGATTTGGTGTGTTTATTTAGTCTGTAGCTGTTGTGTTTTAAATAAAAGGTGTCAGCAACAATACTGCACGATAATTTTGTTTTGTCTTCGAGGTTTAATAAATATAAAAAGAGATTTAAGTATGTTTTGAATCCTAAAAAATACATAATGTATTTTGTTTAGTATTGTACAATTGTGCATGCACAACAATGCCTGGTTGCGCTATTGCCAATTGCTATAATAATGATAACAATTGTAAAGCGAAGGGATTACATTTCATATAATTTCAAAAGATGAAGGCCTGAGAAAAGTGTGAGTCCATGTGTGTAAACGAGCAGATCATTTTAATTTTGATAATGTTAAAGTCTGTTCACTTCATTTTATCACGATGATTTTGAAAGGGATTTTAAATCATAATTATTAAAAACAACACCTGTGAAATCCGGTGCCATTCCACATTTTAACATTTCCACCATTGAAAATAAATGTGTTGATTATGAACGAGCGACAAGGATTAAAAACCGTGAAAACCAAAAATCATTAAAAAAACTTATTGACGAGTCCGATGGAAATCTACCAGAAAAATCACCTGTAAACTGAAATGACGTTGGTGAAATTGTAACGTGTAATTCTGTAAATTAAACTCACTTTCCGTAGTCAGCATTTTTAATACAAATATCATTGTAAATAATGCCTTTGTAGAAGAAATTAAATGTTTAAGAAATGAAAATTTACTTTTGAAGGAACAAATTCAACTTGCATTACAAGAACTGGCCTTGGTTAAAAATAAGAATGTGGTTTTACAAAGCAATGTTACTGAGTTTAAGAATATTTTTTTCTGATATTCCGACAAAGAGGAGGAGCCTTAAATGATTTGCAAGCTAGTGAAGATGATGTGAAGTGTGATCTACAGGAGAACTCTGATCTACTGAAGATGATGGTTGGCTATATAGCGTATAGAGTCAAGGAAAAAAAAATCGTTTCAACTTTTGTATACGGTCATCCAACAAACGAGTGCCATAATAATCAAAGGGATTGGCTGTCAGCTTGTCAATGTGCTATTTATTTATTTACTACCAAATTTGTATTATGTATAAAAATATATAAAAAAAAGGACCTAAAGGGGGCATAAAAGCCTGTACATAGGTTGGTCCTTTGTAATTTAATTTATTGCTAATTTTTTAGTCCAGATGTATGTTTTCACAGTCAACCAAATAATTGTCCAAGGAACATCCTCAGATACGTAATTCGTAGTGTCATGTGCTTTTAACTTTCAAATAAAAAAATAACCTCTTGAATTTTTCAAGCTATGGACCTATAATTTACTTTAATATTATGTAATATTGTATAAAATAAAAATTTTCTGTTTTGACAATGAGCGAATTCAGTAAGTAAAGTAATGAATAACGTTAATAATGTTATACAAAAGGAATTTTTATTGTAATTACTATAATACAGTTATTAAAACTAACATTATAAACTGTTTTCTACTAAACACTATGTCTGAGTTTGACCCGATGATGCACCATAGCCGGCAAGTGGTGGGGAGAACATATGCATGGCCCATACCTTGTATTCTATATACCTTGGGTTATACCAATGTTTTAACGTAACTACATCATATGCTTATCAGTACATATGGATACAGTATAGTAATAATAGTCTTATGTAGGCTTACACAGTCAATATAATATAGATCCAGACATATAATAGTCATAATAAGTGTAGGCCTATAGTAGAAATATAGTTAATGTCTACCTTCTAGTCTAAATTTACGTGTAATATGTCTGTAATAGTACAGTAATATGTTATTAAGGGCTATATAGCCTAGCTAAAATATAATTTCTATTTTAATACAAATTCTGGATGGAAGTTACTATTATAAACGTATTTATAATATATAATATTGCCAGTGGACAATTGCCTGTTCAGGCTATGTCTTTCTTTTTTTGCCTTTCACAATACCTAAACCCAAAACTTTCAGTTTGTTAAATTTTGTCCTCTATTAAAACTTATTTAGTAAAAATTATGTAGTTTATTCTAAAGTGCCATTTAAAATTTAGGCCTAATTACTGTCCTTGAATTACTCATTTAAAGTCATAATCAAGCTTTTCCTAAGTTTGGGAAAAGCAATTACAAGTAAAAAATTAACGACCAAAAGGATCTCGGTTCAAACTGCCTTCAATAAAGTTTTTGTTTTTTTTTTAAATTTTTAATTGGAAAGTATATGTATTTTTGATGAGTAATATGTCCCATTTTATGCAACACCAAAAAAGACAAACTTTTAGAAATTTAATTTTTCCTCTCTATTTTTAATTTAATCTCTAATTTAATAGGGAATTTTTCCTATTTTGATAAAAAAAAAAAAAAATGCAATCAGTATTACTGTTCTGACCCCATAAGCCAGTAAAGTTTTTCGCAAATCACTATACTTCAAATATTTTACAAACAAAATCAAATGCTCACAAGAAAAACTAAGGGGCTTGGTTAGAAATGCTATATGAGGAATAAAAAAGCTGTAAAATATGACAGTTTGGTTCATAAAACCATATGACAGTTCAAGATATAACCAAATCTTGACAGTTTGGTTCATAAAAACACTTACCAACTTCAAATTTGTAACGAGTGGAGAGGGAGCATCATTCACGTGGGCCACTCCTCTAAGTCACTATTAGATTTCTTAAAAATTCAGTATTACTCAGAAGGCAGAAGACCCGTCAAACCACTCGAGCAGCAAACGTGTTTATTGCTCAGTATTCCAACCTAAGATCTGTGCAGTCTATTTTTATTTTTTTTTTATTTTATTTTATTTTATTTTTTTTTTTTTTTGGTGTTTAACGTCCGACTATTGTGCACACTTGGGCTAATGCAGACGATGGGATGATTTATAGTGTATGAAAAATGCCAAGCCTTGGCTGGGAATCAAACCCAGGTCCTCGGGGTGAAAGCCACCTGTGCAGTCTAAGCAATTGCACATTGAAAAATATAAGAAAGCTTAAAAGTCAAAGAAATTATTGTAGCCAATTGGCCTCCAACAGAGGCAGCAGAAGAGCTTACCAATCCCACCATAGCTCTAGCTCATACTACTCTCACTCATCTACTCAAGACGCACACACAAATAAAAAAAAAAACACACACACACACACACATACACACTACTTTATATAGCTATGTTCACTCTAAAATGTAAAGTGACCCATGCTGATGGAGTGAATGACACCGGCCTAATGGTGTATTGAACGGAGTTCTGAGAGACCTGGTGATTTAGTGTAGCTTAGGTACATGTGGGTGTTTCTATAAGTAAGAATGTAAAAAAACAATAAGTTAGGACAAATGGAGCAAACTGGCTTTATTAGGGGTCAAATGAAAAAAAAATTGAAAGGAATTTTCAGAGCATTCCTCAGTAGGAATTGCAAATAACCAGTTATAATTTGGGAAGCTGACAGCCGCCTCGGTGGCCTAGTTGATAGCGTACTAGGCTTTCACCCCCCCCCCCCAGTTCGATTCCCAGTCAGTGCTTGGCATTTTTCATACGCTATAAATCATCCCATCGTCTGCATTAACCCAAGTGTGCACAATAGTCGGACGTTAAACACAAAAAAGAAGTAAAGCTGCCCACCTTGAATTCCCTCTAAATCCTAGATGTTATGAAGAGATACTACTTAAGAGCAAAGTAGTATGTACCTCAGTAGTTTTACATACATTAGTATAAATATATCTTTTTGTTTTCATTTCTGGTGGCATTTAAGATTGTACCCAAAGCTTTACTTTGTTTAGCTTAAACGTATATAAATTCGGCATTGTCCCAACCTCTACTTTTTTAGTGTGATGTTTAGGTCATATCAAGTGCAAAACTAGTATTGTTATTAAAATCCCCCTATTATACTCGAAAACCAACAGTTTATAATGTTTATAAACTTACATTATAATGTAAAGTATATAATGTTATTTAAAATATACATTATAAAATCTGTACTAATTTGCCTAAATAAATATTGAAGGTAGACACAGTGTTCAAAAGTAATTTGTTAGGTCAAGTACCTGGTCTGTCACTTAACAGATAGACCATAAATACGGTTGAGCTAAAACTGAGAACTGGCTTCCCTCTTTTCATTAGGTCTAATCTGTAAATATATAGTGTAATGATCTAGTTATAATCTTATCAAAGCAAACAAACACTTAGTATTTGACATTTTTATTTTTAACAGTTGTGTCACAGTGTACACATAATTTAAAATGTTTAATTATTTCGGTGTAGGTAGATTTGGCCAAACTTTGCTGTTTACCGGATTTCAGTGTTATTATATTTTTCAGTTTATTTAAGCAGAGTGTTTGGAAGGAGAAATTAACTTTTATCTGTTTTAGCCTTTACTTCTTTGATGTTTGAAACGTTTATTTTGTCATAAAGCAAAGTATATCCCTGTATAGTGTAGGTCTCAGCATGAGGACTAAGGTCGCTATTTTTAAACATTATTCAAGGAATAAAAGAGAAATATTTATGTTCTCATAATAACCAAGGATATTGGCAGTAAATTTATGATTTACAGCTTTTAAGCTCTAAAATTCAAAAATAAACACAATAGTTTCTGAGTTCCATGAACAGCAGTTATTTTTAGCAGATTTCAATTAAAAAATTAATGAAGTAATCATCTTAGAAAAGTTGAGTGCAGAACCAAGAAATGTGTAAAAACTAAGAATTACTTTTCTAATTCAAGTAGGCCCTAAACTGTAAATTTATTCTGAAATGAATTAAAGTGCCTTTTTTCTTCCTTTTCAACAAAAGTTATGTGCACATTTTCATACACACACCTATGTGGATAGGGAAGTATGGTATTTTTATGTATATTTATTTATATATTGTATATTGATTTAAAAATAGACAGATATATCTGAATTATGGTATAAAAAATCAATTATGAATAGTATAAAATAAGAAATAAAAATGTTTTTTGGAAATTCATTCTTATCAGCGAGACATATATTTCGCCACAATAATTTTTGTCTGCAAAGTAAAATGAAAACAAATATATGGCAAATATTCTATTACATAAAAGTTACAATAAACAATAAATCTGCCAAGAATGTGCTGAAACTGCACACCAAGAGCACAGTACTTATTAATAGAGACTATACATCAGACAGAAATTAGAATTGTTAAACGCTACCTAGAGAATTGGATTTGCATGTTTGGCAAACTAGTAGACAAAGTATAACTGCTCTTAGTTCATTACAACTCTGACTTGTACACAGGTTTGAGGCGAGTTATTATTATTAGGTTTTCCCTTAATATCAGTCTTTTCTTTTCATTAGTCTGACTAGCATACAAACTTTAAAGAAAAATTAGTATTTTTAGGACAAAATGGATGTTTTCTTCTTGTAGTTGTAAAGAAGTACAGTACATTTTGTTAGTACCCAATAAGAACTGAATTTTCCAAAATATAAAATCCTACACTTTAGTTATAAGAATGCTTTCAACCAATTCTCAGATTTGTATATATGACAGTATTACATATTATGAGAATTTTTTAGGATTCTTGATCATTTGATATTCAAAATGCATTGTCAGATCTTAATATGTCTTATGTAATATCATGCAATGTGACGCAGTTTGGACAAGTTTATTTTTATTTACTTTTCTACCCAAATTTTAATAATAAAAATATAGTTGATAATAAAAATGATGGTTGAGTCTATATTTTGTTTTCTATGTGTGAGTTCAGTCTCTTGAAATGCTCATGTTTTGTAATATTCTAATTACCGTTTTGAAAGGAGAAGGTGTAATAGCTTAGAAATATATTAACTTAGAGATTGGTTTTTCCTTCGACAGTACCATGTTATAAGTTAAAAATAGACCTGTGTAATAAGATAGAGGTTCTGTACTGTGTATTAACATAGAGACTACAGTTCCATCAAGTGTGTTGTACAATGTGTATATGTTGCCGACGCCGCTGCTTGCAGGCGCTTCAGTATCTTTTATCTAACAATTAGAATTTGCTTAGTTAAAGAAAGATGTATTATTAAAATATAAAGTTCATTTGGATAGGTTTTGTTCTTAAAGGCTTATGTGCAATGCTGTAAATGTATACTAATTTACACATGTAGTAGTAATAGTACTAATAATATAAAAATATTGTTTGAAGGCTGCTTTATTCAAACCATATCCGAATTGAATTAAGAAAACAGCCCTAAATTAATGAATTCATATAAACTTGTTATTTTTTTTTTATAAAACACCAATATTTCTATTTTTCTATACAGATAATTGTCAAAAATAAACATTTAGATATGTTGTTGACCATAGTATTGACAATATATGAAACTGTAAACTCTAAAACAAAATAGTGATGATTAGGCTGGTATACTTGTTAGATAAAAGATACTGAAGTGCCTGCAAGCAGTGGCGTCGGCAACATATACACACGGTACAGTACACTTGACGGAACTGTAGTATCTATGTTAATACACAGTACGGAACCTCTATCTTATTACACAGGTCGATCTCTAACTTATAACACGATACCGTCGAAGGAAAAACGATTCTCTAAGTTAATAAATCTCTAAGCTATTACACATCCCCTTTGAAAGTAGTGGGACAAACAGGGACTGTTGACAGATACACAAGCGCAAAATGTTGACGTTCGTGATGACTACATTCACTGTAAAATGTTGAAACTTCCAAGTTATTATTTACAATTATTAGGGTTTGGAACTTTGAGATATTTGTAATAAAAATAATCTAGGCATACAGCTTCCTTGCTGGCATACGTACACGAATTTGCAACTATAATTTTTTTAACACTTTGAAAGTCTTAATTTGTTATTTTCAATGTTAAAATTTGTTTAGGTTTTCATTTATGACTTTTATAATCCATTGAAAATTAAAATTAACATTGTGCAGGTTTTAATGCTGATTATAATTATGAAATCAGATTTTGAAAAAAATTATTGTTGGAAATTCACTTCCAATACATCAACAAGACTGTTGCATACCACAATTATTTTGTTCTTTGAGCATCAAAGTTACATTTGTATTAAATTGTATATATTTTTAGCTGTGAGTATGACAAAGCTAATCTCCTAATTTAAATATAGGTAGAAAACTGAATGAAAAATTAATATATTATTTAATATAGTTCTGTTTTGTAATGCCAAATGTGAACATCTGTATATTATTTTTAGAACAGTGTTTATGTGGTTAAAATTTAATTGTTTTGTATTTACCGGTCATTACTGTTTCAAACCTTGAATATATTTTTCAATTACAATGCTCGTCAATCAAAAATGTTAATTAAAAATACTGTCAGTCAGTTAAATTAAATCAATTCAAGGGAAAATACTTATTTAAAGTATTACTAGACTATTACTTTTAATTGACGAACAAAAGCAGTGGTTGGTATAATTTTTTTACACTTGTTAACTGGGTCATTTACACATTCAGTAGAACCTCGGTTACTTTAATTAATCGATTCTTGTACATTTTGAATAGTGGAAAATTTAGATAACTCACATTAATTTTTTTTTAATTTTTTATTTATTCATGTTTTGAAGTTAATAAATCCTGTTTTGTACAACTTGCTCCACCATGCAATTTTATAATTTTTTCGATTAACACTTTTACCAAAACCCTATCTTTATAACACTAACCGAAACCTTGGGCCTGAGAGACCACCATGTCAAAAAAAATTTAATATAATCAGATATTATATCTGAATCACTACCTTTCCCAGTATAGATATTGGCATTTAAGAGGTAAGATGTCTTCAAATCACACATGCACATAATTTTTAGGTTTCTTTGGGATAAAAACCATAAAACTTCAGTGTCCTCTAAATAGAGATAACATTTCATCAATTGTGACTTCAGGCGAAACTGAGTAGACACTTTTACTGTTAGATATGAACTGCTTAAATATTTCACTGATTGGAGCTGCTTTGTCGTCATTTTTTCTTTCAATGCGTGTTGCTGCGTCATAGAACCTAAGGCACTTTAGAAGAATTTCAAATCTTTTCTCAGACATTGCAGCTGTATATATTGGACGAATGTATATATATTCTACAATGGTTTCACCCCCATTTTTGATGCAAAGTGGATCTTCTTCTGAGCTAAATTCAATTGGCTTGTTGTCGCCATGTTGCTCCTGATCTGGTATGCAAAATCAGGATTACCATCGTGTCATCAACAATACTTCCATCACTGTCCCAATCATAATCAAGAAGCAGTTCACGTATTCCACGGTAAATAGAATACACGGTATGGGCCACAGTGGGTATGCGCAGTAGACTACCGCATGCAGGACGTCACTGGATCATACTCTTCACTGCTACTGTATGTAGTTTCCCGCTAAACAATTCAATGTTCTGTAAATGTAGTTGGGAGATTCGGTGTGTTTATTTAATCTGTAACTGTTGTGTTTTAAATAAAAGGTGTCAACAACAATACTGCACAGTAATTTTGTTTTGTGTTCAAGGTTTAATAAATATAAGACAAGATTTAAGTATGTTTTGAATCCTAAAAAATACATATTGTATTTTGTTTAGCATTGTATAATTGTGTATGCATAACAATGCCTGGTTGCGCTATTGCCAATTGCTATAATAATGATAATTGTAAAGGGAAAGGAATTACATTTCATAGAATTCCAAAAGATGAAGGCCTGAGAAAAGCGTGAGTCCATGCGTGTAAATGAGCAGATCATTTTAATTTTGATGATGTTAAAGTCTGTTCACTTCATTTTAATGACGATGATTTCGAAAGGGATTTTAAATCCTAATTATTAAATACAAAACTTTGAAATCTGGTGCCATTAATTGTTTTAACATTCCCACCGTTGAAAATAAATGTGTTGATTCTGAACGAGCAACAAGGATTAAAAAATGTGAAAACCAAGAAATATTAAGAAGACTTATTGACGAGTCTGATGGAAATCTACCAGAAAAATCACCTGTAAACTGAAATGACGTTGGTGAAAATGTAACGTGTAATTCTATAAATGAAACCCACTTTCCATAGTCAGTAATTTTAATACAAATATCGTTATAAATAATGCCTCTGTAGAAGAAATTAAATGTTTAAGAAATGAAAATTTAATTTTGAAGGAACAAATTCAACTTGCATTACAAGAACTGGCCTTGATTAAAAATAAGAATGTGGTTTAACAAAGCAATGTTACTAAGTTTAAGAATATTTTTTTCTGATAATCCGACAAAGAGAAGGAGACATAAATGACTTGCAAGCTAGTGAAGATGATGTGAAGTGTGATCTACAGGAGAACTCTGATCTACTGAAGATGATGGCTGGCTATATAGCGTATAGAGTCAAGAAAAAAAAATCGTTTCAATCTTTGTATACGGTCATCCAACAAACGTGTGCCATAATAATCAAAGGGATTGGCTGTCAACTTTGCCAAAAGGCTACCTTATGTATCCTACTGAAGAATGGTTGAACGTCATGGTAAAAATGGTAAGGGACTTTTTGAAATATCACGGTGAGAATGGGCTAAATAGAGAAAAAGGTGTGATGAAAAATCTGACAAACTAAATAATAATTATTCTTCAGTAGGTGAATTTACCATATCCTGTTATGTCCATACCCGTACATTTATGAGGATGAAATCTTTAAATAAAAAGAAGTTACAGAAATAAAAAAACTGATGCCGGAAGGAAGAAAAGTAACAATCTCAGTAAACTACAATAACTTGTACTAGGTATCGAAAATAGTTTGTTATCTATATATGAATAATAATAATTATATATATATATATATATATATATTATTGTGTGTGTGTGTGTGTGTGTGTGTGTGTTTGTGTGTGTGAGAGTGAGTGAGTGTGTGATTTACTTTAATATTATGTAAAATTGTATAAAATGAAAAGTTTCCATTTTGACAATGAGCGAATTCAGTAAGTAAAGTAATTAATAGCGTTAATAATGGTATACAAAAGGAATTATTATTGTAATTACTATAATACAGTTAATAAAACTAACATTATAAACTGTTTTCTACTAAACACTACGTCTGAGTTTGCCCTGATGACACGCATAGCCGGCAAGTGGTGGGGAGGACATACGTGTGGCCCATACCGTGTATTCTATTTACCGTGACATATTCTATCACTAAACTCAGAGTCTTTAAGATTCAAGTTATGAAATTTTCTACTTGATCTATTTAGTTCATTTTGACTCTCCATATTGCCTGCGTACTATTTCTAAGAACACGTGTATGTATACAGATGAATAAAACAAAATAATAATCCAACATACCTATGAGAATATATTTGACTTGTATGGGAAGGTCAAGGACCTCCAGAGGATGACATCTGTCACAGTCTTTTGGCTGACAACTGGACACGACTGTCTGAATGAACACCTGAAGAAAATTAAGATATTAAACTATAACAACTGCACATTGTGTGAATGCCCATACACCATTATGAACAAGGACCATCTCCTGGTCTGCAGAAAATTCGATGAAGAGAAGCAGAGAAGAAGAGACCTCCCTGGCCTCTACTGGGAAGCAAGATCAAAGATGGCGTGAGCCAGCGGAAGCCATTGGAAAACAAACAAACATAATCAACATACACAAAGTTTACTATAAAACTGAATAAAATAAAAGAATAATTCAACACACAAAATAATACATTACTGAATAAAACAAAACAATAATCCAATACACAAATCGCATACACTATTAACCGAAACCTTGGATCTGGGAGACCACACATTAAATAACATTAACTGAAACCTTGGGCTTCTCAGATCGGCACGTTTTCAACAAAACAACTGTCAAAGTCACCTGCCTCACAAAAATTAAGGAAATAGTAGCTTATTGTTTAGAGTAAGAAGAAGGGGAAAGGTATTGGGGGAAATGAACTGTCTCTTTCAAACAGTGTTACCAATAGAAGAACTCAAAAATTTCCATGGGCCTGTGAGACCGGGGTTTCGGTAAAAGTGTTAAGAGTGATTAAAAGTCGTACTTCGATACCAAATATAAATGTAATGATTATAAGTAAAAAAACAACTTGTGACAAGGCATGTAGAGACATTGAACAAGTAGAGATGGTAAAATACCTAGATATAACTATTGACTGTGGCTCTACCTGGAAGCCACATATAAATTGCTTTAAAACAAATAAATCAAACTGTAAAAGATTTTCATCTTCTAAAAACACACTCTCTTTTTCATTTTAAGATCAATGTACTTTTCATTGTTCCATAGTAGGTTGTTGTACAGAATATCATGATTGTTGGGAGTGAACCTCTACTCTGACACCAATAATATCCCTCATGAAGAAATTTGTTCACATAATCACTCATAACAGTAGTTATTGACATTTGATGCCAATATTTAGATCTTTGAAAGTATAATCTCAAAAGGTTCCTATCTGTTTACAAAATTTTAATTTTTTTTGTACTGAGTAGGAACAGAACATTATTTCAATCATCTGTTTCAATGAGAACGTAAGTCAGATCACATCTAATAAAATCATATTTGTTTTTCAATTCCAAAGCCAAATGTAGCTGATTAATACAAAACTTATTCATTTTTAAAACCTAGAATTTTTATCGTAATTTCAGAGGAAATAAGGCAAAGTTTGACATTAAATAAATGTTTAAAGTCAGTGAAAGTATTATTAAATTTAGATATCAACATTTATTTAATGTTTTATTGCTACAAGATCTCAGACCAGCTATCAACTTGATAAAAATAATTCATGTATAAATCAGTTTTATATATATAAACTCACTACAGGCCTTCTTAGAGGTACATTGTAAGTTGAAGTTAAGTATGTATTTTGTCTCTTAAGTTTGTTTATTTTAAAAATTTAATCCTGCTTGGTGTATCAAGTTATTTTTTTAAAAAAGCATGTACCTATTTCTTTGTTTTAGATTAAGAAAATACTATTGTTTTTGTAGTAAAAAAAGATACTAAACTGTAGTAAAAAAAGATACTACACTAGTTTGTCAGTGTAAGGTTTATAAATAAATGTAAATAAAAGACAAATAAATAAATATATTGATTAATCACACTGGAAATTGGTGTACATCTGTTCTACACAATTGTTTCTACAAGAGACTCAGTTGAGTTAGATTTCAGACTTTCAGTATAAATAACCTCGAAGAAACCAGATAAGATTTTGCAAAATATCGGAATATTATTTCTTCTAGAAACACTGTTGTGGTGTAACACATTTATGTCAGTTTTCAATGTGATTCATATTTTTATATTTGTGAAGAATACATGTAAAAAGTGTGTGTGCACGCACGCACATGCGCGCGCGCACACACACATACATACACACACACAAATTAAATGGGTAAGCTGTAATTTAAAATAGGGGAAAAGTAAAAATGTTGTGGTTTAAAAACAAGGTTTAACAAATTAGATGTCATGCTTGGAATAACATAAAATGAGATAATTTACAGGTTGTGAGAAAAATACATTAAATATTTCTGTAGGCCAATGTATGACGTTTGTTTCTCGGTATTTGATTAATTTTTAAGCACATTCATACTGACTGTATGTTCAGTATGAGAATGGTAGAAAAAAGTTATTTCTAACGTTTAGTATTCCTTAGCTTTTTTTTGGTTGTAACTAGGCTAAGTACATTTTAATGTTTGAGGCTATTGTTTGTTTGTATTACAGTAAAGTGCCTACGTTTATAAGGCTTTTAGCACCTAAAGGTTCCCTGGAAATACATGAAGAGGCTTGGAATGCATATCCATATTGTAGAACTGTTATTACGGTAAGTTTTCGACTCTTAAATTTATTTTACAATAATTCATTATTATTTAACACTTTAACAACATTTGCTTGCTACATACCTGAAGATTTGCTTGTAAAGTGTTTATGTTTATTTATCACAAGCTATTCGTGTTGTGGAGAAACTAAAGCTATAGTTTTTGTTCATATTTCACTAGTTAGAACACAGCATGTGCCAGCAAAATTTGTTTGTATAACATTTTAACAGCAAGTAGAAGTCCAACTATTTTTTTTTTTACAAAATGAAAAATTGATTCTTATTTACAGTAATTTCACAAATATTGTCATTCAGGACTCAAAATTTAATGTCTTTTTTTTTGAGTAAATCATCTTTTAGCAAAGTGTATTTTTTTTTTAAATGACAACAATTTATTTTTATAATGACAAAAATAAGACAGTTGATGACCTATAAAACCTACAGTGACCTTGGCCTGTAATAGTTCTATCTAGACCCACTACTATGCAGGCTGTATATAATGTACATTTCAATCAGAATAGTAACTAATTAGGATTTCCATACTGCAAAATTTTGTTTTTTTTTCAATGTGTTGGGTTAGAAATGATTTTTTATACATTTTAGTTAAATAATATTTTTTTTCTTGCAAAATACTTATGGTATACATCGTAAAGTGTTATAATTTAATAACTGTGGTTCTCATAAAGTAGAACACCTTACTGTTTTCTGAGGTTTGTATAATGTGTAAAGTATCTTGTTTGTTTTTTTATTTGTTTTTGATTATTCTTATAGAATCCCAATTACATGGGCGAGCGGTTCAGCATCATAGTGGATACTTACCATATACCTGATACAGGATTGCAGGAAAACGTGAGTTAGCGTCTTGATCCCTCGGTGATGCAGGGTTCAGAGAGCTTGAATTAGTCTAATTGTGTCTTTTGCAGCAGGTGAAGGAGCTTTGTGTTGGATGTTGCACTTTATTTGCTTGTTGACAGTTTATATATTGATGAAGGATTTACAAATATTAACGAATGCATAGTAGTGTAATTTTACAATTGAAAAAGAATTAACTAATAATTGGTATTCCTGGAAAAATTTGTGTGTAAACTTATAGTAACAATCTGAAAATTGGCAATTAAGAAAACATTACAGATAAAATTTATGAAAAAAAGTTTAACAGATTTTGGACATAAATTGGCAAAGAATAAAGCCAAATCAGAGTATAAAGTTGAAAATAAAAAGTTTCATTTAATGATTATATTGGAAATTCAAAACAAGAACTATATTTGTGTGTGTGTGTGTGTTTTACACTTGCAACATCTGTAAAGAAACAATGACAAATGTCTGATTTGAATAAAAAAAAGTGATTGTACCATTTATTTCTCATAGTATAAAAATAAAATTTAATTCCAGGGCCTAATTATTAATATTCATAATTTACTAAATGATTATTTCAACTTAAACCATGATTTTGATTTCAAAAGCATAAATTTCCATTTTAAAAATTTCAGTTTTTATTTATAGCATTAACATTCACACCAAATAATTTTACATTGTGTTTATATTAGATTCATGAAGACACTTGCATATATGACAAAATTATACAATAGTAAGTATTATTGTCATTTGACTTGAAACAAGAGATTGTTCATAGTGATTGTGTAACAGTATTGCTACATGATCAATGTTTTTTGTATTGATTTAAACATGAATACAATTATAACAATCCAGACTCAAACACTTGTTTGTTGGTATGAAATCAACATAATTATGTGTTTAATTTAAACAAAATCTTATCGTTTGAACTTTTGAACTCAACACTCGAATATTTAATAACACCTTTAGTCTTTATGTTAAGATTGGCTTAAAGCTTTATCATAAAAATAAAATCATCAAATTGGTTCTGAAATGTTATAGTTTAAATTCTTGCCAGAGATTTTATATTATTGGTTTATTTTCTGTAAATTGGTGTAAATTTATTGGTTTATTAAATTGTAATTGGTGTAGGCTTTCGATAAAAAAAAAATTCATTCATTATTATCAATTCTATGACAAATCAATTACAAATGAACACAGTAATGCAAAATAAAATTTATAATTTATAGTTCTTCAAGTATGAACAATCAACCTGAATACAGTAGGATTAAGAGTTCATACAACCTAATTCCAATTAATTTTTTTATATAATAAACACATAAAAATGACTTTTTACTACTGCAACAAACTATTTTTTATAATTTATGAAGACAATTCTCTTTATTATCGAATATTTCTTTATCAATGTTTCTTACATCTAATACTGAAGATATCATTTTGGATACTAAATGTCTATCTTGGAACTAACTTTTTTATTAAGTCAACGATCTATTTTATCAAGATGACATTTATTCATGAAAATATTCACACTTATTAACCAGTAAAATTTTTAAAAACTTTCCTTAATTTTTAACATTTAAGTGAACTGTTTTTCATCTTGATTTGACAGAGTTCAGAGCATGCTTTGAATAAAGGTAAACCATTTTTCTATTGAAAATTACATCATTTTGTCTTTCATAATGTACTCAAAGCTTCTGAAAGCTTTTCTGGACATTCTGTTTTTCCGGTTGCTTTTCAATTGGTTGAAAAGATTTAATTTAGGCGAAATTTCTTCCTATTGGTTATTACATTTGGCACAATAGATAGTTGTGCACATGAACTGAATTGATTCATAAAACAAGTTTGTTTTTGAAAAGAATTGTATTGTTCAACCATGGCTTTTACTTCAATCGTAGTGAACTTTCTGGTAATAAAATCACTATCTGTGGTTATAATTTACAATTTTTTGGCCAACACTTGATGTTGGCTTGTACTTGCAAGGGTGTTTAATTCTAAGTTCTCATTTTTCATAGACTTAAATTTTGATTTGAAAAAATCATACAGTTTAGTCTGTTATCTAATCGGTGTTGTTCGTGTAAGTGCTGTTGAGAAATTAAGAAGGAAACAATAATTTTTTTTAATGATTTGTAATGTATATGTACTACAGTATATAATCAAGTATATTATAAAACATGTACTTAATGTTAAATTAGGAAATTTAACTAATAATATAAAACTGCACTGAAAATCGTTTTTTTTTTTAAGTACTGTAGTCTTTAGATTAGATTAAATACTAGAGGTAAAAGGATTATAAAACCCAGGCACTGAAATTAAAAAACATGTTATACAGCTAAGCCTCTAGGTTATTAGTTGAGCAGACTAGTGCCCTCAGTGAGTTCCAGTGGTCCACTAAGTATTCTGCTGGAGGTCCTCAGGATCTTGGAAGCCAAACATTTTTTGCCTCCTGCTGGCAAGAACCTCACAATCATAGATTATGTGGTCTGCAGTTTC